>JARHVA010002177.1:782500-1382500 GCA_037957365.1 Torreya grandis | reverse complement strand
AGGATAGCCAAAAAAGGTACTTTGAGTTTGGATATACATTAAAGTTTCATAAAGAAGGTTATGAGATTAGAAGAAAAGATTCAAATGAGTTGATTGCAGATGCTCAAAGGATAGGGAACAATGTGTATGTATTGTTAGATATCTTCTCAAAGGCACGATCAAAGGATACATTCAAAGATTGGCGAGTGGAGTTGGGAGTTATTTATATTACTTCCTACCATTGATGTTTAGCATCAAGTGAGGGGGAGCTAAGTGTAAGCTCTAGGTAGGCCTTTTGTCATTGATGTCAAAGGGGGAGAATAATAGGTATAGGTATAGGTGTAGAAAATAGGTACAGGGAATAGGTACAGGTTGCTACAGTAAGGGGGAGTTACTGTATGTTTTTAGATGATGGTATGTGCAGGTGATAGGATGTGGCAATTTCAGGATTGAGGTTGCCATCAATGACAAAGGGGGAGATTATTGGAAATATTGTCATTTATGTCAAAGGTTTAGCATTATTGGTGATAAAGGCCCCATTTCATTTAATGTTGTTTGTAATAAATATATCTTGGCTAATATGAGTTAATATTAACGAATATATTTTTGGTTGCATATGAGACAAAAGAAGGGCCCATGGAGAAGTTGAAGAGACACGGGGTAAAGACAAAAGAAGGATGGGATGCATTTTCCCATGAAGAGTCATCTTGGGGAATACCAAGAGTCACCAAGTGAAGACAAAAGAGTAAGGGCACAATTTCTCATGAAGGGACACTTTGAGGAATACGAAGAGTCACCAAAGATAAGGACAAAAGTGGGAAGGACATTTTTGGTCATGAAGGGTCACCATATGACTTTTCAAAGGCTTGAATATGAAGGGTCATCCAAGATTGGTGCCATTTTCCATGAGGATTGAAGGGTCACAAAGGGGGAAGGCCAAATGTCATTTGGAAAGCTATAAATAAAGGCTTGAGAAGCCATTTGTAAATATGGCTGATAGAGGTTGATTTGATATTGTAATATCTAGCTTAGAAGAGCAATTGTGAGAGATGAATATAATTTGTATTTGTTATATCTAGCTTAGAAGAGAAAAGGTGAGAGAGAAGAAGGAGATGTTGTATTGATCTATCATTTGTTGAGATAGCAACATTGAGAGATAGGTGTGTGGTATACACAAAGGGGTTGCTGCTCCTATGGGTTGGTGATCACAAATTGTTGTTGGGTTGGTGCTTGGCAAAGGGGTTGGTGCTCCTATGGGTTGGTGCTCATGAATTATTGCTGGGTTGGTGCTCAGCAAAGGGGTTGGTGCTCATGAATAGTTGCTGGGTTGGTGCTCGATAAAGGGGTTTGAAGCTCTTGTGGGTTGGTGCTCATGAATTATAGCTGAGGTTGGTACTCGACAAAGGGGTATGGTGCTCCTGTGGGTTTGTTCTCACAAATATACTTGAGATTGTTCTCTGTGGTTTTTCCCACATTGGGTTTCCATGTTATATCTAGTGTCTCTCTCTATCTTGTGTGATGTTTATTGTTTGAGTTTTATTACATATCTTGAATGTTTGATTAAGTGGAATTTGATAAAGGGAAAGTTTTATAAGATATATAATATACTGATTCACCCCCCCTCTCAGTATATTTCGTGCTTAACAATTCTAATATTATCCTCAATATTCTTCAATGATTCTTGTTATAATCTATTAGATACACTAGGTAGGGACTCTCACAAAGTTCATTATCTTTTTTATTTTGTAATGTTTATATTTTATATTTTTTATTCCTTAACTTGTTCTATGCTTTTAACTTTTATTATCCCTATTTCTTGCTCTGGTTCAAAGAAACCTTCTAGATATAGATCCCCATTATTGTCACTAGATTATATCAACTCATCTGTAAGTATACTACAAGGTTTAAGAATAAATTTCTCATATTTACTATCCTTATATTTTTGAATTGTTATATTCAAATCACTGTAGTAGGAATTTTAAGTACAATGGATTAAATCATGCAATTTAAAAACCCAAAACATCAAACTACCTAAGTAAGATCTAGATCCATTAGAATCAAATGCACATAGATAAATACATAATTTTAAATATAATTCTAATCATAAATCTAATTGCTCCAAACCTAGATCAAATAGATGAAATACAAGAGGATTATATTGAGATTACCTTAGACTCATAATTTTGACATTATGATTGCTTGACCATGGATGTTGATGATGTATTCAAGGAATTAGATTGGTATGAAGATGTTATGGATTCCTCTATTGGTTTCCATAGAGGATTTGTCTTGGTTATATATAATGTGGAGGGTAGGATCAATGGTTATAATTTAAAGTTAGATTGTGGAGATCTATGGTAGATAATTAAAAGGAATTAAAAATTCCTTGAAAGCCTCTAGATTTAGAGGCTTCTAGAGAGGAAGGGTGAAAATAGAGAGGATTATAGAATTGGAGGATTATAGAATCCTCTTAGGGGTTAATTAGTATTAGGTAGGGGATTAGATGGGGATTATGTGGGTGATTAAGGACTATGGGTTTAGGAGAGCCTAGGAGTAGGCTAGTAGATGGGCCATGGGAATTTGAAATTCCTAAATAATAGATAAGTGGGGATTAGGATAATATAAAAGATGATTAGGGGAATTAATAAAGAAGTGGGATAAGACTATAGTTAGTGAATGAAGAAATATTGGTGAGGGATATGAGATAAATGATTAGATGGGGTGATTTTAGGATGGGATTAGATGAGATAAATTAGATAAGAGGAATTAGTGTTGACTAATAGTAATATTAGTGATGTTGAATGAAGTGAGCAAGTCTAGATGCATACATTTTCCCCCTCTTTGAAAAGTCATTACTAGTGGAACAAAGTAGAAGGAGTAATGGTATTTCAAAGAAAAACCATTTCATGGATGAATGTTAGTAGATATGATGCCCCCTCGAGGGGACATGTAAGAAATAATGAGATGGATGGACACTCAAAAGAAGAAATGATGGGGTGGGATGAGATGGATAGACAAAGAGATGGGATGCCAAATGTGAGATATAATATGAAAAAGATGAATTTGATAGAGCAATGATCCAAATATTGATGATTCCCCTAGAAAAAACACATGCATAGGGAATAGAGATGACTAAGTCATGGTTATTGACACATCCCAAAGGGGAATAAACCCTAACATGATGATGATAAGATTAAAAGGCCATAAAATTTAGATGTATCCCAATCAAGGATGCATGTAAGGGAGAGTTGTTGGCTAATATAAGATAAGGATTTGATAATATTGATAATAGATGTAGCTCAAGGCTAAAATTGAAGGATATAAAAGATAATAAATGATATGATTGAGTGACCAAAGAAAATGGAGAAAAAATAGGTGGCCTTGTATTAGATTAATGAGCCACAATATGATTATTAGCAATGATAGCTTGAGCAAAGACACATGCAAAGGATCGATAAATTGACTAATTAGTGAATATGGTAGAAAATATGGATATTACAATGTGTCAAGCCTAATCGACAGGTGTGAGTAATTGACAAAGAGATTAGGGATGTGATTATAGGGATGATGATTGATCAATAGACTGATTGATTGTTGATTGAAATAATAGCTTAAGGATTATATTGATGCAAGACCAAAATATTATGAATGATGGGGAAATATTAGATAGTGTGTTTGAGCTATCCTTTGGCACTAAAAAGTGGCCAAGTGATACCTAAATAGTCTAAAAAGACTTTAGGTCGATGCAGTTTTGACTAGATGATAAGATAGATAAGAGGATGATGATGACAATGATGATTAGTGATTAGAGGATGATGTTGGTGATTAAATTATATGAATCAAAGGATGAGATGAGGATAAAATATTGAATGTTAGTCAAATGGATTATGAGGGTTAGATTGGTGATAGGAATAGGGATGATTAGATAATTATATAAGTGATGAGGGTGTAGATGATCAAGCCATCAAAATTGTCATAAGGATCATCATAGTCTAAGCACTTCAATATATATGTCACTTGGTAGTATGCCCCATGATATAAGCATGAACAAGAGGAAATTATGCTAAATTACATGGGAAAATAGTGAACTCTACATCATTGAGGGCATGCATAAGCATTATTGTAACCTTAGGTGACCTCATAACATCCTCATTCATTGCCCAATAAATAAAAAGTGACATAATACAACATAGAATCAAAATAAAAAGGTAATATAATATTTAAATGATAAAAGACATGCAAATAAGTCAAATACAATAGACAAGTAATACACACAAGTATTTTCATGCAATGTCACAATGTCTTGTCTAATGATAGGATAAGTGATTAGGTGATGAGATAGACTAGAAGGATTATGATGTGATTGTAGGCTTGGATTAGAATTAAATTTGGAATATAATAACGATGATGATTAGGATTAGGACTTAGGTAAGTATATGGATGTGGACTTGGATTAGGATTAGGATAAGTTTTTGGATGATGATTTAGATATGGGGACCTAGATAAGGATTATAATTGATATAGACTAGATTTTCCCCAAATTTATAAAAGGAGGATTGATAATATTATTTTGAAAGATGAAATGCATGGATATCGATGTAATGAGGGGTTTAGGAATAATACA
The DNA here is from genome assembly GCA_037957365.1 of Torreya grandis. Lineage (NCBI taxonomy): Eukaryota > Viridiplantae > Streptophyta > Pinopsida > Cupressales > Taxaceae > Torreya > Torreya grandis. The sequence continues at coordinate 1,377,897 of JARHVA010002177.1, read as the reverse complement.
AAGACACAATGGACTATTTTTTGGTTTTTTCAAAATTTATGATTTTTAGGGTTTTTGGAATATTTCATTTTTAGGGATTTTTGGATGTGTATGTATACTATAGAAATGGAGTTACTATCAAAGGGAATACCAAGCCTAAAAACCAAGATGAGGATGGATATAATGATGAATGGGATGACAAAAGGATGAGGGTGATACAAAAAAGGGGATAAGGAAGAAGGGACTAGTGATTGACAATGATCACATTATGGAGGAACTAGATGTTTAATTACCTATGTGTCCATTGGAAGATATGCCAAGATGATTCCAAAACATTTCTAAATATTCCTTCCTCATCCTTACAAAGGTCAATACTAGAAATGAATGATTGACATAATAGGATGCATGATATGGACAAAAGGATATGATATGGATGGGATTGACAAGGGATGGGTGTAATGGATAAAATGGATGGATTTTTCCCCCAAGTGTTGAGTTATAATGTAGATAATAGATTATTTTACCATGATTTCAAAAATTAAATTTCATCATGGTACTTATCCAAGGTGTTAGAAGACTATGTTTCACCATTATAAAAATGATTTATATTTTTTATTTGACTTTTGGGCATCTCAATTTATTAGATATGGGTATGAGATGTAGGAATGCTGGCACTGGCTAAATTTTTATCCAACACCTATTATAGAGATGTGTGATGTTAGGACTATGTTGTCACCATTGGATATATTAATGTACTCATGACCTTTAGTGATTCTTGATGGTGACCCCTCTAGATATCTAGACCAGGTGTCTTCATCACCCCTATAAGAGAATATGTTACTTGAGAAGGAAATGTGAGACATGGATTTGATTAGATCTTGATGTTGATGAGGGTGCATATGAATTGAATGGATGATAGGATCATGATGGGGAGGTGTGATGGATGTTTGAATATTAGGACTAGAAGTCACACATATCATCAATGATATTAGACATTCTGTATTTGATTGGTGCCATGTGACAAAAGACTACAGGAGATATAAGATGTTTATACTTTGTAGTTTATCTTTGATTCAATCATTACATGGATTATTAGCCATGTTAATAGTTATTTTGATAGTATTTTAATCTTTTGACTACCCCTTGGTACCTAAATTTGGTCTTCACTAGGGGAGATTAGTTTTTGACTTTGATTACACCCTATTTCTTAGCATTGGGCCTCACCAGGGGAAGACATTTTGTGATTAGGCTGATGATTTGATTTTTCTTGATTTTGACATATGGGATAAAAAGTGATTTGATCATGATTTATTAATTCTTTAATATGATCTTAGACCTTTGTATTTGTGGCACATATTATTTTTATCAAGGAAGAGTCCAACAATGTATACTCTTGGTCATCCGTATGGAGGGAGGTGATTAAATGATCATCGATAGGAAGGAAGAGGTCTATGATGGATAGAGATGGAAGGATGAAGTCAAAGAGTGGTGGTGGGGTAGCATGGTCCTGATAGGGGTTCCTAAGAGACCCAATTTTGACATTGAAGAAAATATCCTCAAGATTAGCAAAAATATCACTAAGACTAATTGTAACATACACATCCAAAATAGGATCAAATTCATTCAAACAATCTTCAATAGATAAAGCTTGCAAAAAATCTATTATGACTTCATCATCCTAATTGGGATCTAAATGTATACCTAGTGTTGTATTAGAGGTATCCTAAAAAAGATAGGCATTATCAACATCTACTATAATGTTAATGAGGGATGATGTTTTTGATGAGGAATATGATTCACATATTAGTGTTGAACATGATCTTGATACTGATAAGACTTGTGTTGATTATGATGCTAATTATAATGTACAAGATGAAATGCTTATAGTAGAAGATTCCTTATCCATAACTATCCTCTCAATGGGATTTTTTCGATATTGTGGATGCGGGGGAGATTATGGAGGAACAATGGATTTTACAAAGATAGGTCTATGAAAGGAATTAATATGGAATGGAGGACTAGGATCATGGGGAATAGACTCATCTTCAATGGAGGATTTGTCAAAGATGAGGGCAAAATTGAAGATGGATGTGGTGTCTTGAATTTTTCTATAAAGGGAAAGAGATTGATCATGATTAAGAATGGAATCTTGGAATTCCTCTTTTTGTTCACCCTGGGATATGGACTCATCTAGTTCATCCTCAATTTTTATGTGACCACAGTTGATGAGGCCTTGGAAATAGTCTTGGAAATGTTGAATTTGATTAATGGTATGCCCTCAAGTTTGGTGATATGAACAATATTGATTAGATTTATACCCAGATGGCTTAGACTTGGTGGGATTAAGATGTTGTATGGGTGGATAGACCATCATGTTAGCAGTGATAAGTTGGAGGAAAAGGGATTCTAAGGACATAAGAAGGGGAGCATAAGGGCCCAATTCGATCTATGGTTTATTTATGAAAGCATTAAAATTTATATCAAATGGTTGTTGACATAACTAGGTGGATGGACTAGTAGTAGACAAGGTGGCTAGGATAGGATTCCCTTTGCTAGTGTAAGAAGGGGTAGACGATAGGCTATGACTAGTGGATGGATGATTGGAATGGGAATCACATGAATGAGTTTGGAATCAAGGTGAAATGAGTTGAATAGGGTTAAGGCCTTTGAGAAGTGGGACACCCATCTTAAAAAACCACAAGTTAATCTCATCCGTATTGACAAATAGGTATTATTTTATGAGAGCATGGTCTAACTTCATGGGGATGGGTGATAAAAGATGGATGATGAAGGGGGATGATGTAGAGGTAGAGTAAAGATTAGATATGGTTTCTTGAATAAAATAGGTCTTAATGATTAAGCCAGTATGATGAGGATGAAATGTGATTGAGATGATGTAGGACTAGGATCAAATTTTAGACTGAAAGAATAATAAGGGATAATGATCTATCAATAATGCCTAGTTTTCAAAATAATAATAGAATTTGGGGTTTAATGGGTACCTAGGTTCAAGCTAGCAAGATGATGGTTGGAAGATTGCTAGTTATGAGTAGGTAAGATAGATACTAGATTTATGATGATTATATGATAAATTAAAATTGACAAAGTGATAAGATGCTAGAAAGGATACCAACTAGGTATGAGGTCTAACCAAATGATGAGTAATAGTGGACTAGAGTGATAAGATGATATAGATGGACAAGAAGGACTAGCTCAAGCCTTAGACTAATTTACCCAAGTTGGAATGGGATGGTATTATGTGATGAAGGATAAATCGAATGAAAGTGGTGATATAATGATGGTGAATATGATTTAGACAAGTATGTGACCTAAAATTCCAACTAGGATAATATGGGATGAAGTTAGATGGGGGATGAGGTGACTAGGTGAAGGCAAGGTTAAGACAAATGATTGATTATGGATAGAGTGGACTTAAGACAAGATGTGGATGATAATATGTGATTAGGATATGTAGGTGATGGGGGTATGACTAATGATGGGTGGATATGGTTAGATTAGGAGGTTATTAAGACAAGGTGGTGATGGAAGACATGTAAAAGTATGTATAAAAGATAATATTTACAATGAAATAATGAAAAAGATGTACAAGATGATACAATGATGACACAAGGATATACAAGATAATATGTGCAAAATACCTAGATAGACATGTATAGGTTTGGGTATGAGGATGACTTGGCTCACAAACGACATGGGTCTGGCATGACACTCACCAAATCAAGTAAGCCACAAACCTATTATTATCAAACTCAAGGGTGTGTAACTTCACGACCACACGATATAACAACTTTGAAATTGAGGCTGTAGAATATTGACCCATTAAAAAATATCTCAAAACTTCTCAACCCCATTTACACATGATGGTCACTTGAGAGATGATATTGAATCTAGTAGTGAATTGCCTATCATGGTTTAAAGGTATTGTGCTACATGTATACAAGCTTTCTATGGGTTTCCCTGATATATGTGAAGGTACAGTGGGGTTTAAGTCCATATAGGATGTTATTTAATAATTTTACATATTTGATCTTAAATATTGATCATTCTATGGAACCCTTTATGAGAATTCTACTTCAGTTCCTAACAATAGCTCTCCTGATATTTATACTTTGTCATAACAAGGATTTTGGTCTAGTGCATGGTGATGAAATCCACATCATCGACCCCTAAAAAATTAAAATAGGAAGGGTTTATTGGTGGTTTTTTATCTTCTAAGAATCACCACAAGGATGTAAGGAGGAGACCATACACCACCATATCCCTCAAGTGACAAACAAGCATGCCAAAAGGATATCAATTAATCGATTAATTTAGATGTGAGATATACACAAGATTGTAAGAATATATAAGATAAAATGATTAAAGATATAAATACAAGATGTAAAAAATGATTTTCAAAATGCCAAAATGAGTATTTGATAGGTGACCTACAATAAAATAATTAGTAGTTTGGTTATCACTTTTAAAGAGGCAATCTGCAAGATAAATGATTAGTAGTTTGATTGATAATCTTGAGGGGAAACCTGTAAGAAAATATGTTATACCAAATATGACCTAAAAAATAAGATGTTAGCAAGTAAAAATTCTCCCCTATAAGAAAAAAAATGGTAGTCTAATAGGACTTAATAAAAATATCCTAAAAAATCACAATTTGGCTCTATAACTTCTTTGGGTGAGCAGGTCATGATGTGAGGGTCTAGGAGTGGCAGCCCCGAGTAGGGTCCAGTGGTAGTGCCCTTTGCAGGGTCAAGGGGTAAAGCCCTTGATGGGGTCTAGGGGCAACACCTTAGGCATGCTCCCTATCATGGTATAGGGTGGGGTTGAGTGGTTTATCCCTCGATGCCAAAGGAAATTTGGGCCTTGTAGGAGGCTCAAAATGACTCAAAATTCACCAAAAATGACTCTAAAATATGTAGTTGAAGAGGATAATTTTGAAGTTAAATTGAGTGTAAAATCATAAATTTAGACTAAAATATCACAACTACCAATAACATATCATGGTTCATGAGTTATGGTTTTACCATAGATAGTTAACCATGATGGTCAGTCTGTAAAACTATAACTATTAGAGCAATATTGTGACTCACATGGCAATATCATGAATGTGTGATTAGTAGTTTTGTAGGAAAGTTCAAAACTTCAAAATTTTATATTTTTGACCAAAATAGATGTTTAGAAAGATTATGATAGATTAACCTAGATGCCTTAAAGTGCCTATAGATGATATATTTAAAGCTTATTATAATGTATCAAAATTTTATAAAAGGATATGAAGACAAGATATTTATCAAAATGGACACAACCAGGAATAATTTATAGAATATAAAGGCTATTTTCAAATAGATTTTTGTTCTAAGTCTACCCTATAGAATTAAGAGATTACAAACTAACAGACAAAATTAATTCCAAAATGACAAAATTACAATATCATTAATTTAAATGCAATATCACTATTCTTAGAGAAAAATCACAACTTAGTGATTAGCATTTTTTCAAAAGATAGGAAAAAAGATTAAGGCTATGATGTTTTACTTCCAGATGATCTTGCCTTTACATTTCCTATTGACCCTATCACAAAAAAAGTTTGCACAGATAGAATCCCTTTTCATAAAATGTGATTAGCAAAATATATGTGCTTTAAGACCTAAAATCACAAAATGTGTTTAACAAACATATTCTCAGATTTAAGATAGTTAAATAAGCTTTCAAGAGTGGCTTGTATGATCACTGATTTCCTATAAGATAGAGAATGAAAAAATGAAACCTATAAGTAAGGTGTCAAAAGGTAGTTGTTAGCATATTTGGATAAAATTACATTATCATGACTATAGTTAAAATATCATGACTTTCAAGGTAATGTCATGAATCTCGAAGTTGTAATTTTGTAGACAGCTAGAAACTTATCATAGTAAAAAACCATTAGCTATTAAGTGTTATATAAAATCATAGATTGGCATGTAAAACCATGATTTTTGATGTAGAAACACAACTTGTGAATCAAAGTATTGTATAAGGGTAAAAAAATGTCAAATAAAAATGTTAGTAGTTAAGTTGGATTGTTAATGTAAAACTACAATTCCCAGGGATAAAATTACAACTACAATGTTGCAACTTGAAGAGCAATGTCACAAGTTTCACTTGTAAGTGATTTTTTTTCCAAAATATGACACCTATTCTTATTCAATCAAACCTAAAATCTTGAAAAAACACCACTAACGAGAAAAATGATTAAATTGGGAGGGAAGTCCTACCATGGTCACCAAAATGTAGTAGGAATTTTGAGCATAATGGATTAAATCATGCAATTAAAAAACTCAAAACATCAAACTACCTAAGTAAGATCTAAATCCATTAGAATAAAATGAAAATAGATAACTACACAATTTAAACCAACATTCTAATCTTAAAACTAATTGCTACAAATAAAGATCAAATAGATGAAAGACAAGAGGATTGGATTGAGATTATCTTAAACTCAATATTTTGATATTATGATTGCTTGACCATGGATGTTGATGATGGAACAAAGGGACTAGATTGGCATGGAGATGTTATGGATTCCTCTATTGGTTTCTATGGAGGATTGGTCTTGTTTATATAGAAAGTGGAGGGAAGGATCAATGGTTAGAATTTAAAATTAGATTGTGAAGATCTATGGTGGAAAATTAAAAAGAATTAAAAATTCCTTGGAAGCCTCTAGATTTAGAGGCTTATAGAGAGGAAGGGTGAGAATAGAGAGGAATCTAAAATTAGATAATTATAGAATCTTCTTAGGGACTAATAAGGATTAGGTAGGTGATTAGATAGGGACTAGGTGGGTGATTAGGGACTAGGGGTGTAGGAGAGCTTAGGGATAGGCTAGTAGATGGGACATGGAAATTTAATTTTTTTAAATAATAGATAAATGAGGATTAGGATAAGATATGAGATGATTAGGGGAATTAATAAATAATTGGGATAAGACTATAGTTAGTGAATGAAGAAATCTTGATGAGGGATATGAGATAAATGATTAAAATAGGTGATTTTAGGAGGGGATTAGGTGAGATAAATTAGATAAGTAGAATTAGTGCTGACTAATAGTAATATTAATGATGTTAAATGAAGCAAATGAATTTAGATGTATACAATCATGAGATGCTTTTTTCTACAATGATGATTTTATCGTAGTTTCCAAATCTTTTCCTTGTTCGTAACATTAATTTTTTTTCATATTTTTCAACATAAAGTGCACTACTATATTTTCATAGTTAAAAAAAGTTTGTATAAAGTCTTATTGAACATGTTCCCAATGTTTAGTTTTTCTCTTTTACTCCTGATGCATATATCACATAGTTGTAAGTGGTGTGTTATGACCTTAACCATTGGTATGTCTAGGGATATGTGTGGCTGACTTATGGCTTACATACCTCTTTTATATACTTGTTAAATTTCTCTATGTTCTTAGATAGGTCAACTTATGGAATAACCTTGGCTAAGTAGACTATATATAGGAGGAAGTGGTTAGTCTTTATTCATTATGTTATTTATTTTTTTATTAGTGCATTATTTTGAAGGTTACCCCCCAAAATTGGCTTTGCTATATTATCCAGTATTCTACTCTACTATCAATTATTTTTGTGCTATCTCTCATATTTGATTATTCTATGTGATATAAAGTATTATGTGTGAACATATAAGTAATTTCATTACAAGTGGTATCAGAGCTTTAATTTGGGAAAGTTTCCTTTGGAAATTTTTATAGATTTGGTGAGATGTGGCTTTTGGGAGTGGTGGAAGCGAAAAAACATAACTTACAATCGGGGAAGAATTAATTTTTTCTTTCAGCACAATATTGCTCGAAACATTTTTTTGAAAAAAATATAAAAAAAAAGTATGGAAACAAATTTCCCTTTGTAAAATTACAATCATTGGATTCATCTTAGTGAGATGATTGCAATAGTATATTCTATCAGTACAATTTTTTTGTGCCAAAATTTTTACCTTAGTGCATAAAAGTAGTCATTGGATTCATTTTATCAAGGTGATCACAATGATACCATCTCTTGATACACTTTTTTTGGGGTAAAAACCCTCCTAGAGTTTGTGTATGGTAGGGCCTAGTACTCAGGGAAGAAAAGGGGGGTAAGAAACTCCTAAGACTCCTACTATTGATGACATGGAATCTATTACTTTAGATCTAGTGATTTCTCAACTTTAAGAAAATATAAAGAACTTAGTGAGGCATGATGACTTTGTTGTAGTCCAAGCTGATATTTCAGGGATGTGTAGAGAGATTAATAGGGTTCATAATGAATTGCATCATATGACTACATAATTTTCTGTCCTTATATCTCAATTTCAGCCCAACAACCCTCCACTTCAGCATTCAAATCCTCCTCTCAACACTAAAAACTCCCATGATGGTATGAAATTGATGTTACCAAAAGTGGACATGCATAAGTTTGATGGTAAGGATCCTCTCACTTGGATTACCCATATTGAGAATTTATTTGAACTACATCAAACCCCTAGTTTTTAGAAGGTGATAATGGCATCTCTATATCTGGAACCTAAGCGATTCATTCGGTATCACTGGTTATGTGCTCAAAAGATAAAGAATAGTGTTCCTGTTACATGGTATATTTTCACTAAGGATTTGTTGGCTCATTATCAAAATAATGTCTCTAAGAACTATTTTAGCCAATTAGCTAAACTATGGAAATCAAGAACTATGAAGGATTATATTTATCAGTTTCAAAATCTCTCTTTATGATTAGAAGATATCACTGAGGATAATTTGATTGAATTATTTTTGGGTGGCCTCAAGATAACATACAATTTGAGGCTCAAATTTTTAACCCAATATCTATATCAGAAGCTATCCCCAGGGCACGTATGGCAGAAGAAAAAGAGATGGTCAAAAGGAAAACCTTCACTATTGGTCATGATCACACCTTTCCAGCACCATCATTTCCACATCCCACCAGATTAACACAATGGAAAATTGAGGAGAATCAATCCAAAGGGTTGTGTTATGGTTATGATAGAAAATGGAGAAAAAACCAACATTATACTGAAAAGAAGCTATTTTACATTAAAGGTGTCAATGATGATGATGAAGAAGTACATGGTGAGAATGTAGAAGGTCCTGAGGAATAATTTGGAGACTCTCAGCCTACTATTTCTTATCATGCCCTTTTAGGTATTAGTACTCCCCAAACTCTTAAGGTGATGGGTTTCCTTAAGAAATAAAAGTTCACTATCTTGATTGATTCTGGGAGCACACACAACTTTAGCAATAGTAAGTTGGTTGATTGTTAAAACTATTTCATTTATCTAGCTCTAGAATTTAGGTTATGATTGTAAATGGTGGTACTGTCAGTTGTTTAGGAAAATATTATAGTATTACACTAGCCATGGGAGACTACTTGTTAGATTCTCCTATGTTTGTGATTCCCATAGGTGGTGTTGATATTATTTTGGGGGTACAATGGCTCACCACTTAGGGAACTATTGAGATGAATTTTCAAGAATTATTCATGCATTTACATTCTAAAGAAAGGACATTTGAGCTAAGGGGATTAAGGGCTAAATCTGTACAACTTGTTAGCTCTCATCAAATGACAAATATTCTTTGTAAGGGTGCTGAAAGATTTGTAGCTCACTTGTTTTCCATGGAAGTATAACCAACTTAACTATCTCCACCTTTTGATCTACAGCAAGTGATTGATGCCCATTCTATTGTTTTTGGTGACATGCCAAAAGGACTTCCACCTATTTATACACGTGGTCATCCTATAAAAATTATTTTTAGTAGTACACCACCAAACATTAGGCCATACAAGTATCCTTATGAATAGAAAAGTGAAATTGAGAAGATGGCAAAAAAGATGTTGGATGCAAGAATCATTCACTATAGCTAAAGTGAATATTCTTCACCAGTTATCATGGTGAGAAAGAAAGATGACACCTAGAGGATGTACCTTGAATATAGGAAATCAATAAGTACACTATAAAAGATAGGTTTATTATTCCTATCATTGATGATTTGCTATATGAATTGAATGGTGATTTTTATTTTACCAAGTAGATCTACATTATGGGTATCATCAAAGCTAGATCTGTGATGAAGACATACCTAAAAAATATTTTAGGACTCATGAGGGCCATTATGAGTTTCTGGTTATGCCTTTTAGTCTAACAAATGCACTATTTAATTTTTAGAGTTTGATGAATACTATGTTAAGCCATTTTTGAGGAAATTTATTCTGATATTCTTTGATGATATCCTCATTTATAGTAAAAATTAGGAAGACCATTTGCAACATGTGAAATAGGTACTCTCTATTTTGGAACAACATCAATTATATGCCAAACCTTTCAAATGTACTTTTGGGGCTTGTGAGGTTGAATATTTGGGTCATTTGGTTTCTTATGAAGGAGTGAAAGTGGATCCTAAAAAAATCTAAGCAATGATGGACTAGCCAATTCCTAAGACACTCAAGCAACTATGGGGATTTTTGGGGTTAACTAGTTACTATAATAGGCTTGTCAAAAATTATGGTAGTATTACAACCCCACTCATCTTTTTATTGAAGAAAGACTCCTTTTAGTGGACTGAGGTAGTTACTCAAGCATTTGAACAATTTAAATTGGCTATGTGCACTACTCCAATATTGATCACTCCTAATTTTTTAAAGATTTTTTTGGTTGAATGTGATGAGTTTAGGTATGGTATGGGTGTTGTACTCATGCAAGAAGGCAAACCACTTGTATTTTAAAGTCGTCAACTTAAACATAAAAATAAGCACAAGCCCATATATGAGTAGGAAATGATGGCCATTATGCATGCAATCAAACAATGGAGACATTATTTGATGGTTCATCACTTTTAGTTGAAGATTGATCATGATAGTCTCAAATATTTTTTGGAACAATCATTTCCATATGAATAATAGTATAAATGGGTAACTAATATGTTAGGTTATGATTTTTAAATAGTCTATAAAAAAGGAAAGGACAATGTGGTGGTAGATGCACTATCTAGAAAGGATGAATTAGTTGAGGTATTACTATGTGTTATAACCATTTTATAGGTAGATTATCTAGATGAAGCATGATCAAAATGGGAACATGATAGTGCTACTCATGATTTGATTCAATATATTTAGCAAAGTTTAGGTGGATTTGAAAAATTTATATGGAAGGGTAATGCATTATGGTATAAAGATAGATTCTACCTATGTAAGGATTATATTTTCAAACAAAAAATCCTTTAGGAACTTCATGTAACTCCAATTGGGGGTTATTCAGTATTTTTGAAAACCTATCACAGAATCAAGATTTTTTTTTGGGAAGGAATCAAGGGGGATGTCTAGAAATATGTGGTTGAATGTATAATCTGTTAACAAAACAAAGGTGAAACCATCAAAACCCCAAGTCTTTTACAATATTTATCCATCCCTAGCCAACATTGGGAAGAGGTATCTATGGATTTCATTATAGGATTACAAGATCTATTGGTCAAAATTTTATCATGGTTGTTGTGGATCATCTCAATAAGTATGCTCATTTTTATTCTTTATCATAGCTATTTTTTGCTAGTACAATAACTACCGGTCTTCTCAATATAGTTTAGAAATTACATGGGACCCCTAAGATCATTATCAGTGATAGAGATCCCATTTTCACTAGTAATTTTTGGACTAAGTTATTTACATGTTTGGGGACCTAGTTGACTCATAGTTCATCTTATCATCCTTAATCTAATGGACAAAATAAGGTAGTCAATAAATGTCTAGAAGGATATCTTCATTGTTTTATTTTTGATAAATAGGATAAATGGGTTCATTGGCTGCCACTTGCTGAATGGTGGTATCATACTTCTATTCATAGTTATTTTAAAATGTCTCCTTTTATGGCACTGTATAGATACCACCCTCCATCCATCACTTCAAATTTGAAGGTCCATCCTAAGGTTTGTGCATGAAAATTTAGCTATGGCCTAGAATCACATGAAACAACAAACAAATCAACATAGAAGTGATAGGTATTTTGACATTCGTGATTGGGTCTTTATTCACTTGCATCCATATAAGTAGATGTCATTGAAGTAACAAAAAAAGGACAACAAGTTGTCCCATAAGTATTATGGGCCTTATCAGATCTTGCATAAAATTGGTAGTGTGGCCTAAAAGTTAGATTTTACTTCATCTACTTACATGCTCTAGTATTTCATGTAGCATGCCTAAAGAAAGTCATTAGACACAGAGTTATCATTCAAACAAAATTAATAGAATTGGATGAGGAAGATAGAGTTGTTCTTGATCTTGAGGTGATCTTTCACATGTGCACTAAGCAACTACATTCCATAGTGATTATAGAGTACCTAATCAAATGGAATAATCTACCATGTGAAGATATCACTTGGGAGGATGAAGCATTTGTGTAGCAACATCTAGAGTTACCACAATGTTGAGGTTAACATTGTTTTGAAGGGAAGGGGCTTGTTACACCCTTAACCACTGGTATGTCTAAGGATATGTGTGGTCGACCTATGGTTTACATACCTATTTTATATACTTGTTACATTTCTCTATGTTCTTAGATAGGTTAGCCTATGGAATAACCTTAGCTAAGTATACTATATATAAGAGGTAGTTGTTAGTCTTTATTCATTATGTTAAGTATTCTTCTATTATTGCATTATTGTGGAGGTTTCCCCCTTGAAGTGGCTTTGCTATATTATCAAGTATTCTACTCTATTGTCAATTATTACTATGTGATATCTCATATTTGGTTATTCTATGTGACATAAAATCATTTTATATGAACATCTAAGTAATTTCATTATAAGTGGTATCATGGCTTCGATTTGGGCAAGTTTTCTATAGTGTTTTTTTAGATCTAGTGAGGCGTGGCTTCTAGGAGTGGTGTTAGTGAAAAAACATAAATTTTAATTTGAGAAGAATAAATTTTTTATATCAGCGTAGTATTGCTCAAAAAAAAATTTTGAAAAAAAATATTAAAAAATAAAAGTCAGGAATTTTTTTTCCCTTTGAAAAATTATAGTCATTGGATTCATCTCGGTGAGACGATCGTAATGGTATATTCTATTGGTACATTTTTTTGGTGCCAAAATTTTTACCCTAGTGCATAAAGGTAGTCATTGGATTCATCTTAGTAAGGTGATTCCAATGGTACCATATTTTGGTATAATTTTTTTAGGGTAAAAACCCTCCTAGGGTTTGTATATGGTAGGTCCTACTACTTAGGGAAGAAAAGGGGGAAAGAAACTCCTAAGACTTCTTCTGTTAATGACATTGAATTTGGTACTTTAGATCTGACAATTTCTCAACTTTAGGCAAACATAAATAACTTGGTGAGGTATGATGACTTTGTTGTAGTCTAAGATGATGTTTTAGGGATGCATGAAAAGATTAATGGGGTTCACAATGAATTACATCATATCACTATGCAATTGTCTACCCTTACATCTCAGTTTCAGCCCAACAACCTTCTACTTCAACATTCAAATCCTCCTCTCAACATTAACAACTCCCATGTTGGTATGAAATTAATGTTGCCAAAAGTGGACATGTGTAAGTTTTATGGTAAGGATCCTCTCACTTAGATTACCCAAATTGAGAATTTATTTGAGTTACATCAAACCCTTAGTTCTTAGAAGGTGATAGTGGCATATTTATATCTGGAACCTGAGTAATTCATTTGGTATCATTGGTCATGTGCTCAAAAAAATAGAAATGGTGCTCTTGTTACATGGTCTATTTTCACTAACGAGTTGTTGGCTCATCATTGGAATAATTTCTCTGAGAACTATTTCAACCAATTAGCCAAACTACGGCAATTAAGAACTGTGAAGGATTATATTCATTAGTTTCAAAATCTCTCTTTACAAGTGGAAGATATCACTAAGGATAATTTGACTGGTCTATTTTTGGGTGGCCTCAAAGATAACATCTAGTTTGAGGTTTGAATGTTTAACCCAATATATGTATTAGAAGCTATCCCTAGGGCACATATGGTAGAAGAAAAAGAGATGATCAAAAATAAAAAGTTCACGACTGATCATGATCACACCTTTCTATCACCATCATTTCCACATCCTACCAAATTAACATAAAGACAAATTGAGGAGAAACAATCCAAAGGATTGTGTTATGGTTACAACAACAAATGGAGCAAAGACCATTGTTGTGATAAAAAGAAGTTGTTTTACATTGAAGGTACCAATGACAATGAAGATGATGAAGAAGTACATGGTGAGGATGTATAAGGTCTTGAGGAAGAATCTAAAGACTCTCAACCTACTAATTATTATCATGCCCTTTTAGGTATTAGTACTTCCCAAACTCTTAAGGTGATGGGTTTCCTTAAGAAATAGAAGGTCACTATCTTGATTAATTCTAGGAACACACATAACTTTATCAATAGTAAATTGGCTATTCATTTAAACTATTTCAATTATCCAACTCCAAAATTTCAGGTTATGATTGTAGATGGTGATACTATTAATTGTTCAAGAAAATGTCATAGTATTAAGCTAGCCATGGGAGACTACTTGTTGGATTATATTATGTTTGTGATTCCCATGGGTGGAGCTGATATTATTCTGGAAGTATAGTGGCTCACCACTTTGGGCTCTATTGAGATGAATTTCCAAGAATTATTCATGAATTTTCATTATGAAGAAAGGACATTTGAGCTAAGGGGATTAAGGGCCAAATCTCCACAACTTGTTAAATCCCATCAAATGACAAAGATTCTTTGTAAGGATGTTGAAGAATTTTTAGCTTGCTTATTTTTCATGGAAGTACAACCAACTCAACCATCTCCACCTCTTGATCTACAAAAAGTGATTAATGCCAATTCTATTATTTTTAGTGACATGCCAAAAGGAATTTTACTTAGTTGCTTGCATGATCATTCTATAAAATATATTATTGGTAGTAAACCACCCAACATCAGGCCATACAGGTATCCCTATGCCTAAAAAATTGAAATTAAAAAGATGGTATAAGAGATGTTGGATACAGGAATCATTCACCATAACCAAAGTGAATATTCTTCACTAGTTATCATGGTGAGAAATAAAGATGACACCTAGAGGATGTGCCCTGACTACAGAGAACTCAACAAGTACACTATCAAAGATAAGTTTCCTATTATTGTCATTGATGATTTTCTATATGAATCAAATGGTGATTTTTATTTTACCAAGTTATATCTACATTATAGGTATCATCAAATCTAGATCTATGATGAAGACATACCCAAAATAGCTTTCAAGACTCATAAGGGCCATTATGAGTTTTTGGTTATGCCTTTTGATCTAAAAAATGCACCATCTACTTTTCAGAGTTTGATGAATACTATTTTTATGCCATTTTTGAGGAAATTTGTTTTGGTATTCTTTGATGATATCCTCATTTATAGTAAAAATTAGGAAGACCATTTGTAACATGTGAAATAGGTACTCTCCATTTTAGAACAACATCAATTGTATGCCAAACCTTTTGAATGTACTTTTGGAGCTTGTGAGGTTGAATATTTGGGTCATCTAGTTTCTTATGAGGGAGTGAAAGTGGATCCTAAAAAAATCCAAGCAATGGTGGATTGGCCAATTCCTAAGACACTCAAGCAACTACATGGATTGTTGGAGCTAATTAGTTACTATCACAAGTTTGTCAAAAATTACGATAGTATTGCAACCCCACTCACCTCTTTGTTGAATAAATACTCCTTTCAATGGAATGACGTAGCTACTCAGGCATTTGAATAATTGAAATTGGCTATGTGAACTACTCTAGTATTGACCACTTCTTATTTTTCCAAGACTTTTATGGTTGAATGTGATGCATCTGGGTATGGTATGGGTGATGTACTCATGCAAGAAAGAAAACCACTTGAATTTGAAATTCATCAACTAAAAGGTAAAAATAAGAACAATCCCATTTATGAGAAGGAAATGATGGCCATTTTTCATGTAGTAAAATAGTGGAGACCTTATTTGATGGGTTGTCACTTTTAGGTAAAGATTGATCATGATAGTCTCAAATATTTTTTGGAACAATGGTTGTCATCTAAAAAAAACAAAAATGGTTAAGTAAGATGTTAGGCTATGATTTTTAAATAGTATAAAAAAAAGGCAAGGATAATGTGGTGGTAGATTCACTATCTAAAAAAGATGAATTAGTTGAGGCAATGCTATGTGCTATACCTATTTTATAGGCAGATTGGCTAGACGAAGTAGAATCAAAATGGGAACATGATAGTGCTACTCATGATTTGATTCAAAATATTTATCAAGGTTTGGATGGATTTGAAAAATTCACATGGAATGGTAATGCATTATGGTATAAATATAGATTCTACCTATGTAAGGATTCTCTTCTTAAACAAAAAATACTTTAGGAACTTCATGTAACTCTAATTGGGGGTCATTTAGGATTTTTGAAAACTAATCACAGAATCAAGAAAGATTTTTTTTGGGAAGGACTCAAGGGGGATGTCTAGAAATATGTGGCTAAATGTATTCTCTGTCAACAAAACAAAGGCAAAACAATCAAAATCCTAGGTATTTTACATCTTTTATCCATCCCTAGCCAACATTGAGAAGAGGTATCTATGGATTTCATTATAGGGTTACCAAGATCTGATGGTCAAAATGTTATAATGGTTGTTGTGGATCATCTCAGTAAGTATGCTCATTTTTGTTCTTTATCATAGCCATTTTTTGTTAGTATAGTAGCTACTACTTTTCTCAATACAGTTCAAAAATTTCATAGGACCCCTAAGATCATTGTCAGTGATAGAGATCCCATTTTCACTAATAATTTTTGGACTAAGTTATTTACAAGTTTGGGCACCTATTTGGCTCATAGTTCATCTTATCATCTTCAATCTGATGGACAAACTGAGGTAGTCAACAAATGTCTAGAAAGATATCTCTATTGTTTTGTTTTTGATAAATAGGATAAATGGGTTCATTAGTTTCCACTTGTTGAATGGTGGTATAATACTTCTATTCATATTTATTCCAAAATGTCTCCATTTGTGGCAATATATGGATAAAACCATCCATCCATCACTTCAACCTTAAAGGCCATCCTAAGGTTCATGTGGCTAAAGAACATATTCACCATCAATAGGAGGTCCTTGTAAGTTTGCATGAAAATTTAGCGATAGCCTAGAATCTCATGAAGCAACAAGCAGATCAACATAGAAGTGAGAGACATTTTGACATTGGTGATTGGGTCTTTGTTCACTTATATCCATTTAAGTAGACGTCATTAAAGTAAAAAAAAAAGGATAACAAGTTGTCCCCTAAGTATTATGGGCCTTATTAGATCTTGCATAAAATTGGTCGTGTGGCCTAGAAGTTAGAGTTTCCTTCATCCACTCACATACATCTAGTATTTAATGTATCATTACTAAATAAAGTTATTGGACATAGAGTTTTCATTCAAATATAATTACCATAATTGGATGAGGAAGATAGAGTTGTTCTTGATCTTAAGGTGATCCTTCACATGTGCACTAAGCATCTATGTTCCAGAGTGATTACATAGTACTTAATAAAATAAAATAATTTTCCTTATGAAGATGCCACTTGGGAGGATGAAGCATTTGTGAAACAACATCCATAGGTTCCACAATGTTGAGGACAACATTTTTTTTAAGGAGAGGGATTTGTTACACCCTTAATCACTAGTGTGTCTAGGGATATGTGTGACCAACTTATGGCTTACATACCTATTTTATATACTTGTTATATTTCTCTATGTTTTTAGATAGGTCAGCTCATGGAATAACCTTGGATAAGTAGAATATATATATGAGGTAGTGGTTAGTCTTTATTCATTATGTTAAGTATTTTGCTATTAGTGCATTTTTGTGGAGGTTTCCCCCTCGAAGTGGCTTCACTATATTATCAAGTATTCTACTCTGTTATCAATTATTGTTGTGTGATCTCTTATATTTGCTTATTTTGTGTGATATAAAATCATTCTATGCAAACATCTAAGTAATTTCATTACATGGTGTTAGAGTATGGTTGAAAATATGTACCCAATGTTTTGACTCAACACTCTGCATTGACCATGTGTCCACATATTTATGAACATGTAGCTCTAGACATTGGACTTATTGAAAGAATGGATAATATATTCTAACAGTGTGTGGTAGTTGAAATTGTGCTTACATAAATGCACATGCTTCATCCCATTACAACTCTAGTTTTCTATGAACTTCCCACCATGTCATAGTAGTTCCCTTCAAATCATAATTGAGTGCACTGACTCTCTAATCTATATTTGGAATGTGGTGTTCTAGCATAAAGATAAATTTATTGATATCACCAGTCATAAAATATTATGGTAATTTGAATTTTATGGAAAATACCATTCGTAGAGGTCATACCTTATTATCTCCCCAAACACAATTCAACATATGCATGTGTGAATCAAAATTGATAGAAGATGTTGTGTCTCAAGGTATAATGATTTTGTATGTAGGCTCTATGTAATTAATGGCTATCACACTTGTATTATATATGAAATTTACCTCAAACATGGTTTGAGGTCACACAAATGGATAGGTATATCCTTCAATTTGAAACTGATGAGTTGGAGACTTTATTAAGACTAGCTTGTAGAATGACTACTCTATTGTATATGATTGTATGTGTTGCTCTAGTTATGGTTTAAAAATTTGATATTAAAAAAATCATAGAGCACTTTGATTTTGATTTTCACTAACTTTGAGTCAACTATTATTCCCACATACTTAAGATGACTCAGGTTCTTTTAGATTGGCATATGTATTATGCTCTAATTTATTTAGTGGTATAATAATTATCTCATCCCCTTGGTGTGCCTCTAATTTATTTCACACTATATTGATAATAATTTGGCCATCATAAACCCATTTCTTACCAATTAATGTAGGATAATGGGTCTCAACTATTTTCATGTCAATGACCTCAAAATATCCTCACAGACTCAACTCAACAACTTTAATCTACACATCTTCCAAGAAACCAATTGGCTATACCCTCCCATAGTCTGCAAGACTGAGAGTAATAGGACTATAGCTCAATGTTGCCTAACCAATAGTCTCCCAAGTAGATCAAGGAATCACATTGACAGTAATTCAAAAATCAAATACTACATTAGGAATATCATACCCTACAAGTTCAATGTATATACATGAGTCAACATCACAAGGCATCTTAGTTTTGATGTACCGAATGACCTTGTTAGTATGATATTATCCTTGTTCAGTACAATCTAGTAGATTATGCAAGAGATTGGAATTGTTCTGTGAGATGTCTTCATTGTACATAGTACTGAGTAGTTTCAATAAATCTATCAAAGTAGTCACAACTCCTTGCTACCTCATAATTTGTACAAATTTTCCATACATTTATGCATCAATAGCTATGGCATCACCTTTTGATGTAGTATATTGCTATATAGACTAAATAACCTATGCATCTTGATACATCAAGTTCCTTTATATGGTAGGATCAAGATATTTATCCTGTTGTACCTTCTTGATTCCATGATCTTATGGTATTTATAATGAAAGCAAATCTTATTCTGTGTGATATTGTCTTGTCATAACTTCCATAAAAGCATTTTCTTTAGGTTGCAAATTTACCATGATCACATTTTTCACTGGTTTCTCCTTCCTTTATTTTTCTATAATTAGATAGCCTTCAGTATGGTGTTAGTGTGAGACTCTATAATATGCATAATATGATTCTTTATTGATTTATGGGTATTTTCATTAAAAATTATTATACTCACCACAAAAATAACATTGTATAGGATGATGAATTTGTCGGTCATTATTTGAGTGAGCTCCTTGACATCCCCCAATATATCCTCCTCTATATCCTCCTATATTTTATAGGAAACCCAAAAATTATGTATTTTGTGTTTTTTGCACACTAAATCCTCCTTTGTGTTGTGGGTAACCCTACCCTTGTTATTTTTTTATTATCACACTCACCATACTATTTCTGAGGAGAAGATGGAACCTAACTTGCTTGTTGAGGTTGGGGAATTATAGTACTCCATGATGGCTGATATTGATATTATAGAGATGATGGTGTCCATCCTGCTAGGGCTGGTGATTGATATTGAGGCACACTAGTCATTTTGATCTCTAGGCATAAATTTTTTGGCTTCATTGAAGGTATCTATTTCGAAGTAATTATGATTTTTTTAAGTGATATACTCCTATTGGAAGTAAATATAATAAGGGGGGTGAATTAGTTATCGTAAAAAAATCATTAAATTTCACTTATCAATCATGAATCATTCATTCAGACACATACATCAACCCATGCATAAATAGGTATGTGTTTGAATGAATAGGTATGTGTATGAAGTATATACTTAACATAAGTATATAACCTATGAACACAAGATATATGTGGGAAAAACTCAAGGGGGATAAAATAAATTGAAAAACAACTTGGAATATAGTCATATAATAAATCAATGAATATTTAGTTAGGCACCAACCCCACAAGGAGCACCAACCCCTCACTAGTCAAGCACCGACTCAATTAGTCATTTAGTAAGCACCAACTTGCAGGAGGCACCAAATCCCTAGGTAAATAAGTAAAAAATAATACACATATAACATTTTATCACCTTTGGACACCTTTTTCACACTCAAATAATGATGATCACCTTCTTTTTCTCTTTACACTCTTCTATCTCTCTCAAATAGCCTATTAGGCCTCTTCACTCAACTAGCCCTCTTTTTGGTAGATGTAGGTCATATGACCTTAATAATAATCTATAGAATAAATATTAGAAATTTATGACATATTAAAAATACCTATCTTATGGTCTTAAATCCCTCTACTTGGTTTCCAAACTTCTATTTCATTCATTCACCACACCAATATTCTAACTAGTCAAATTAGGCCTATTAAACCTTCATTTTATAATTGACTCTTGATGTCACTAGCCTTGGTAAAAAAACCTATCCATACTTGTATCACCCTTATAATAGATCAAAAAACACATCTCATATGAGAAAAAACCACTACATAGGTCGTTCACCACTCATAAGGACCAAAATCACAATTAGACCTAAAGGAGACCTAATACAATTAAGCCTTTTCAAAGCACACGTTTCACCTTGACAACATTGGAACATATTTATCCTCCATAAATGGATGAAAAAATTCACACATGATTAAATTATATCATTTATAATATCACCTTACGTCCCTAACACATTTATCTCATTTCACTCCTTGAACCACACCATTAGGCCTACTCACAATTAGGCCTTCTTACTGCCAGAAAGTATGTTAACCAAAACTAAAGCACACAGAAAAATTTATAAAAATAAAATACTATAAAATAACATGGATATAACTGCCATAACATCAGGGTCATCACCATGCTCATTATATTTCACCAAACAAGACAAAATACCTCAAACTTACCACTTCCATATGCTTACTCAAAACTGCAAATAGGATTCAAAACCCAATCAAGAACCTTTAGCTTTTCACACATTCATAGGAAATTATCATGAATAAAAATACATAAAAATTAATATATGAGACCTATGTAAAAACTTCATGTGCATTTTATTCTTTAAATCTAAGCAAATCACTTCAGGAACATCGATCTTATTAACACAAAAAAACTGCTTGAATGCTCCAAAACATAGTCATAGAAACAATGAATTAAAACACCTACAGATTCATTTTCATGAACTTATAATGGGTTTATATTATCCTTAATAATTATTATAACATATTTAAATAAATATACCATAATTTAAAATATCAATATTTTTCTTACATACCAATCTCATGCTTCATTTTACACAAACCTCACTGTGTTAGACAAGTCAGATTGAGATCAACTTTATGCCATATAAAAGTTTATTCAAAAATTTTGTCCATTATGAATATGTTTTATAGGTATTGAACAATAACATAGTGTAATTATATCCATACCTAATCCATTTCAACACATCCCTAATCTCATTCCCACTTCTGCCTATTTTTTTCATTATCTTCCTTACTAGGCCCTTTTAGTGATAGGCTAACTTCCAAGACTAGTTTATCATATTTGAAGTTTATAACCTGATCATAAAATTATATGGACACAAAATATAATTCTCACACATCATCCTCCAATCATTTTCATGCTTCAACCTGGTCAACCTTGACTGTTACATCAACAATATGAGAAATAAGGGGTTTACTATAGCTTCTACTCACTCTTTTGATAGATAAATGCCACATAAAGGTACTTGGGAGAGTCCTTTACATGATATAATCATCAAAATAAGTCATCCAATTCATTCTGATCAATTTGATATCAATATCTTCCATATCGGGTCATTATTAGAGTTTTAGAGAGGGTTAAGACCACCTTACAGTCTTAATGATCATTCATAAAGCTTGGGCCATTAATCTAGAAGCTAATGCTTGGAAATTTGAGTTAAGATCCTTACACAACTTACATGAACATATTAGGATCTCTTGCAAAGGTTTCACATACCAACAAGCATAAGAAAATCCTTCTCGGGTTTGCAATACCTCATTTAATACACACATAAAACCTCAAAACCACATTTCATAATTTCTCCTTTAGAATTTGATCTCAGACTTGGTTAACACACTTCAAAAAAAAATTAATACCTTTGATAATTCTCTCATGATATATATTACCTTGGAAACTAAACTTGACCTCTCATTAGGCCACATTAGGTCTCTTTGCATATTAGGACTTGAAATACTAATCACACTTTAGACCTTAAACATACCTTGAAACCACTTATACTACTCTCAAAACTTCATGTTATGTCATACAACCTCATACTATTCTCACACACTACCAATATTATTTTCTCAAGCCTCAAACTACTCACCTCATCATGCTACCAAGCCTATGCCTTCTCTAGGTCTCTTCATGCAAATGAATAAGCCATGAAATAGCCTTGACATCTCCTCTAAAGGATTATCTACCTTAGACACATGTTTACATAGTGTCAAACTTATTCTCATATAGTCTACCACTAATTTTAATCCTTCATAAGTCTTGAAAACATTTCATTTTACCTTATTAGGTTAGGTAGGGTCTAGGACTAGTCTAGTGGTATGATTAGGATTAAGACCTTTCCCCTGTAGATTTACCTTGAAAATTTTATAAGTATTCCCATACTTCATATTCATGAAGGATTACTTAGAAAATTTTCAAGGTAAATTTTCTAAGGATTACTAATATCTACTCATACTTATGTATATCTATCTTACCCTACCACTATCTTCATACACATGCTCATGATATGGCAATGTTCCTTAAGACTAGTGATCAAAAGTATGCTTACCTTGTATCTTGATCTTGACCTTGACATGTCATCAAAATTAGAAGAATTAACAAGTTTCTTTCAAATTTTGTCTCAATAGAGAGATAATAGGTTTCCTTTAAAGTCTCTATTGTCATAAGACTCCTTGTCACATACCACTTCACCATGCATGACACCAACATTGACTTTGATATTAATGACATCCGTCTTGACCTTGAAATCAATGAAAATATGTATGCCACAACACCAACAATAGGAACATACTTTAAAAATATCCCCCTTTGTCATTAATAGCAAAAACTTAAACAAAGTTAATCATTCTCATCTCCCCAAGCTAGATCTCTTCAAATTGACCTTTATCCCAAACTAAAACTTTCTCCCCCTTTGACATTAATGAAAAATAGTCAAATATTGACAAATACATAATCCTTGGACTTAGAACAACACATCTTCTCTATCCAAATAAGATAATTTTCTCTCTTTATCAATAACTCATCATAAATTGGGCTCACAACTAATTGACATCATTAACATATTGATCTTGTAGACCAATCCATAACTCAAATTTATTCATGATTACTACAGATATTTTTTATAAACACACCTACCCTTGGAGCATGATTAGTTCCCCTTATCTCCATGTGGTATTTAGACACTATCATGAATGTGACTTGTTTTGATCAAGTCACCATACAAATGTTTGATAACCCATATTTTGTAATCACACCTCCAATAGACTATTGATTAAACTTTGAATCTGAAATAAAGAATACAAAGTTCCCCCTAAGACTAGGCATCCTCATGCTTTTGCTCATTAAGTGACTTCATGAAGCCTAATGGAGTCACCTCTTCTTTAGGGTTCTAAAACAACATAAATTCAAGAGATTTATAGATCTCCATGTCCTCACTAGACTAAAATTTCTTCATGATCCTCTTAGGCTTAAATAACCTCTTTGGCTTGACCTCTTTAATCTCCATTTGAACAAATTTTTGACTTGGTTTACTTGTCTTGACTAGTTCATCCACAACCTGAGTTGATACAGAGAATTCTTGACACTCCTTTACATCTAGGCTATGCTCTACCATGGCAAATGGTCCACTTAGACTTGCATACTAATCATCATTCACCTTAGCTACATTTGGTATCCATTCACTACCTTGTCTTCTTTCCTACACTCTAAGGGCCTAAATTTTCTTGTTTTGACTTGATAATCTTTAGTCATATAAAATGTCAAAATTTTTACCTTGAGTGTGGCTTGTGACACCCAACCCACAAGTCACTCTTACATACTTTCATGACCCTTATAAACACCTTTTTTCTTATTGTCAATCATTCATAGACTTTTAAAACCTAATTCTAGCTTAGTTAACATACATTTCCTATGCTAATTCTATCCCCCCCAGGTCGTGCACATTTAGGATAGGAGTGCCCAACTTGGACTATAACACTGGACCCTAGGGTGTCCTATTTTGGTGCTCCTATATAATTATGATCATTTCCTTCTAATTCCTATCCTTCATCCTATCAACCTAGCATGAATACATTCAACCCATAAGCAATAGATATCTATAAAAATACCATTCAACCTCATTTAGATGAGGTTGGAAAATATTACAAAATCAATCAAGAAAAAAAGCAATACCATTGAGGAAAATTTCCCTATTCTTTGCATACAACCATCTAATACAGATAAAAACATATCCAAATCATCACACCAATCCATAGCCACCTTAAGCATACCTAGTTTAAAATTTTTGCATCTATATAACACTATTACATAAAGCACATAAAGTGAGAGAACTACATATGGCTTGATCCCTCTTCAGAGTTTTGATATGTAGGTAACATGCCCACACAAGGGGTGTTGATCTGGAGTTTAGTTTAGAAAAATTTTCCAAGTCATAATGAAACCTAATGCACAGCATAGAGCTCATCAATAACTTTTTGGTGCTTCTTTTGGATCGTAAAATGGAGACCGAATGCCCAAGATATAGGCTACTAAAGTTATTTTTTGACAGGCAAAATAAGGAGGTGTCATAATGTGTGGCACAATAAGAATGCAAAAAGTGAACCAATCAGTCATTGACATGTGTTGGTATGTTTTAGTACATTCATGCAAAAATTTGGTTGGTGTTTGGTTTTGTTTTAGCCTCTAGTCTTTGACAACGGTCATATGAAGAACCGTGGGCCCCGCTATTGGCTCACTGGGGGCCCTCAGTGAGGGTCAACACACTTGGTTAAGGAGGGGTGCCTTGACCTCCATATCATAATGATATATATTTTCAATTGTATTTAAATCCTTATTATTCCTTGTATTTCCTGTATGTAGGACTAATGTTTAGCATTGTAAACTATACATTGCATTGTAACTAAGCATTAAGCATGGATAACTGACCAAGGGTCGAGAAGGAATGGATGAGCCCCATTAATATACATGGGAGAAATAATAGTTGCCATGCTAGTATGCCACAAAGGCCCTACCAACTCATATAGCCAATTCAAAGCTTGAGATTGAAGGTAGCCGAGTCATGGGAAATCAAGATCACATGCCCAAATTGGAGACAACTACCGTAATGCATGCCACATGACTTATCTTCCCAATGTTCCATGTCTTAATCCAAGATTAATGCCGAGTCAATCCTTGAGATTAGATTCCATTATCATGGTAAATTTAACATATATTCTAAGTTGGTACTTGAACCAATGTACAAGCTAAGTTTGGTGCCTTAAGCCCACCAAAAGGGGCATCGGTAATGTACATGGAAGCCGCCAGCCTTTTTTAAGTCACAAAGTCATTTTGATTTTACAAATGTGGGATTAAAAAGATAAGACAAACACCCATATAGAAGGCCGATGAATTGAACCCATGACCTCCCATGCAAAAGGGATAGGCCTTGATCTCTTGAGCTACGAGTTCACAAAAAATATAAAAGCTATAAACTTTTATTTGAATTAAACCTTCCCAGGACTATGTATTTTTTATTAAGAGTCCGAAAGCTAGTTTTAAGCTTGGAGATAGCTAGCTAATGGGATTTTCTCCAATATCCGACCTTATACATAGAGGGTCAGCCTTTTTAGTTATGATTTATAATTAAAAAGAGAATGTTTTTATTATTATTTGGATATACCAATAGATTGAATGAAGGGACCAAAGCACATTCGAAAGGGGTTGAAGACTAAGGAAGAATTTCCATGTGGTTCAGCTTGAGTATATCAACAAGGTGGAGTTCTTGGACAGAGATCAGGCATGAGGGAAGTTGTGTAGCATTTCAAAGAATTTGTAAGCCATTTGTTGCACAAATTTAATAGAAATGGTCCTCACTATTGGGTGGACCCGGAGACGTAGGCATTTTATGCCAAACTCCATTATCAATGTTGGATGGTAATTTTTCAATTGCTTGCATGTTTTTATTTTAGTTTCTAATTTTTTTTTTAATTATAAAATCATGCAAAGATTAAATTTTGATAATTTATGACATTTGATATAAATAAAATCTGGTTTTAATTGGTAAATGGCAGTAACAAGTCTTTTGACAATTCCAATCCAACTTAACAATCAAGAACACTTTTTCCAAATAATTTTTAAGTTCTTTTGAGTATTTTTGAGAAATTTAGAATCCGTAATGTTAAAACTTCACTTTGAGTTTATCAGTGGTGTTTATGGATTAGGTGTGGATACACATTAAATCATTTTACATAAATTAACCCCCATTTCTTCCTCAATATTGATCAAATAATAATAAAGTCTAGGGTTTGAATACTAAATCAGCTCTGTAAGGAGTTCTGTAGACCTTCAACAGTAAAGATTTCACAGGTAGGATCACACAGGGACAATGAACAAAACCCAAAAAACTCAGGTCTCTATGAGTAGTTTGGATAATAGCTTCATAAAAGGACTATAGTGTCAGACCTCAAGGTGTCCTATTTTATTACTCCTATCATTTCACAAAATGAGAGCTAGATCTTGATTTGTGACACTAGCCCAATCCTGCATAATAAATTCTAGACCCTGTCTCAACTGTTTCATCTTATTTTTAGTTAAGTCTTATTTTTTCCATATTTATTACTATTTATAGAAAGGTTAAAAATATAAATAAATTATACAAATTAGTGGTTAAATTATTTTAATATTATTTACTAATTTATTCAACTTAGACCTTTAACTAAATTAGGAATAAAACTTCAATATTCCCAAAATAGTTAAATTAGAATCCATACTTACAAAACTTTGAAATATGACCAACCTTTTGAGAATTGAAACACATTATTCCTCTTGATGTAAACACACCATTACCCATATGTCTTGAGTAATTATTCTCCTCATAGTTCCATGCATATTCATTCTTGTAGGTTCTTCTATAATGCCTTGTTCTATGACCAAATTGGTTATATGAATAATATTAACCATTTAAAGGATTACCATATCTTATAATATTAGACTACTAGATAGGATTAGTATTCATTCTTCCAGCACCATCATTCCTTGATTGACCATTGAAATTTAAGGTATGATTCTCCTTGATCAGATTAGTGTTCTTATTTTGGTCTCTATTGAAACCAAAACCTATTTTTTCATTAACAATTTTTTGATTGCTCAGGTTGTTATCTAGATCATTATTAATATTTTCAAAATTCACAAAGGACTTTACCTTACTTGATTCCTAATCCAACTCAGCTCTTAAGGAATCCACTTTAGTTACATAATTGACACATTCTTCTTCGTTAGCCTTTAGGCTTGAAGTCATAGTCTTAATTTGAGTCTCCACTTGTTTGACTATTTATTATTATTCCTTAGAGTTGTTTCTTAGTCTCTCTTCAAACAAACTGATTTTCTACTGACCATATTTAGTTCTTCTAGAGTATTCATCAACCTAGCCTCAAAGTCCACCTCATATTCTTCTTCATCTGAATCAGCAACATTACTTACAAACCACATGGACTCTTCTTGATTTGAGCATCTTGCTTCCTCATATATGAAGAGAACATCATTGATATTAGGACCATCACCTTCATGGTCATTCTCAAAATCACTTTTCTCACTCTCATCAAATGAGCTAAAATCTTCCTTGGTGTAAAATCTTCTTTTGTTCTTGAAAGACTTATTCTTGTCATCATACTTTTTGAAACATTTCTTTCTCTTATAAAATCTATAGGACTTCTTGTCATCATCATGACCTTCTTCATGCTCTTCATCATCCTTTTTCTTATGATTATGAGGGCACTTTTTATCAAAGTGTCCAATTTATTCATAATTAAAACACTTGGAGGGTATCTTACCCTTGTATTTACTTGAACCAATTTTTAACTTTCTTGTAAACATAGCTATCAACTCATCATCATCAATATTAGAATCATCTTTATCTTTGAATTTATTAAGTTATGTCTTCTTCTCCTTTGACTTATTTTCTATCTTGAATGTATCTTCCTTATTTATAGGTCTTCCTTCACTTGTCCTCATCTCATAGGATATTAAAGTGCCATGAAGTCCATCCATCTCTAACTTGTCTAGATCTTACATCTCTTCAACAACATATATTTTAGAATAAAACTTAGGATTTAGAGATCTCAATACATTTTGAACATTAGTAGACTCTTTTAATTCTTCACATAGGCCTCTTATGATGTTGACAAATTCATCAACCCTCAATAGGTAGGCTGTAATGGTCTCATCTTCATTCATCCTTAAGATTTCAAACTATCTTTAATGGGTTTTAAATTTAGCCAACTTAAACTTGGAGTATCCCTCATGTATAGTATTTAAATTTTCCCACATATCTTTGGTAGACATGCAATTCATCACCTTCACAAGCTCTACCTCTAATAGGCCACAAAGAATACCATTCATTGCTTTTGAATTGTTGTCACTAGCCTTCTTACTTTGATACATTTGTAGGAGGAATAGAGGGTACAATATATCCACCCAAAACTAACTGAAAAACCTCATGACTTTGATACATCAAATATTTTCTCATATTGATACTCAAAAAATCATAATTATATCCATTGAACAATGGAACCTTGCTTGTATACAAACCACCTCGTGCTTGACTAGACATCTTCACTTGCTTAGGATATCCCTTAGGCTATTATGCCTACTTCAAAGGTCCTAATTTGATAAAAATTATTGGAAGTATTTACAATCATAGGGGGGGTGAATTATTTCCCTTAAAATTTTCATTTAATTTCACTTATCATTCATGAAGCATTCATTCAAACACATACAACAACCAATGCATATACAAGCATTCACATAAGCATATAACCTATGAACACAAAATATATGTGAGAAAACCTCAAGGGAGTTAAAAACCATTTAAAAATATCTTTTAATATATTTATATAAGCACTAAATCAATATTTAGTGAGGCACCAACCCCACAAGGAGCACCAACCCCTCATTAGTTAAGCACCAACTCAACTAGTCCTTTAACAAGCACCAACTTACAAGGAAACACTAACCCCTTAGGTATCTCAACACTAAATCAACCACATATAACTTATGATCACATTTTTACACCTTTTTCTCAATAAACTAATGATGATCACCTTATTTTTATCTTCACACTCTTTTATCTCTCTCAAATGGCCTATTAGGCCTCTTTGCTCAACTAACCCTCTTCTTGGTAGATTTAGGTCATATGACCTTGCTCACCATCTATATAATCACTATTATAACTCATTGACATATTAAAAATACCCATTTTATGGTCTTAAATCCCTCTAATTGGTTTCTAAACTTTTATTTCATTCATTCACCACAGTAATATTCTAACTTGTCAAATTAGGCCTATTAGACCTTTTTATATTTGACTCTTGCTTTCACCAACCTTAGTCAGTCAAAAACCTATATATACTTGGATCACCATTTTAATATATATAAAAACACATTTAATAGGATAAAAAACCACTAAATAGGTTGGTTACCACTCATAAGGACAAAAATCACCATTAGACCTAAAGGAGACCTAATGCAACTAGGCCTTCTCAAAGCACACATTTCACCTTGAACACATTGGAACATATTGAGCCTTCATAAATGGATTAAAAAAATTTAAAAAATTTAAATTTTACCCATTATAATCTCACCTTATGTCCCCAAAAATATTTAGCTCATTTCACTCCTTGAACCACACCATTAGTCCTAGTCACAATTAAGCTTTCATACTACTAGAAAGTCTATCAACCAAAATTGAATCACACAACCAGTTTTATCAAAATAAAATAACATAAAATAACATGCATATAACCCAAATTACCTCACGGTCATCAAAATGTTAATTATTCACTAAACATGACAAAAGACCTCAAACAGACCACTTCAAAACCCTATCAAGAACCTTTGAATTTTCACACCTTCATAGGAAATTATCATGAAGAAAAATAAATTAAATTTAACCTATGATACATATATAATAAATTAATATTTATTTTATTCTTTAACTCTAGGAAAATCA
Organism: Torreya grandis; assembly: GCA_037957365.1. NCBI lineage: Eukaryota > Viridiplantae > Streptophyta > Pinopsida > Cupressales > Taxaceae > Torreya > Torreya grandis. The sequence continues at coordinate 1,347,084 of JARHVA010002177.1, read as the reverse complement.
CCTTAGGAACATCAATCTTACTAACACACATAAAACTGCCTGAATGTTCCAAAAGATAGTCATAAAAATAATGACTTAGAACACTTGTAGATTAATTTTAATTAAATTAAAATGGTTTTATATGATCCTTAATCATCCTTAGAACATATTAAAATAAATATATTATAATTTAAAATATAAATATTGGTCTTTTAGACCAATCTCATGTCTTCATTATACACAGACCTCACTATATTAGACAAGTTAGATTGAGATCAACTTTCTGCCATACAAAAGTTTCTTAAAAACTTATGTCCATTATGTATATGTGTTATAGGTCTTTAACAATAACCTAGTGAAATTATATCCATCCCTAATCCATTGTAACACATACCTAATCTCATTCCCACTTTTGCCTATTTTTCTCATTGTCTTCCTTACTAGGTCTTTTTAGCGATAGGCCATAACTTGCTCATAAAATTACATGGAAATAAAAGAAAAGTATCACACATCATCCTCCAATCATTTTCATGCTTTTACCTAGTCAATCTTGATGTTACATCAAAAATCCAAGAAAAACAAGGGGTTTATTATAAATTCCACTCACTCTTTTGATATACCAATACAACTTAGAGGTACCTAAGAGAGTCCTATACATGATATAATCATCAAAATATGTCATCAAATTCATTCTGATCCATTTATATCAAGATCTTCCATACCAGGTCATTGTTAGGTTTTAGAGAGGGTTAAGGCCACCTTACAATCTTAACGATCATTCATAAAGCTTGGGCCCTTAATCTAGAAACTAATACTTGGAAATTTGAGTTAGTATCCTTCCCAAACTTACATAAACTTATTATGATCTCATTTAAAGGTTGAACATACCAACAATCATAAGAAAATCTTTCTCGGGTCTACAATACCTCATTTTATTCACATAAAAAACCTCAAAACCACATTTCATACTTTTTGCTTTAGAATTTGACCTCAAACTTGGTCAACACACTTGACAAAACATTTCATAGCTTTTATAATGCTCTCATGATCTTGATCACCTTTGAAACTAAACTTGACCTCTCATTAGGCCACACTAGGTCTCTTTGCACATTAGGCCTTAAACTGTTAGTTAAACTTTAAACCTTGAACATACCTTGAAACCACTTTCAATATTTAAAAACTTCATGATCATGTAATAAAAACTCATACCATTTTCAAACGCTACCAATCTTCTTTTCAAAATCCTTAGACTACTCACCTCATCATGGTACTAATCTTATGCCTTCTCACTAGGTCTCTTCATGAAAATGAATAAGCCATGAACTATCCTTGACATCTCCTCTGAAGGATTATCTAACTTAAAAAAATATTTACATAGTTTCAAACATATTATCACATAATATACCATTGATTTGTATCCTTCATAAGTCTTGACAACATTTCATGGTACCTTGTTAGGCTAGGTAAGGTCTAGGATTAGTTTGGTTGTATTCCTAGGATTAAGACCTTACCCATGTAGGTTTACCTTTAAATTTTTTTAATGTTCCCAAACTTCATATGAATTCTTGGGAATCCTTGAACATCCAATCACAACTATGTTTATCCATATTACCATACCACCATCTTCATACACATGCTCATGATATGAAAATGCTCCTTAAGACTAGTGCTCAAAAGTATGCTTACCTTATATCTTGATCTTGACCTTGACATGCCATCAACCTTATAAGAATTACTAGGTTATCTTAAAATTATCTCTCAATAGAGAGAAAATAGGTTGCCTTCAAATTATCTCTTGTCATAAGACTCCTTTTCACATGCCACTTCACCATGCATGACACCAACTTTGACTTTGACATTCATGATATCCATCTTGAACTTGACATCAATGATAAAATTTATGCCAAAAAACCAATAAAAAGAACATAAATCAACACCTCCTTGAGTTCTTGTAGAGCCATGCTACTCTTTTCATCATGATTTTGGGACTTATAAAAATTATAGTACATAGTCCACAATTTATAGGTGTACTATTGTAGTAGGTGGCATTTATATTTTGCATGCCTTACTACTCTAAAAATATCTTAGAAATTTGTGTTAAGTTTTATACAATCATTCCTATGATGCCCTTATCTACCAAATTATATGCACCATAAACCCAATTTAGGTTTATTCTCCTCATGCATCTATCTTTGATTCAATTTTATTAGTACAAGTGGGAGTGTCTCCATAATATTTGATATTCTCCACCTGAATTATTATTTTTTTAGGATCAGCCTTGGTAGAAAAATAATATTGGGTAATATTAGATATTATCCTTGATTTTAGTCCTTTTATAAACTAAGCAATTTTGTCTTTATCTTCTAAAATTAAATCTACCTTGTTCTTGACATTTGAGAATCTATGATCATACTCCCAAATTAATTCTCTACTTCTCTACCTTTTCTCCTTAATATCATAAATTATATAAATTGAACATTTATTCATTTTTAATTATGTGATTATTAGGTCCTTAATCTATTTTAAAGATAGATGGGAAATATCTTGTTTATACATGAATTATAATGATCGACCCATTGGATCTCCAATTAGATCACACTTTTTCACATCTTTTGAGGTCACTCCTTTCACTTTCCACTTCATATTTCAAGTGAGAAAATATTTTTCAAGGTCATAGGACCCATCATATAGTGTTAGAGTGACAAAACCTCCTGTATTCAACACCATATTTTGAATTCTTATAGCTAGTATAGTTGGCTACTAGACAACTACTATGGGAGATTGATGTGAAACTGATGCTACTGACTATTTCACTACTATGACTATTGATTGTTTTAGTATTACATCCTCTAACATTTATGATATTGACTTCCCTAGTGTTTTAAAACTATCTACAAATAAGAACCTAGGTTTTTCAAATAAATTCCTCTCTATCATTTTCTTAGTCTCTTTACTTAACCCTCTAAATTTTTATATAAACGAATCAAACCAATGTCCTAATTTAATTCATGCACTTTATTTTCCTCTTTAAAATGATAAATTAGGCATAGGTTATGTGTATGATAAAAATTATTGATCCTTATCTTTATCTTCTTCTTCTTCTTGTGAATTTGAACATGCAACATTTATGTGATTCAACATTACTTATTTTAAAGACTACTCCTTCTTTGGTCCAAACATTATCCTCTCTTGTAATTATGTTCTACCACTACCTCCTACTTTCTTTTCTTATACTTAAAATTTCTCTTTCTCATCACTCTTTTCCATATCCCATTCTCTCTCTCCTTCACTCTTGGGCCCTTCACTCTCTCTCTCTTCATCATTTTCATCTTATTCTTATGTATCCTCATCATCTTATACTCTACTCATAATCCTATCATAGTTATATTAGAATCATCCCTTTATTCCACCTTTTTTATTTTTGTAGTTTCCTTTCCATTGACAAAATCTTATTCTCATTTTGCATCTATGCATCATCCATATTTTGGGTTTAGGTTCAAATCAATCCTTTTCTACTTAACTCTTCACCATCTGCTTCTACATCACATATAAACCCATTACACCCTAAGAGACTACTCCATGTTAGTAGAGGTAACAACCATGGCCTTTTATAAAGCCAAAATATTAATAAGAGTATGTAGTCATTAAATAAAATTCCCTTGGATGCATCTCATAAATAATTCATGTGTTGTTTCAAAAGTCAGGTATCCTTGAACAATAAATTCCATAATATAATTGTCAATGGTAGTTTGCATCTAATTATCTATCACATGGTTCCAATCAGTATCCAATGTTCATAGGGTATCTATTTTATCTTCTATTCAAATATAAATAACCACACAACTAGTAGTTCAGGTAACTCACACCAAAAAAATTCATATGTTTCCATGTATATATGCTCTTTAATAAATTATTTCATAGTCTTCCCTATTCTCTTTGCTTATTAGTCTATAAAATTATGGATTCTTTCATCTAACCATATATATATATATATATATATATATATATATATATATATATATATATATATATATATATATATCTTGGTATCCATCTCTACATGTTTCAAAAAAAGAGTTCCATGCTCACCACACCATTGTTAGTAGATGTTCTTATAAATCCCATCAGAACTTGCTAATGGGGAGATAGCTCATGTGATATAGAAAATATGCTTGTGTATGTTTTGGTTTTATATGTTATTATATTTATACCTTGTTTATAGATTTATATAATAATATATTACTTATTTTTGGATTATGTATAGTTTTAAAATGGAATATATTAACTAGAACATAAAACACAAGGAACTAATAATTGTGAGGTAACCATATTGATGTAGAGCATCACATGTTAACATAGGTTGTTATTGTTTTTTAAAGTTTCATGATGAATATTTTTTTTATGGTGTGAGTTTTATAGGTCTTATATGATCACCTAAAGTGTGTTTGAGTCATTAATAATCTTTCATGTTTGTTTTTTTTTCCATTTATAATTTTCTTTCCAAAAAGGAGAATTTTAAAATTTGAATTTATAACTAAGCTTTGGACGATATTTTGGGTTGTGTGTGAAATATAAATGTTGGTTAATGTTTTTTAAGGGAAATAATATGTCATATGAGTGTGTGTGAATGGTTTTTTAATTTTAAATTCATGGACAAGAAATGTAATCCATGAAAATTATATTTTGTAACAACCACCCTACATGGAGTTGGCCAAAAGAAGGAGTTATCTTGCATGATTAGTGTCATAAAATGATAGAAATTAATGTAAGTCAATGGAGAAAGTGTTATTATGTATTTAAGATATGATAATTTCAAATGAGAGAGGAATATAATTTTTAAAGGAAATAAAGGATCAATATTTGAAAGTAGTATGTTTGCCTTACAAAATTTTATGCACGACTATTGTATGTGAAGAACATCAATGAATAAAATAATGATTTGAGATAGTGTCTTTGAGTTTATAAAGATTATTTATATGTGTTAAATTTTATGTTTTTTTTTACTTTAATATATAATTAATTCATATTTATAACCTACATGTTAAGGTCACACTACTCAATTTAGACAAGATGGAGAGAGCTCTATTTTGACATAAGAAGAATCATGAATTAGGATGCATCTTTTTGAGTTTAATGGAGTGTTTGCATGAGATAGGTGTAAAATATAATCTATAAATAGTGAAATTTATCCTTTTTTATTCTTATAATAAACTTATATCACACCACTAAATATTAATCTTTAGATCAATTAACATAGTCCCATAAAAGAACCCAAAATTCTAAAATTACTTGTTAGTCTTGTGATGATTATTCAATAATAAATAGCCATTATATAAGTTTTAAAAAGGTTTATAATACTTAATATAGGTATTATAAGTGTTTTAAATGGTTTATAAATCAATATATCCCATTTTTAGGCTCTTAGGATTGCACAAACATGTAAAAACCTAGTCTAGGGTTTTCAATTTGCAACTTGCATAAATTTTGTTCCCTCCAATATAAATTATTTAAAATTGGTATTCCAATGTTTTTAAATATTATATAGAGTATTTTTGTGGTTTTGGGTTGGTATAATACCATACATTATGGTCACTGAATCTATGTGATTGAATTAGGCTTAAAGAGACCTAATTATTAGGGAGGTGTGGTGAGTTAGTAGATTTCCATTGGGAGTTGTGACCTAAAAATTTGTGTGAAGTTATAAGGGGATAAACGGTATCCAAAAATTATTTTATTTATTTTTAAATATTTTTTATTATTCAAAACTACTAGATTTGGGTAAAAAGAGGGCTACAAGAAACTATGCTTTAAGGAGGAAAAAGTGGATTGTTTGGAAGGTACAGTGAGTGAAGTATTGAAAGTGGTGTATGAGAATATGGTGTTGACACTAAGAAGGATAATAATGAAATAAAGGATGATAGGTTTCATAAAAAATAGGGAGGTCTAAAACTAGAGACCTAGTACAAGTGAATCAAGCCTAAATAGGCGTAGTGAAGAGTGACAAAAGTTAAGTTGGGTTGTGAGAAGTCAGAGTAAAATTGAGAGTGAAGAGATGAAGGGTGATGTGTCTTAGAGAGAGTGGATAAGGACTATGTATGCAAGGAGGTTTATGAGCCTAGTAAAAGTAATATTGATCAAGGGTGTCAAAAGAGGAGTAGAGTATCTATTAAAAGCAAGAAAACTAGAGTTTAAAGAAAGGATTAAAGGTATAAATTAGATCCAGGTAAATTAATTAGGTAAGTGAATCTCTCCCCTACATTAAGTGGTATTATAGAAGATAATATCTTGGAAAATTTTATGATTTTTAGTGTTAAATATTTTTAATTGAGGTTGCATAATTATAGCAAGAGAGGCAAATAAAAGTTTTAGAAACCTAGAAGGTAAGAGGTTGAGTGGAAGAGAAGTCATAAATCCAAAGAGACTTGAAGAGAGAAGATAGATACCAGAATATCAAAGATAAAGCTCAAAAAGATATTAAATCAAAAAAATAAGTCCAAGGCAAAGGACTAAGAATACTACAAGCCTAGGGTTAAAAATATCTAGGTGAGGTGTTAAGAAGCAAGTAGGATAGACTTTCTAAAAGAGAAAAGGCATAGTGAGGCCTAAGTAAAAGTGAAAGAGTAAAGGGAAGAGAGAGATATAATGAAAGTCTTGAAAAAGGAAAGTTTCCACAACAAGATGTAAAGAGATATAGTTTAAAAAATAGAGTTAGAGATGAAAAGAGAGATAGTTGAGGTGAGGGTAATCTTGGTAGGTATAGAGGAAGTGGAGAAAATATTGGAGGAATCAAGACAAAGATATTTTGTAAGAAATAGAAAGACATTATAGTGGCCTCTCAGAGAGATTATGTGAAAGAAGAGAAGGCAACAAGAAGCTATCTAAGTGAGAAAATAACTAAGGACATTAGCAAAGTAGCTTAAAGGAGAAAACAAAAAGGAAAGTAAGACTCAAAAGTATATATTTGATGATTTATTATCATGTGTATATGTCAGTATAAAAGTGAAGAAAGAAGAAGTCCATTTTGAGGAAATAAAACTTGAAAGCATCAAGGAAAACAAGAATGAATAACATGATTATGTTGAATAAGAAGTTGATTGGTCAGTAATGTACAGAGATACAATGATTTTTTACCCTGAAAGAGGAGATATACTTGTATAATGAGATATTAAATAAGAAGGATCCTTCATTGAAGGCATAAAAGAAATAAAATTGAATCAAGAAGATGAAGTCAAGATTGAACTGACTAGGCTCAAAAGGTATCAAGGTCATAAATTTTATATTACATGAAGCAATCAAAAAGGTAGAAACTAAAAGTTTGCTTTTGAATAATTATGATATAGTACATGTTGATAAGAGCATTTTAATATTTGATGAAAAACATCTCTTGGAAGAGATAGAGTAGTTTGAATAATAAACTGCAGGTGATGAAGAGTTTCTATATGAGCAACAAGACCATGTTATTTGTCTATGAGAGTTGGGATCAATTACAAGAAAATATGGTAGATTTGGAGTATGCCATAAACAATGGAGAAAAGTAAAAAGTATATCCTAGAATAGAAGTTGAAGAGATGAACACTTGGTTTGAGTTAATGGAGTCTAAAGAGAGAAATACTTATAAATAAGACAACATACATCATGGAGTAGTAAGAATGGATACAAGAAGGATATATAGAGACCCAAAAGTCTCAAATTATAATATCTAATACTTTATTAAACTATACATGTGCAAGTATATAAATTGATTTACAGTATGAAATAATGTTTCGCTTGACACAAAATGGAGCCCAAGTACAAGTTATGGTACAAGCCATGAAAGAACACAATGAGGAAGAGGATTTGAAATGGATAGAATTGATGTAGGTGGCTAAAACTGACCTATTAAAGTTCTTGAGTCAAGATAGAAAGAAGGTGGGAGCTGTCATAAAAGAGCTAGAGGCAAAATTAGAAGATGGAAAAAGAAGATTTCAAAAACAAGGAACATTTTTACTATAAAAACACCTCAATAAGATAAAATTATAGGTCACATAAGGGCATAAAATCAAAAATAAGCAATGAGTTGTAGGAAAGAATATGGAAAAATATTGGTACAAGGTGAATCAAACCAATTTTCACGCTAAGGTAAGTCTAAAACTATGAATAAGCTAAGCATAGAATCATGTGATTTGATCAAGGAACAAGTATTGGAAGATAATGAAAAAATTAAAGGGTATAGGTTAAGACGAAAGGATAAGGAACTTAATAAGATGAAAAGGATACCTATAGAAGCTTGGAAGAAGAATACAAGATCAAGAGAGGATGGAAAGGACCATGAGATCCTTGAAGAGAATATCAAGTCTCATAAATTTAATTTGATATAGTCATAAATTTAATTTGATATAGATTAATCATGATGGTTCAGGTATGAAGATGAAAAATACGGGTTCACTCCATGATCACATGGAGAGAATAAGCAATGATGCACAAGAACTCATGATAGAGCAAAAGAAAGAGGAGGACAACCATGTTACTCATAAAGGAGATGATTGGGTGAAGAATGAATGTTTGGAGGAGGACAAGATCAGTTCAAAGGTGATTAAAAGAAGAATTAAGAGTAAGTTATCATTGAGAGAACAAATAGAGAGAAGTCTTATTCCAAGAACCAGTCCATGTAGTATGCCAAGAGTTGAAGATCAAATTCTCATGAAAGGAGAGCTACAAGAAAGTGAGAAAGAGAATAAGAAAATGAAGAAAGATAAAGGTAAGAAGTTAATATATTAAATTGGTAATGTTTTAGTTGAATTAGTTGGAAGTATGGATGATAATGTTAAGAGAAATGGTTGCCAAGAAGTGTTGTGTTATGATAAACTTAAATTGATCAAGATGTAATTTCAAGATGAATATTGAGACTATAAGAGGACTTACCATGAGAAGGTGGAATATCATGAAGATAAACTCAAAGAATATATAAATGAGAGTATGACACGTTTGAAGGAAGATTAGATTCACAAGAATCTATTAGAATATGAGGACAAAGGAGAAAACATTGTTAAGAAGATAAACCAACAAGAAGTGCATGAACAAACCATGATCGATGTAGAAGGAAGCTATGGAGTAGAAGCAAGAGTGAAGATTGAACATTTGAGGTAGATTATGATGAATATAATTAAGATATGGAGGAGATGTAATATGAAGTGGATAATGATTTGCAATATATCACGTACTTTATGGAGGTAAAGAATGAGTTAGAAAATAGGCAAGACAAGACAAGGAGACAAAGACAAAAGAACTAGATGAGAAGTGATAAGAAAGAGAAGAGGAGAAACAAAAATAAGTTATTATAAAATTAAAATAAGAATAATTAGAAAGAAAGGATGAAGTGGAACAAAGTGCATTTGATCAACAACATAAAGTTTCCCACTCAGGGAGTTTGATGCAGAGCATCACAAGTTAACATAGGTTTTTATTGTGTTTGAAAGTTTCATGATGAATAAATTTGGTATAGTGTGAGTGTGAGAGGTCTTATAGGGTCCCATAGGGTGTGTTTGAGTCATTAATAATCTTGGGTGTTTATTTTTCTTTCCATTTAGAGTTTTCCCACCAAAAATAAGATTTTGAAAATTTAAATTTATAAATAGCCTTTGGAGGATATTTGGGTTGTATGTGAAATCCAAATGTTGATTAATGTTTTTGAATGGTCCTAGTGTGTATTACAAGTGTGTTTGAATTATGTTTAAATGTGAAATTCATGGAAAATAAATATAAGCCAATAAAAATGGATTTGTAATTGCCACCCTATGTGGAGTTGGCCAAAAGGAGTTATCTTGCATGATTAGTGAAGGGAGAGATTGGTAGTAGGTAGGTAGGAAAGTATAAATTTGAAGGACAGAGGTGGAGATTCTAGAAAAGGATAAGAAAATATCAAGATTTGAAAGTAGATTACTTACCTTACAAAATTTTGTGCATGACTATTGTATGTGAAGAACATCAATGAATAAAATAATGCTTTGAGAGAGTGACTTTGAGTTTACAAAGATTATTAGAATGTGTGCCTTTTTATTTTATTTTTTTCCTTGAATAGATAATGAATTCTGATTGTTAAATGATAGGTTAAGGTCACACTACTCAGTTTAGACAAGGTGGAGAGAGCTGTATTTTGGCACGAGAAGAATAATAAATTGGGATGCATATTTTTGAGTTGAATAAGTGTTTTAATGAGATATGTGTAAAATAGAGTGTCTACCTGGTGAAATTTTTCCTTTTGAATGATTATAATAGACTCAAATCATACCATTAAATACTAAACTTTAGATCAGTTGATATAGTCCTATAAAAAAACCCTAATTTTTTGTAAAATTGCTTGTTAGAGTCTTACATTATGATTGTTCAAAAATAACTATCCATTAGAGAATTTAAAATAAAATTAGGAAGACCCCAAACATGTCTTATAAGGGTTTTAAGTGGTTTATAACTCAATTTATCTCATTTTTTAGGCTCTCTGGCTTACACATTACTGTCAAAACCTAGTCTAGGGTTTCAACTTGCAACTTGCATAACTTTTGTTCCCACCAATAAAAATTATATAAAATTGGTATTATAATGTATTTTAATATGATATAGATTATTTTGGTGGTTTTGGGTTGGTACAATACCATATATTATGGTCAATAAATATGTGTCATTGAATTAAGCCTAAAGAGACCTAATTGCTACGGAGGTGTGATGAGTTAGTAGGTTTTCACTAGGAGTTGTGACCTAAAAATTTGTATGAAGTTTTAATGGGATAAAGGGTATCAAAAAATACGTTTATTTTGACTTTAATATTCTTTATTTTTCAAATATTTTAGATTTGGGTTAAAAGAGGGCTATAAGAAACTATGCTTTAATGAAGAAAAAATGGATTTTTTGGAAGATACATGGAGTGAAGTCTTAAAATTGGTGTATGAGAGGATGGTTTTGACATTTAGGAGGATAATAAATAAATAAATGGTGATAAGTTTCATGAGAAAGAATGAGGTCTGGAACTAGAGACCTAGTACAAGTGAGTCAATCCTAAATAGGCCTAGTGGAGAGTGAGAGAAGTTAGGTTGCATTGTGAGAAGTCAAAGTAAAGGTGAGAGTGTAGAGTTGATTTGAATATGTGAAGGGTGATGTGTATTAGAGAGAGTGAATAAGGATTATGTATTCAAGGAGGTTTACGAGCCTAGTAAAATTAAGACTGATTAAGGGTGTCAAAAGAGGAGTAGAGTATTTATTGAAAGCAATAAAATCAGAGTTCAAAGAAAGGATCAAAGGAAAAAATCAAAGCCAATTAAATGAATGAGATAATTTAATATTTACCCCTACATCACATATCATAATATTTATTTATCTTTATCACAAGTATAACTCTTTTACAATGTACCATCATTATATATATATATATATATATATATATATATATATATATATATATATATATATATATACCTTATTTACATGACTATATCACCTCACATTACTCCTTTTAGTACAAGATAGAATAAGACCTTTCACCTTATACAAATTTAAAAATAAAAAAAAAGTGTTTGGAACAAGATAAAAAGGATGTACATATTACAACATTTTTACTACACACACGTGTTGACTATAGATACTCTACGATTTTGCAGTCCGAAGCCATACTAATAAAGAAAATGAAAATGAAAACTAAATGAAGGATATGTAGAGTATTTTTTACATTGATCATGCCTTGTTTGCTCTTTAATGTAATTGAATCCTAAGGATAGCTTCACCGTGCATAGAATTAAGGGTCGAATTAAATTCAGGCGCATCACCATAGTTAGATTTTCTTTCATTGAATTTGTGTTTATGTTTAATTCCTATCCTTTTCCTCATTATACACATGAGATAAAGAAGATTCAACTTCTTTAAAATATGGAGGTTGTTTCAGGTTGCAAGTCCCACATTCCTGAAACTTCCCATTGTTGGTGTTGGAAACAGTGCAATTTTAAGCATCAACAATTTTTGGCACGCCCAGTGGGACACCATCTTGAAATTTTTTTCAAGACCGTATGAACCAAAGAGCTACAAGGAGTCAGAGTTGTGGACCAACAACAAGATTTAAATCTACTATAAATCCAGGTATTCTTTTACCACCATTGGTAACTAATCCAAGAAAAAGGGTCAATCAGTTTATACCAATACCAAGAGCAAACATGGGAGCACCTATAGCCCCAAGAAATTATGCAAGTTGGAACACTGGTAGTCCTTTGATTCTCCCAATACCACCAGCCACTTGGGACCATATTCCAGTAAATGCCCTGAAAGCTCTACCCATATTCAGTGGGAAAGATTTCAAAACACCTGAAGAACATCTGCAGGATGTGTCTGATGTCTGTGCCATACATGTCACACAGCAGAATGTGGCTATAAGATTATTAGCAATTTCTTTTAAAGGAAAGGCTATGGAATGGTACCAATCCTTGACTCCAAATACAATATCTACATGGGATCAACTTGGAGATCTTTTCTTTGAAAGATTTGAAGAAAAGGGTGATAAATCTTCTTTGTTGCAACAATTGATTACTATTAAAAGGGCACCACAAAAAGCAATTACTGACTTCAATTCAAAATTTCAAAAGACTTGGGAAAGAATTCCTGCTACAGCAAGACCATTACCAGGTATGGCTATAATATTTTATCTTAAAGCTTTAAATTAAGACATATCATTAATCATTCAGTCACTTGGAGGTCAGACTCTGTTACAAGCTTATGACTATGCAGTCAAAGCTGAAAATAATTTAATAGATGCTGGAAAGTTGCCCCCAAGGCCTCCCATGCCCATGTTTCTAGAAATTACCTTACCTTTACCTCAATAATCTCCTAATCCCATATCCCCACCTGTGTCTATGTATACATATCCTCAACAACCTGCTAAAGAACTTATCCCTACTTAGTCATCTGAAATGGATGATATCAAGAACATCTTAAGGACATTTTCTAATGAGTTAATTAACATAAAAAGATAGCAAAATCCTTATCTTAGACCCCAATATCAATGCTACCAAGGAAATAGACCTTCACAATAGCCAAACTAGTATCAAGGTCCTCAAAGGCAAACTAACCCACAACCAGCAAATCAATTAATTGTAGTCCCTACACCCTCACAAACTATTCCCCCTAATTCAAATAGGGATATTGTTCAAGGGAAGAATAATTATGTAGATGGCACCAATGCCTAGTGTTTCCCTTGTAATAATGCTCATATGCCCAGAGATTGTCCCTTGGGTAATTTACAACAAAAGGTAGCAAAGCAAAGAAGGATGGATGGACAATTTACAAGTACTTCTAACACTCAAGCCTACCAATCTCCTGGTATGCAAAATTTAGTCATGATGGCTCAGATGTAAGGGATGTCCTTACAACAAGAAGAAGAAATAGACCCTGAACATGCTTTGTTTTCATGGGTTGAAGATGAAGAGTCAATATTCTTGAATGAATCTTCCACTTCCAAAAAGTCAGTAGTACAATCAAATTACTACACCAGAGCTAAAAGAAGGATGATGGATCAGTCTAAAGTCACAAATAATGAGACTGTGGGGCCTCCTCCATTTCAAAGTCATCAAAACACAACCACTAGACAAGAAGTGCATCAGCCAGTGCAAAATCAAGTAGTTCCTGGACAAGTTCAAGAAAAAGCAAGGTACCCTTATTTTCCAAGAACCCAAGCATTAAGACAAATGAATGTGGTGGATCAGTTGAAGTGGACTCCAGCACAAGTATCAATATGGGACATATTAGCTATTCCTAAGCAAAAGACACTGTTACAAGAAGCTCTACAAGGCCAAGTCATGCCTAAACATACTGGTACCAAAGAAGGATCTGCTAATAAAGAAAAGTTCAAAGACACAGTTCCTCTATAGGAAACAGTCCTTGTGAACAATGTACCAGAGGTAAGTAAACCTAAACCAGAGCCCTTCTATTTGACTTTGATAGTTGGAAAGAAACTATTGCATAATGCGATGATAAACTCAGGGGCTAGTACTATAGTAATGCCTAAGCAAATAGCTAATGCTTTAAAAATAAATTATGAGCCACTTACTAGAGGATTCATGTAGCTGGATGGAAAATCATTGCAAACAATAGGGAGAATTAAACAAATCCCATTACAATTATATACTTGCCCCAATATAATTGTCAATCAAGATGTAGTAGTCATAGATATACCCCCTATATTTGGCCTATGTTTATCCAGAGATTTCACAGCCAAGATAGGAGGTTATATGTCACTTGATTGGTCTCACCTCATCCTAAAAACCAAATATAGTTCAAAGATGAAAATACTATCTGAACCATTATCTAAGGATCACATCACCAATGAACCAACCTCAAAATTAGATGCATCTCATGCTATGCTAAGTAAGGAAGAAAGGGTCTTTATTGAAGAGTTAGGTGACTGGACTGAACATGACCAAGAAGAGGAAAATAACCAGTTGTTAGCTATGATGCAAAGTGACCCATATGGAAATTATGACTCTACTGGTCTAGGCACTTATGTCATTTTTGATGGAGATCATAAAATCCCAAATATTTTAAGGGAAGAAATGCCAAAATATACCTCTTCTACCAATCCTCAGGTCTTTCAACATGAATTCTAGATTTCAAGTTGGAAGAGGGAAAATCATGAACCAACTTGTGACCCTAAAGAAGATAAAATTGCTGCCTCTTCTCAAGGGAAAAATTATAATCCCAAGGTCACGAGTTGGAAACAAACAATGGAGGAAGCATGTAAGGAGGAGTGTGCTCAGTTCATGGCTAGTTAGGGAGATTTCATGAGTGCAGATGAGAAGGAGATCACCATAGGTATACCCTTTGATGAACAAGAGGACAAGTCACAAGATTTTGCCTTAATTTATGATGAGGAAGAGATAATTTTTGACTTTCTTCTCACTTTGCAAGACGATATGGAGAAGCATGGACACTTTCTTGATCATGGTTTGAATGAATTGTTTAGAGTCATTGGGGTAGGTTATATTATTCTTCAAAGAGGCTATGACCTAATTACGGATGGACAAAGACAACATTGAGACTCAAATGAATTTGCAAAATTGCTGCAAGCTTTCAGGCTTATCCTTTCAAGAGGTTGGTGATTTTGAAGATGATATTTTTAAAGTCCTTAAGAAGGATGACCATGCAATGGAACAAAAGTTTGAGGCAGAAGGAAATAAGCCAATCAATGATGTATATCAAAGGGCTTATGGTGATGAGCCAATAGCTATCGATTTCTTGATGAGACATGCCAGTATGAAGAACCAACATTTGACAAGCTTTCAAGAACAAGAAGAGTATGTATATGTTGGAAGCATATTTGACTCTGATCCACTCAGATGTAAGCCAATCAAGGTGGCATGCAAGAAGAGCAATTCACCAGAGCTTCATCCCATTTAGCCACTTGTCTGGCAACATAAGTCATCTCACCATGAAGGAGACTTTAGAAATTCTTCTTTTGATCTAGGAGGGAGACAAAGATACCTAGTTAATGTATTATAGTTAGTTTCCTTTTCCTTGTTTCTTTTTTTTTTCTATTTTTCTTTCCCACTCTTTCTTTTAAATAAGTGTTCTTTGAACATGTGGCCATAGCTTAGAGCTTTTTTCAAAATTTTCAAAACTCTCGACACATTAAATCTCTCCCAAATCTTTAAATTCTCCCAAGGTACCTTGCGCAGCCACTTTCATGACGTGTCTGACTTATTATTCCAAGTAGATTCAATACGATTTGCTAATGGTTATCCATTTTTAATGTCATTTTTGAGACTTGATGGGTCATTAAATACCCCATAACAAGATTTAAAGCTTAACAGTGTCTCAAACATTCCTGCGTCTGCTAGAAAATCCCTGTTACCTATAATTTTGCCTCATAAGCAAACCTACTTAGCGAAAGTGCCTTCCTTATTGCAAAGCTCCATACCTGTTACCATAGTTCACTATTTCCAAGTATAGATATAGATATTAAGGGAGCACAATCTTTGCAAAAAGGGTCTAGGATTTATGAATCCCTTGATAAGTTTCTCACAAGCAAATCATATGTTTTAGCCCCTGCACAACCCTTAAAGACGTATCTGCGGACTAGAGTCCCTGAAGTTGGTTATGCAAATGACCCAAAAAAGGTGAAACATTTTGTAGGCATAATCATGGACCCAATCCTTCACAAGCCTATCAAATCTCTAAGAGAAGGAGCACATCAAAGATGTCTTCAGAGGGCCAAGGTTGGACAATATGAAACATTCGCAATGAGGATATGGACTTCCCAACTGGCACAATTCATTGTCCCAGGTGTGCATCCATGACCTGACTTGGTTGAAATATGCACTGAATTATTTCATGCACCCTCAAATACCATATGACAGGGTTCATTCATTATGCAAATTACACTAAAGGCTATCAGAGACATGTTGGCCCTGTATCATGAATAGATAGCCACGTTTCCCACCATTGTCAAAATGCAAAAAATGTGGGAAAACATATATACTCAATTGAGGTTTTTGAAATCAAAATTGTAATTAGGTGATGATGATACCATTGTGTCGACACTACCAACAGCAAGAGCATAATTTTTGCAGGCTAGCCAAGAGGCACTTTCTATAATGGCATTCATTTTTGGAATGAAAGATGATATAACTGTCTATGAAAAAAAAATGGCCATCCTCTTTAGATTGAAAACTATTGACAAAACTTAGGAGTATTAGCTTGATTTCTTTGAGTAGATTACATATTCAATGGTTGATTAGCTTACCCATTTCAAATCTAAAGGGGTTTTCAGATATTCCTCTTATCTATTTCATCTCATGTTGTATCAAAATTTTGGCATATTTTCCCAACACATGCATCTAAATATGTATGACCCAAGCTTCAGTCTACATAGGACCATTCCTGTGTCTACATGGACACATATCTTATCCAAAACCAGTGACCCATATGAATTTTGGGAAATTTTTGTTTCCCCTACCTTTTGTCATCTAAGCCCAGAGCCGGTTGTAAATAGAGTGACTCCAAGTGTCTCAGGCCTTATGACCAATTGCACTATTCCTTGTGATTATTTTTTTGGTTCCCATCATACTATTATTATATTCCATGGTTTTAGTGGAGAACTCATGTTGCTACCTAGGATTTTAGCCCTTAGGTTATCATTCTTAGAGGTCACCAAGCAAGTATCTATGGTGGATAATGAATATGGCACTAAGAAGAAAAAGAAGAAAATGTATGATGTTCCATGGGTGACAAACAACATACCCCTAGAGGTAAGAGATGTTGAGATTGTGTTGTTAAGAAAGCTAGCCTTCCTAGGTTTCTTTCTAATTGAAGATAAATGGGGATATGACCCAAATGGTTTCATAACTTCATGGGTCAAGAATAATAAGGTTGATGCCAGAATTGTGCATGAGGGCTGTCCTTTTTGGGAAAATAGAAGAAATCCTAGGGATGATATTCCTAATTTTTATATATAATTGATGGATTTGCCCCTTCAAGAAGATAGGCCATGGGAAACTTTTTATGTTAAGCACAGGGATTTTGATCCTAAAATTATAATGACTTCTAGTTTAAGAAGAGCATTAAAGAACAAAGACTGGAACACTGAGAAAATAAAAGCCTATTGGAAATATATGCAAGAGATTTGTGAGACAACTCACTCTTTTAGAAATGTGGACTCACATGAGAAATGGGAGGAAATCTAGGATGAATGTCATCTGTCTCCTATCTCTAACCCTGATACAAGCAATTTGTAGATACAGGGTGGAGAGTCAAAAACCAAAGCAGAATCTAGTCAAACATTGCAAACCCCAAGGCAAACCTCAGCTATAGTAGCTATAACTATTTGGCCCCAATCTCTTAGTACCATTGAAAAACAAAATAGTGTGGTATCTTCACCACCAAAAGCTTCTCCATCAGTGTCATCCCTTGGGGTTCCCAGTTTTACACAATCACCACTGGCAGCAGTGGTAAATGTTGAAGAGAAGGGAGCACAGCTAGAAGAAGAAACACCAAGGAAACATAAGAGGCTGAGGTTTCAACTTGATTCAGAGGAAAGGGTAGAACCCTCACAACACCAACTATAGATTACTTTGGTTACTCCTCATGTAAGTGTTATTTTCCCTTCTTCTCAATCTCTCTCTTTTCTTATAAGGGTGACATTTCCATCTAGCCAAATAATATCCCCTACCCCCTCTGCTGTGCCCATTTCTCATTTTTCCCCATCTATCCATACTCAGGCCACATCATTGCCTCATTTTCCCCCTCTATCCCAAAGAAATTACCTCCTCAAATTTCCCCTAGCCAACATTTGGATATTCCATATGGCTTACCACAAGGTTATCCTTTTGCGAGTGGGCACATTACCTCTCCTTCTACCTTCCAACTCAAGCAGATGCTGCTAAGAAGGATAGGGAAGCCCAAATGGAGAAAAAGAGGATCAAATATAATAAAACCCTAGCTACACCACATATGAGGTCACATTTTGACCCAATCCATCAGCAACTAACGGTGACCCATTTGTCACCTAATGTAGTCCAACGAAATGAACAAATGCAACCCGAAGATTATACAATGAATTAAGTGGCTATAGATATGTCCCTTTTCAGACCATAAGATAGGGTTGAGATGCTAAATGAATCCACTTTTATAGTAGAAAATGATTATTTAAAAGTATCAAAGAAGCTACAGAAGATGGAGGCTAATCTAGCTCAGGAGAAAGCAAACTATAGCAGTTTGACTACAGAGATCAAAACCAAGAATAATGAAAGAGAGAGTCTTAATAAATAGTTGCAAGATAATATTTATTTTCAGACTCATTAGGCTATTTAGGCCTAAAATGATTCTTTGAAAGAAGGGATGATTTAGGTGAAAGATGCAGTGATAGCCTTAAGGTGGGAAAAGGCAACATTATAGGAAAAATGTGAGGAAAGCCTGTTATAGGTCACTCAACTTCAACATAAGCTGCTGAATGAGTAGAACAATACCGCTGCTATACAGGTCCAACTTCAAGCCGAGTGATAAATGATAGAAAAATTGACACTTGAGTTGGCTAATAGGCCAAAGAATGTAGGGGTTTTGAATCTCGTTAAGGAGCTTTATGTATCAATATGGAAAAGAATCTCTGAGGAGATTATTCAGCTCAGACCTCTCTAACCTTTCTGCTAAATGCACATAAATTGTGTAAAAAGGTGGAGACTTCAGTTGAAGCCAATCTATCCACTATCTCTATGAGAGTTTTTGACTCTCAAATGTTGCTACAAAAGCTATATGATGCAACTGATGGAATGTTATCAGCAACAGGTATTAGTGACAGAATGATCACTGCTAAAAGAGTGAATGAAGTTCTCAGTTGCAACTCTACAACAACTAAATGTGAAGAGATTCTAGATGTGGTGAAAGAAGGAATCAAAGACATGAAACAACACATTGAAGATCTGGTAAAATTGGGCCTTCCATCCCCTTTTCCTGATAGCAACACTGTGTTGAGGGTTGATGAAATTAAACCTTTGTTGTTAGCCAGGAAAGTGATCAGTCAGTTTTCCAGGGATTAACAGTTGATTCATTAGTGCCTAAAGTGGAAGTTGTCTTGATGCCCATGTTCAAATTTGAATTCTAATTGAAGGCTACAGTTCATATTTTGCAAAAAAATTCACACAAGGATATCATCAACCTTGATTTAGCCTTCCATGAATTGCAAAATAAGTAGGGATTATCTAATGATGAGTGGTATGTTTATCATACTGCCTTACTGAAGTTGTGAATTTTTCCCCATTTGATCATGTGAGAGTTTATGGGTTCTTTTTTGAGCAGGATCAAAATTCCTTGGAGTCACCAATAACTATAGTGTAAAAAATACTCTACATTTTATTTTGAGTTTTAGTTGCGCGCTCCAAGTTTTGTCCCTGTGCATTTCAGTTTTGAAGCAATGAAGTTTTGACACAAAATATGGGCGTGAGTTTCATTTTTGCCTAAAATTTGTCTAAGTATCAAAATCAAGTGAAAGCTACCAAGTGTCATCATCCAAGACCCATTTTATAATTTTTATAAGTTGCAAAGAACATGCCACGTGTCTCATAGTAACTCAGTGGAGCGCGACAAGTGTCGATATCCACATCTCATGTTTCTTATACGTTTCAAAAGATTTTTTCAATAAGATTTTCTCAGGGTCAAGTAGAAGGCACCAAGTGAAACTGCAGAAGATTTCAATATGTTTTTCTAAAAATAATGGAAGCCACCATGTGCCCCTAGCTAAAAGCAGTGAAAGCTACCAAGTGTCGACATCTACATTTTCTTAATTTTGTTTCGTTGATTGAGTAAAGACTATGGTGGGTCTTGGGTTTTGTTTTTAAAGTCAATGGAAGCTGCCAAGTGTCATCGTCCATTTAAATCTAAAATGAGTCCCGAATGTTTCTACAGTGTAGCTAAAGCTCAACGGAAGCCACCATGTGTCCCTAGCTAAAAGCAATGGAAGCCACCAAGTGTCTTTTGTTAAAGATATGTGGAAAGTGACACCTATCCTTGTTCTCTTTTTGAAGCTGATCAGGTGAGAAGTGTTGTGGGTCCCATTTTTTGTAAGTTGTTAAAATTCTCAAAGCAACAGACTGTGACAGATGTCAACAACAAAGCATTCCTGAGCAAAGACATATAAAGAGTATAAGTTACGTGGAAAGTGCCAGGTGTTTTCAGTAAGTGCCATGGAAGTTTCCAAGTGTCATTTTTTGGTGTCACCTAAATAATGAGATGGTTTTCAAGTGAAAAATGGATACTACCAAGTTTCCTCACCCATTTCACAGTAGGAAGTGTCCTGTGTATCTATTTCAGCCAATGAACTTGCAGGGAGATGGAACATTTCAGATCAAAGAAATATCTTTTGTTAGACACTTCCAATTTAGTTAGAGTTTAGTTAGACCGTTGGATTGGGAATGTGCGGGCAATCTAGAGCTAGTCCGATGCTATAAATATGGGTGCAGAGATCACTAGAAAAAAGATCATCAGAAGATAGAGAGAATTTTTTGTGAGAGATTGTTATCAAGAAGTTTTAGACTTTCTTGTTGTAGCCAGTATTTTCATTTGCCTTTGTTCTATTTTCTTGAGTTAGAAAGTTTGTATAACTATGCATGTTTCTATGCCTTTTATATGACTGGAAAATAAATAAGAAGACTGAGGTCTATGCCTTTGTTGATATTTTCTATGTTATTGCAAAATCGTCTAAGTTTTGAGCCTTTTATCCTATCTATTTTCATCTTTTACATTAATCATGCCTTATTTGCTCTTTAATGTAATTGAATCCTAAGAATAGCTTCATTGTGCTTAGAATTAAGGGTCAAATTAAATTCAGGCGCATCGCCATAGTTAGATTTTATTTCATTGCATTTGTGTTTCTGTTTAATTCCTATCCTTTTCCTCATTATACACTTGAGATAAAGAAGAGCCAACTTATTTAAAATCTGGAAGTTGTTTTAGGTTGCAAGTCCCACATTCTTAAAACTTCCCATTGTTGGTGTTGGAAACAACATAATTTTAAGCATCAACAGGATATATTTTTATACCTAGAAATACAAAATTTAATCTAAAACCCCTAAGTTAGAGAGAAACCCTATAGTAATTCTCAATAAAATCCTAGAAAGGATGATCAAATTTCTATTTAGTAAATGGGAATTTCATGAATTCAACAAAAACCTTAGAGTAAAAATTTAAAAAAAATGTTCAAGAAATAAATAGGTTCACCATTATGTTTTATAATATTTTTTATTTAATAGTGTTTAATATGTATAAAACATATCAGTATTATAATATGTGACATTTAAGCATAAATTTGAATTTAGAGGTGGAATTGACAATTGAAATTGATTCATAAGTGGCATATGTTAAATATAGAAAATACAACCAATAAAGAGATGCTTGAATTTTTGAGTTTACGGTTGACTGTAACAAGTTTTTAAAAATGATAAATAGGACAAAATAAGGATATTATATATCACATTTTTAATCAAAATCTTTGATTATGTCTATACAAGTCTACATTCCCTATGCAACTACACAATGCAACCTAATTCATTGAATGCATACTTGTTTACTTTGAAAGCGAGGAATGTTTTTTGCTCAACCACCTACATATGTGTTTGTTGAGAAGGTTTAGATATTAAACATATGTTAATGTCACATGGAGACATCTATTTTCCTTCTCCTTGCCTTGGAAACCCTATGTGTACTTGTGAGAGCTATAAACCTACAAAAAAATAGTGTGAAGCGTAATGGGATGAGCTAACCCCAATCACCCTCATCTATGATTGAATACTACCTATGTATGTAGATTCTCTAAATATGGAATCAAACCAAAAATAATTTTCCCACCTAATTTTATTATGCATCTATCAATTTTCCCTTGATACTCTATAATATTATCTCTTGGTTGCTCCTAGTGATTGATATTGAATTTGATAAGTGTAGAGTAAAAATTTACTCTATTTTTCATTCTATTTTTTCAGTTGTGTGCTACAAAATTTTATTCCTGCATACTTTGATTCAAGATGGCAGAGTTTTGAAATAGAGCGCAAGGGATTTTTTTTTCCTTTTGATTCATTTCACCTAAGTATTGAAGTAAAGCGGAAGCTGACAAGTGTCATCATCTGAGGCATCTTTTTTCAAGAAGAAACTACCAAGTGTCATTGTCTGAGACACCTTTCATATTTTCTATGAGTTGGTTAGAATGTGCCACATATCTCATAGTGACTCAATGAACCACGTCAAGTGTCAGCGTTCACGGTTTCATATCGGTAACCCACATTCATCTCTTTTCAGCAAAAGGTTTTAACAAAGCTAAGTATCAAAATCAAGCAGAAAGCACCAAGTGGCAATCACAGAAGGTCTCAAGTTTGCTTTTATAAAAGTGATGAAAGATGCCACGTATCCCAGCAGAAGAGAGCAGAAGCCACCATGTGTTGCGATCTGAATTATCTTCATTTTTCTTCACTGATATAGTAAAGACTGTGGTGGGTCCCAAGTTTTGTTTCTTAAGTAAGTGAAAGTCACCAAGTGTCACTGTCTGTGTAAATGTGAAATGAGACCCAATTGTTTCTATGGTATAAATAGAGTAAAGCGAAGACTACCATGTGTCATCTTTTATAGGTTTCTAAAAGGGTAGCTACAAGCAGCGGAGATCACCACGTAACCCCAGATAAGTAAAGCGGAGATTTCCATGTGTCTTTTAATACAAGCAGCAGAGATTGACACCTGTCCCTGTGTTCCTTTTAAATTTAATCAGGTAAGATATGTTTTGGGTCTTATTTTCTTTTAAGTTGTTGAAGGTTTGAGGAAGCAGATAGTGACAAGTGTTAAAGGCAGAATATTCCTGGGCAAAGACACAAAAAAGTATAAGTTATGCAGAAAGTGCCGTGTGTCTTCAATAGGTGTTGTAGAACATGCCAAGTGTCATTTTTTGGTGTCTCCTAAGTAATAGGAAGATTTTAAATAATTGGCTAAGTGTTACTTAGTGTTTAAGAGAAGGGAGCATCCTACAATATGTTTCAGCCAATGAACTACTAGAAGATGAAGCATTTCAGAATATATAAAATATCTTTTGTTAGACACATCCATTTAAGTTAGATTCTAGTTGGGCCATTAGATTGAGATCAAGAAGACAATCCAGAGTGAATCCAAGGATATAAATAAGGGTGCATAGATCACCAGAAAGGGGGGGTAAGAATCAAATATCAGATAGAATTTTTGAGAGAGAATTATTGTAAAGAGTCTAGACTTTCTAGAGTTGTGACTAAGTAATATCATTTTCTTTTGTCTCGTTTTCTTGAGTTGAAAGGTTTATATAACTGTACGTGTTTATGTGCCTCTTATATGACTGGAAAATTCAAATAAGAAGATTGAACCCTATGCCTTTATTGATATTTTATGTGTCATTTTCAAAATTAGTCTAGGCTGTAGAATTTATAGAACTATGTTTAGGAATGTCATTTGCTTTTGTCTCATTTTCTTGAGTTGAAAGGTTTATATAACTGTACATGTTTTTGTGCCTCTTATATGACTGGAAAATTCAAATAAGAAGATTGAACCCTATGCCTTTGTTGACATTTTCTGTATCACAGCAAAAGTAGTCTATGTTGTGAGCCTTTATTTCTATTGTTTCCATATTTTACATTGATCATGCACTTGTTTGCTCTTAAATGTAAATGAATCCTACATATAGTCTCATTGTGCTTAGGATTAAGGTCGAATTGCATTCAGGCGCATCACCATAGATTAGATTTTCTTTCTTGCATTTGTGTTTTTGATTTAAATTCCTATCCCTTTTCCCAGTATCTACTTAATATAAAGAAGAACTAGATTCTCAAAAATATGGAGGTTGTTTCAAGACGCAAGTCCCATATCTTGAAACTTCTCATTGTTGTTGATTAGAATCCAGCGCAATTTTAAATCATCAACAATAAGAATAGGGAATATTAGTTTAATGTGCACTAGTGTAATAGATAGATATAAGTAATTTTTAAATGAGGCCTTGATTTATTTATATAGTGAACCTTTTGAATAATTTCATTTAATCGACATTTAAAATGTGTGAATGACCCAAATGGATATTTAGAATTTTAGAAACTAACCATTGAGTGGTGTGAGGAAGAAGTTGTACTAAGTGGATAGGTCTATGGTATCTGACTTTTCTATATAACATTTACCCATCCTAGAAAAGAAATAATAGTTTGAGAGTGATATAATATAGTTTAATAATTGAATTGGAAATTCATTTGTATTAGTGACTATGAACAAAGGGGTCAAGCATATATATCGATAAATGACTAGGTGAATGGTGAATAAGAGTCTTATATTTGAGTGTACTAATAAAAGTGGTTTGGATATCTAATAAGAGCTTTTTTTTCCACATTTTGTACCAAACACTACCATAAATCAAATGGAGAATCTATAAAGGCAAATGGGATGCTAAGAAATTTAAACTATTATCCATGTTGAATCTAATATCTCTTGTACTATAATAACCATGTAGGTAAGGGAGAGAGGTATTGTCTTTAACATTGGAGTTTTTACATTGAATTGAAGATCCAAATTCCAAACAAAACATATAAAGACATTCCATAGTATTGTGTATGTATTAATCTTCTTTAACCAATGTGAGGAAGGAATCATTAACAAAATTTTCATTAACCATTTGAGAATGGGTTTTAGGAAACCTTTTAACAAACCTCTAAAATAATAAATAGTTAGAAAGTAGCTAAATACTTCAACATCTAGCACATATAGGGTGGGAGCAAGTGGGCAACCTTGATAAATAGATCAAATGAGACTGATTTGGTCATATTGAACCACCAAAAATGGTAATGCATGAACCTACATCTTGAAAAAGTGTTTGAACTATGATCAAAAAAACTTGGGGCCAAACCTTATGGCTTGAATCATATCCAAAATGAAATTCCATTCAATTTGGTCATAATCTTTCTCAAAATCAATCTTAATAAACAAAACCTTTTGGTAAGACCTCCAAGTTGATTCCATTCCTTCCAAAATAGAATTGATGTTGTCCAATAGGAATCAATTACATATGAACCATGTATCCTTAGGGTGAAAAATTAGGGGAATAATATATCTAGCCACAATATTAATAGATTTAGTAATAACCTTATAGGAAACATTACATAGAGAAATAAGATGCCAACTAGTTATAAGATCCAAATCCCCTAGCCTGAGAATGAATTTGATAGTATCTTAATTGATAAAATTGCAAAGGGAATGATTTTAAATTGTGTCAATATATAATTTATGTGAATATGGACCCAAAGTATCCTAAAGAGTTTGATATAATCCATAAGGTAACACACAAATATTAGGGGGTTTATCGACATCCATCTACATGATCACCTCGTGAATATCTACAATAGATAGAAGCCTATCGTGTGCCATATATTGTGTTTTAGATAATGAAAATGGAACCACTTAGATGCATTTATTAAGATTAGATTCATATTTAAGTGTGGATGGATGTGACAGAAACACACCATAGGTTGGTGCACAAAGTTGGGGGATAAAAAGTATGACATTCCCCTAACTTTCATATTTTTTTGCAAAGGGCGTACACTTTTTTTTTTTTTAAATTCAGGCTTCAGCTTGTGCCTGAGCCTCAAGGGCATACTCCCATTTCAAAGGGAATTCACCCTTTTCAAAGGGTGTATGACCTTTGTGATTTACAAATGGTGTATGCCCTTTACAAAGAAAGGGCATTCACCCTTTGTAAAGCATAAAGGGTGTACGCCCCATCTCAATTTTATTTTTTTCCTAAAAGAAAAGTCATGGCCCAACTGCATTTTTTTCTTCTCTCATTATTTTTTAATTTTATATTGATGTACACACTTTGGAGTTTCATCCCACCAATGGGATTTGGAATTTAGATTGCTATAGGTTAGGTATGTTGATTTTTGCATTTGATTTATTTTTATTTTTATTTTTATTTCTATTTATTTATTCAAGTAGGGTTTTTAATTTAGGTTTGCATTGTATTTCTTACATTACCTAAAAAACTTGTATTTCTATTTAAATTTAGATACACAATTTTGATGGATCCATTGCAAGAAGAAAATGTTAGACAAAACCCCAAATAGCTTGATTTTACACAAGAAGAAGTTCAATTATATGAGCAATACAATTATAAACATCAATAATTACAAATAATCATCGATGGTTTGCATCACTCTTTAGTTGGTAGTGTACACATTTCACTTGCCAATATACTAGAGTCTATTTCTAATGAAGTGGGAAATGTGACTTCACAACTTGATGCAATGTTACATCGAAGAGAGGCCATGAAACAATTTTATCCAAAAAATTATCACATGAAGATGTTAATAAAAAATAACAAAAGAAGCTATGTGTGCTTCATTTGTTAAGCCTAGAACCAACCAACCTCCACCAATGAATTGTAAACACATTATTATTGATTGGTGTGTTCATGAGGAGATAAAAAATAACTTTTGGGATAGGTGGTGGATGGTGTTTGATGAGCCTCCATGAAAAAATAATTAGGTTCCTTTATAATTTTTGAGAAAATTGTATTATGAGTTTGTGTGGCAATAAATTCGAAATTATTTTGACATGAAGGCCTCCCAAGCTAAGGGAGGTGGGTTTTCATTTGATATACCTGGTGCTAGGCAAGACCAAAACCATCATAAACAAGCTCAAACAAATAGAAGGATAATATCACATTCCTTTATTCCTAAAATTTTACATCGTAACATACAGATGGACAACCTTGAGGTGGTTACTAGTCTGACATAAGTTATGAGTGAGCATGGTATGAATACTTTGAAGAATTATACTCAACTTATAGGTGGTTCTAATGGTATTGGTAACATTAGTGGTTTTGGTGTTGTTCTTATAGGTGATAGTGTCCCTCCTCCTACTCATGTTACAGTTCTTATGCATCATTGCATATCATGTGGGAGGAAGTGTATAGGACATCCTATTCAGATGCAACATACATAGAGTAAATTTATGAAGACTATCATGTCAGAGCATATATATATATGCTTCAATAGTACATAACACTAGCATGCCAACCACTAGCATGTCAAAGCATATGCCAATTATAGATGATTTAGCAATGAATGACACTAACATGCTAGACACTATGTAAGATGTACTAGCTTCAGCAACTGCTATCAAGATATGCTAGGCTCCTATTGTATAAGAGTTATCAACTTCACCATTTGTATTTAATATACAAGTTTAATATTAATTATAGTTTTTTTATGTTTGTAAAATAATATTAAGTTTATTTTCTAGTATGTGTTTACTTAATTGACTAATTTATTTGACTAAACTTGTTCTTTGTTTCTTATATAGATGACTAGTGATATTTTGGGTAGCTCATCATGACTTGAATCTATTGTAGAGGACAAAATTGGCATGTGTGTACCCTATACATAGGTTTGAAAACTTTTAAATTACATATTCATTCATGTACATGTTTATTATCCTCTGAATAAAAAAACTATGTTTTAAGATATAAATTATAGTCATAGATTTTTATCATGTTCATTGGATTCACACATTATTAGTTTATTGGTTTTGTAGATGATGAGGGATGATATGGTCATCACAAGAAGAAGGTTTTGTTGATGTTGTGGTTATATCTTAGAATCCACTATCTCCATAATAGGTCATGATTTAGGGATGGAGACTAGTGAGAACACATAGTAAAATTGTTTTTAGCTTTAAGCAATGATATTTTATGTCATATTTATATAATTATATGCACTTATATATCTAACGATATATGTATGCTCCATATAATTCCCCATCATAGGTGTATGTGTAGTCTCGTATCCCTAGACAACCATTTAGATGGAATACAGTGAGTGTAGAATCATTTTTTAAAATTTTACATTCTTTAAAACTTTATCAAATTTTCAATATACAATTTTAATGCATTAATTTTTATATTTCATATGTTGTACAGACACAATAATTTTCATTGGTTGTCAATGAAATAATGGATGACTCACATGTTGAGAGGAGAGCCTTTCCTCGTATTGAGGCATCTAAACCCCTGACTCTACATCTATGCCAACAAAGTGTAATTTATTTGGAGGTAATGAGGAGCATGAGAACTAGTTGTTGTGCTAGGGGTCTAGTTGTAGGCAAAATTGATTTTGTATGATGATATGGACCACATTGTATGTCTATATGGTGTATTTTTTCTATGTACATGTTATGGGCTACATTTTTTCTTGATATATGCTATATTATTTATGTTAAATTATGACATAGAACTTTGCATATATCACATATATATTATTCGATAATATGATTCCTTTATCGATGCATATTTTATATTTTGATCATTTAATGTTTACACACATTATTGGTTAATGATCATTATTACTTCATATGGGGTTAAAAAATTCACATTATTATCTAAGTTAGGTGTTTCATCATTATGTATATTTTACATTTACCTATGAAATTTACTATTTACTTGTTTCATTTACACTTAATTACATATCAATTTGTAATTATGATGTAAGTGGACTTGGGATCAATTTCATGGAAATGTAAATATTGTTGACCAATTTTGCCCATAGGCAAAATCGTGGTCACCTCCTCCCCTTGCTTTTGAAGACATTCATTTCTAGGTTGCACGGGTTCAATAAATCTGATTCATGGCCTGGTTCAAGTGGTTCAATGGCCTTTGGTTCAAAGGCTCCATATTCAAGTTCAACATCACCAAGTGTTAAACCATTGAACCGTTGAACCATTCTTGGTTCAAATGACTTAGTTCAACGGGCTTGGTTTAACGATTGGTTTAGTCATTTGGTTCAACTGGTTGGTTTATCAACATTTGCTTTATCTTCTTCAAAGTCCAACGGCCTTGTTCTAGCTCGGTCCAGCACTTTGGTTCAGTGCCTAGTTCATTGGTTCGGCCTCTTGGTTTTTCGGCACTTGTTTCATCTTCAAAGTTCAAATGCCTAGTGGAGGGCTGGCACTTCAAATGAAGAGGACCCGGGTAAGTTCAATTTGGTTCAAAGTCCAAAGTTCAAATTCATTTGAAATTGACTAAGTCTAGGTCCTGAATTCCTTCGAGCACGGCTTAACACAAAAGCAAAGGGCCAGGTCGCTTATAACACAAAGGCAAAGCGTGGACAAAATTTCTGTGGACTTTTTGTCTGCGGGAAAACATCCTTGGACAAAAGTCTGCGGGGAAATTGTCTGCAGACACAAAGCCCGCAGGAGCCCAAAAAAAGTCTGCAGAAACATTCAAAGGCCCAGCAGACCGTCTGAAGGCAAAAAAGGACCCACCGAAGTATACAAGATAGAGGAGCTTCACTTTGGGAAGGTGATAGAGACTAAAGCAAGCCACGAAGAAGTTAAGAAGGAGAAGCCAATGTCAGGTAATCTAGAACAACAAACACGCTCTGATACCAACTTTGCCAGGAACTACTGCCCACTAAGGGCACACTTGATTACCTTTGTATTAGCAACTAAACACAGAATTTAACCAGAATGATAAGTAACTAGAAATATGAAACAACACAGAATATGAGAGACAATACCCAATTGTATTAATAATTATTCAGAAGAAAACACAATAAAGAAGATGCCACACTTCTTCTTCCCACACCTCAAGAGCTCCCACACTTCTAGGGTTCACCTGTAATTCTCCTCCAACACTTCACTCTCTCAATTATGGTCACAACAATCAACTCAAACATAGAGTTGTTGTTCACCTCCACCAGTCAGTAACAACGCTACCAGTACACCAAGTACACAATCGTACTCCAAGTAGATCTCCCTTCTCTTGCAACAACCTGCAAATCAACAGACCTTACTTACCACGTAGATGTCTCTACAACCTTGAAGAACCCTTGTCCTTGCCTCACCAAGTCCTTATGATTCTTTAACCAGTACCCTGGTGGATATTCTACTAGAACTTGCACAACCTGCAACTCTCCCTGATCATACACACTCATCACCCCTTTGGAACTAGGAGAAGCTAATCCTTGCTCTCTTCTACAAGCCCTCTTGGCTATCTAGCACTCTTGCTCTCTCTCTCTTCTGAAGGAGCTAATCTTTGCTCTCTCACACCAGTACAATTTTACAATACAGCCCATGAGTCTATTATATAGATCTCATGCATACAATAATTAGACATTCTTAATTACAATAATTAGACATGTAACTCAAGACTAAAATTAGCCTCTTAACATGCAAACAACTGGTTCATTAACAAACTGTTCATGAACTCACAGTTTTGGAGCCACACAAGTGATCAACGTCGGTCCCTGTCTGCCTGGAGGTGACTGACATCGGCCAATCCCTGATCAATGTCGATAGCTTCCTGTCCACTTTTGACTGACGTCAGTTAGCCTGACCGATGCCAATATCTGTTGCACTTCAGCAACTCCTCCTGTTCGCATCCTAGTGAAGCTTTTAGCTCCACAACCTAACAATCTCCCACTTGGAGATAAACAACTACACCTGTACCTGTACCTATACCTTCATCTAATTCATTTTTTGGCTTGTATCCTTCTTCAAGTTCAATCTTGAAGACCAACCACCACACAACCTGTGGTGCACCTCCTGTCATCCAAGTCACCTACCACATCCGAACCTACAACTCCATGTAGTGAAGACCTTTACCCTACATAACATGAATCCCTACTACTAGTCCCTCTCAAATATTTGAGAATCCACCTTCCCCGAATTGGCTCCAAACTCTCTGACAACTCCCACTACTTGGGAAAACTCAGGTCTACACCAGACCTCATGTGATTTCGAACATTATTCTAAGCTCAGCTTGAACTGTCCAGCCCTTGGTGTGCTTACCAGTTCTGCATCCTGCGTATTGAACCACACCAACACCTTCTTCACATCAGCTCCCACTGAAGACAAAAATCTCCATGTCTCTTATGCCAAAGAATTTTGTTGCTCCCAAATTCTTCATGACATACCTCTGAACTAACTTTACATTTAGCTTAGAAACTCCCTGCATGTGTAACCCTACAACAAGCAACCACACACAATAACAGGATAATGTTGCAATCATCATCCAACCTGGTAAAGACAAACACAATGGTTATACTTACATTGACTGAAGCCCTACTTTGTCATCCACCTATCAAAACCTGTACCACTATCCTGCAGCTTCCTCAAGACCATATATCTTGGCCTTCCGTCTCACGTATCCATCCACTCTCTTCTTTAACCTAGGAATCCATTTGTCTTTCAATGCTTTCATCCCTGCTGGCAACTCTACCAAATCTCCCGCTTGGTTCTCTTTTAAAAAATTCATGCCATGTTCCCACTGTTTCTTGGATTCTACCTGCATTGCCTCTTCACGTCTTCCTGGTTCTTGACCATCAGTAAGCAATAAGTAAGAAGGTGAACAACAAATATGAGGTCCACTTACCCTTTCATTCCTCCATATGGGAATTTGAGACTCCTTGATAGCTTGTTGTTCACCCAACATCCGTTCCAGTGACCGATCTCGGCCATCTCCCAATCTGCACCTGACTGATGTCAGTTTCCTGCGACTGACCCTTATTGCCGATGTCAGTTCCCCATGACCAACATCGGTCACCACCTGCCTCATACCACTGACTCTACTGATTAGCAAATGATTGACGTTGGTACCTATCTATTCGATGTTGGTTTCCTATGACCGACGCTGGTACCTGTGTTTTCCTATGAGTGATGACTTTTTACCTACAAAATCTCCTTGGATCAAAACCCTGTCCAAATTAACATAGCCCTGCTCAGAATAATTCAGTCCTCTCAGCTGATCTCTGTCCGTCATCTCCTCCATAAACACCAAAGATTTCCAGTTCTTAAGTTTGTCAAAAACATCTATCTTCCGCTTAAAAACATGCATTCCCTTCTTACACATGTGACCAAGCCTACAAAGCCACATCTCTACAACAGAAGGTGAATCAGTAATGTAAGTAGATAGATAAAGGATACCTACTTTCTTACCACCGTCTAATTCAAGTGCATCCACTGTGAGAGTTACTATGCATATCTCATCACCCAACTTTCCTGAAGAAATTAGACTCATCTCCAAGACTGGTACCTGCATGACCTCATTCAACACCCATGTGTTACCTGTCTACAATTTCAGCTTCACTTTTCCTTTGCCAACCATGTGACAAGGCTCACCAAACCCTAAATAAATCTCTCCAAAGTCTCCTTGGACATACTCATGAAAAGATGCTCTATTTTGGGCTGCATGGAAAGAGGCAACAAAATCTATAGACCAATATTCTACTTTATCTAGAGCATCCTATGCAACAACACCTGCAACATCTACATCTTCCGTTCCTTCATGCTGATCTTCTACCAACCAACAATCTTTTTTTACCTGCTCTTTCTTTCCATCAATCTGTAATTGACCATTCGTGCTATTCACTTTCTCCATTTGTAGCTTACTTTCTTCTGCCATTGCTATACTCCCACTCAATCTGAAACCCCTGTGAGTAACCTGTAATCAACAAACACTAACCAGATCTGATACAACCTGTTAGTAACTTAACCACCCTCTGATACCAACTTATCAAGATTGGTACCAACCTGGTCCACCTGCTCCTCCAACCTTAGCTCTGATACCACTTGTCAAGTAATCTAGAACAACAAACATGCTCTGATACCAACTTTGCCAGGAACTACTACCCACTAAGGGCACACTTGATTACCTTTGTATTATCAACTAAACACAAAATTTAACCAGAATGATAAGTAACTAGAAATATGAAACAACACAGATTATGAGAGACAATACCCAATTATATTAATAATTATTCAGAAGAAAATACAATAAAGAAGATGCCACACTTCTTCTTCCCACACCTCTAGAGCTCCCACACTTCTAGGGTTCACCTGTAATTCTCCTCCAACACTTCACTCTCTCAATTATGGTCACAACAATCAACTCAAACATAGAGTTGTTGTTCACCTCCACCAGTCAGTAACAACGTTGCCAGTACACCAAGTACACAACCATACTCCAAGTAGATCTCCCTTCTCTTGCAGCAACCTACAAATCAATAGACCTTACTTACCACATAAATCTCTCTACAACCTTGCAGAACCCTTGTCCTTGCCTCACCAAGTCCTTATGATTCTTCAACCAGTACCCCGGTGGATATTCTACTAGAACTTGCACAACCTGCAACTCTCCCTGATCATACACACTCAGCACCCCTTTGGAACTAGGAGAAGCTAATCCCTGCTCTCTTCTACAATCCCTCTTGGCTATCTAGCACTCTTGCTCTCTCTCTCTCTTCTGAAGGAGCTAATCTTTGCTCTCTCACACTAGCATAATTTTACAATACATCCCATGAGTCTATTATATAGATCTCATGCATATAATAATTAGACATTCTTAATTACAATAATTAGACACGTAACTCAAGACTAAAACTAGCCTCTTAACATGCAAACAACCAGTTCATTAACAAACTATTCATGAACTCGCAGTTCTGTAACTGCACAGGTGATCGACGTCGGTCCCTGTCTGCCTGGAGGTGATCGATGTCAGCCGATCCCTGATCGATGTCGGCATCTTCTTGTCCACTCCTGACCGATGTCAGTTGGCCTGACTGACGTCGGTATTTGTGACACTTCAGCAACTCCTCCTGTTCGCATCCTAGTGAAGCTTTTAGCTCCACAACCTAACAGCCAGCAAAGACTAATGATGACCCAGAGGATGTCAAGTTTGACAAAAGAAAATAACTGTTTGTTTTTTATTAAGGGTGCCAACAAGGAGCTCAAAATGCAATGACCACCAAGATGTTCACCCCAGGGGCTGAATGAGCTAGATAAGACAAAATGGAAAAAGGACAAAGTGACAAGCATGGTTCTAGCAGGTCCCTTCTAGAAGGATGACATCAGCAACAATGTTTTCTTCTTCCCAATGAGGGATGCGATAGCCCACTTGCAAGCAAGGAGTGCCAAAATGAGCCTCTTTGGTTTTTTCCATATAACATTGCGA
This sequence comes from Torreya grandis, assembly GCA_037957365.1. Lineage (NCBI taxonomy): Eukaryota > Viridiplantae > Streptophyta > Pinopsida > Cupressales > Taxaceae > Torreya > Torreya grandis. Next base: position 1,312,619 of record JARHVA010002177.1, on the reverse strand, counting down.
ATTGGTCATTTTGTAATCATTTTTCAATGATTTTACAAGGTGCAGCCCTGCTAAAATTTCTACCTAAATCTATAAACACAAATTTTTACCTCTTCTTAGATACTCTGTGTATGTTCTGAGTGTTGATTTGTGTTTAGTCATTGTCTTTCGATGCTCTCACAAGTTCAACACCAACACACCAATCATCTACAAGGCACCATTTGCATCTGATAGGAAGAGAGTTCTATTTTGGGGTGAAGAGAATAGAAGGGATTATCTACAGAGTGCCTCTTACAGCACCTTTGGTGATCCTCTTTTTTCTATATTTCTTCATTTAGACCTCCCTGTCAAGTTTTGCAGATTGTTTCTTCTGCCAAGGGTGAAGCATATAAATGTGTTTGTCTAATTTTGAGAGTGGGTGTGAGAAGGTCATTTTGTTTTGGTGTATCACCTCCTTAGAGTAGTTTATTTTCTTGCATCTCTTTTCCCTTTTCATCCCCCCCATTATATAGTTGTATATATATATATATATATATATTAGCACTTGTTGAAATAAACATGATACATCAAAGGAGCTAGCCCTTATCTAGAGACTCTCCCCTCCAACTTCGTAAGTCCCATAGCTGAGAGGAGAGTTTCCATGTTGCGAGGAGAAGACAGGAGTTTGACTTCCTATCACTAGGTGCAAATTTTTTGCGTCAACAATTTTGGCACGCCTGGTGGGACTCAGTTTGACAATACAGTAAGGTATCAGGATTGATGCTAGTCTTGTTATAGCAAATCAAGTATTTTTGGCATCTAGAAACTTTGAGTTAAATCTACTGGTTAAGCAGCCTGGTGCCATTAGAAATCATTTCTTGTATGTATACTTCCTTTGCTCAAAATCATGGGTCTAGTTTTCCTTCATATGATTTCGATCAGACTCAAAAAATTTAGAGAATCACCTCAAACATCTCTCCTAGTTGCCCTGCAATGATAAGGGAAATGGCACTGGAGTTTGAAAGGCTGACAATGGAGATTAACAGGCTAGAAGAGCAGTACAAATATCATCATGAGCTGATGTATAATGATGAATGTTTGTTTAGGCAAGTGCAGGCCTTGCAACCCATTGTGGAGGAGGCAACAAAATGGAGAAATCCATTTATTCAAGGTAGTTGGCCTTTGTGCCCCCTCCTATGCTGAATAAAACCCCCTCTTTTGCACCAAATCCTTTCTATCAGATTGCACTTGCCCACTCCAGTACATCAAATGCATTCGCTCTCAATCTTGTGTGCCTGGCTTTCCAACACTAGAAGACATTATAATAGCCTCCCATGGAGATGATCCTTCTAAACTCCTTAAATCATGAATTTTCCATTGGGGAGAATACCACCAGCCAGCATGTCCATCTTCTAGAGACTCCTCCAATGCACCAACAGTGTTTTCCTTGCATTCCCCAACCTCCCCAAGTCCTTCAGCATAATGCACAGATTCTGAGTTAGAGGAAGGAATGCCACGAACCAGCTCTGAGCTTTGGAGAGGATCATGCTGGTGACCTCCAAGAAAGACTCTTTCAGAACAACCTAGCCAAACAAATTGAAGATTTAGAAGCTAGGATGAAGCTACTTCTTGAAAGAGAGTTAAAATTTCCAGACCTTGTAGAGGAGCCCCAAGGCCTTGGAGAAAACAAAGTTTCTGCCTGTTCACAAGAGAAAAATTCCAATTCTGGGATCCTGAACTGGGGAAAGATAGTAGAATCATGGGGTAGGAAGGAGGAGAATCAAGGTTTTTTTCAAAACCTTAAAGAAGCTGAGGCTGCGCCTACTCATGATAATGCTGACGACCTCTAGGGAAAGCTTTTCCAAGAAGATCTAGCCAAGAGAATAATGGAGTTGGAATCAAGAGAGAGATTCCTTAGCCAATGTGTAATGGATGTTTCAGACCAAACAACACATTCTATTTCTGAACACACCCCACCTACACATTTCTAAGAGAGTTATCAGGCTGTACCTGATATTGATGAAGTGCTAATCAAATGGAAGGAGGAGAATCATTTGATTCTAGCTCAAGGACTGCCTCCTCTTCCACATGTTTTCTCCACTTCACCTCTTCTCATGGAAGAACCTGTTCAGTAGGAGGTGAGTGAGGAGCAGAAGATCCAATCCACAATTATTTAGGAGGCTATCATGAGCGGTAATGAAGATGGAATCATCATTGATGATCCTTGTGAAGACCTTATCAGGAAAGGAGAAGATGCAGGTCTTGCATATATGCAGATGTTCTAGTAATATGAGGAAGAACAAAAGCATGGTGAGCTCTCTTCCCCTCTATTTGATGAACTTCCTTGTTGTTCTGATGATGAGGACGTCTACATTGAAGAGCTTGAGTTAGAGGAGGATCAGGAGGATATTTTTGAAAATCTAGAAATTTTGATCAGCGAAGAGGGAAAAGAGAGGTCTATCTTCTTGGAGGAAGGCCTTGAAGAAGAGAGTTTTAAATAGAGAGGTGATGTTCTGTGGGATGAGCAATCATTTTGTAAGTCCATTTCAGACATCACCATAGTCACCCTTCTTCAAAAATGCCAAGAGGAAGTAGAGGACGAGTCTGATAGGGTTTTAACTGAGATAGAAGGGAACAAGTCAGACCATGATATATTGCAGAAGGAATGTGTAGATCAAAGGGCTTACAGTGATGAGCCAGTAGCCATTGATTTCTTGGTGAGGAGCACCAATATGAAGGTCCAACATTCAATAGGCCTCCAAGTACAAGAAGAGTACATATATATCAGGGGCATGTTTGAATCTGATCCACTTAGATTCCAGCCAAACCAGGTGACAGGCAGGAGGAGCAAGTCGCCAAATCTCCTTTTCATTCAGCTACTTGCCTACCACCATAAGTCTTCTTTCTAGGAAGGGGACTTGAGAAATTTTCCCTTCAATCTAGGAGGAAGACGGATATTCCTTGTTAGCTGTACATAGTAGTTTGCTTTCAGTTTCTTTCCCTGTTTTCCCTAAGTGAAGTTGCATAGGTAGTGTTTTTTTAGCCTTGTGTGTTTTCCTTTACATGTGGGGTAAAAGCTTCATGTTTGATTCTTGGATCTTTTGGGGCTGTTACTAACTTTTGTTATAGTTGCATCTAACTTCACGCCTAATCGACTGCAAGGCAGATGGGTTCTAAGCATAACAGGCATGCTTCCCTTGTGAGTCACCAATCTATTGACCAATTTTGCCCACAGGTAAAATCGTGGTCACCTCTTCCCCTTGCTTTTGAAGACAGTCATTTCTAGGTTGCACGAGTTCAATAAATTTGATTCATGACCTGGTTCAAGTGGTTTAACGGCCTTTGGTTTAAAGGCTCCATCTTCAAGTTCAACATCACCAAGCGTTGAACCATTAAACCGTTGAACCATTCTTGGTTCAAATGGCTTGGTTCAATGATTGGTTCAGTCATTTGGTTCAACTGGTTGGTTTATCAACATTTGCTTTATCTTCTTCAAAGTCCAACGGCTTTGTTCCAGCTCAGTATAACACTTTGGTTTAGTGCCTAGTTCATTGGTTCGGCCTCTTGGTTTTTCAGCACTTGTTTCATCTTCAAAGTTTAAATGCCTAGTGGAGGGCCAACACTTCAAATGAAGAGGACCTAGGTAAGTTTAGTTTGGTTCAAAGTCCAAAGTTTAACTTCATTTGAAATTGACTAAGTCTAGGTCCCAAATTCCTTTAGGCACGGCTTAACACAAAAGCAAAGGGTTGAGTCGCTTATAACACAAAGGTAAAGTGCGGATAGAATTTCCACAGACTTTTTGTCTGAAAGAAAACATCTGTGAACAAAAGTCCATGGGGAAATTGTCCGTGGAAACATTCAAAGGCCCGACAGACCATCTGAAGGCACACAAGGACCTACCAAATTTTACAATATAGAGGAGCTTCCCTTTGGGAAGGTGATAGAGACTAAAGCAAGTCACAAAGAAATTAAGAAGGAGAAGCCAGCAAAGACTGATGATGACCCAGAGGACGTCAAGTTTGACAAAAGAAAATAGCTGTTTGTTTTCAATTAAGGGCGCCAACAAGGAGCTCAAAATGTAGCGACCCACCAAGATGTTCACCCCAAGGGCTAAATGAGCCAGATAAGACAAAATGGAAAAAGGACAAAGCGACAAGCATGGTTCTAGCAGGTCCCTTCTAGAAGGATGACATCAGCAAGAGTGTTTTCTTCTTCCCAATGAGGGACGCGATAGCCCACTTGCAAGCAAGGAGTGCCAAAATGAGCCTCTTGGGTTTTTTCCATATAAAATTGCGAATTGGTCTTTTTGTAATCATCTTTTCATGATTTTACAAGGCACAACCCTGCTAAAATTTCTACCTGAATCTATAAACATAGATTTTTACCTCTTCTTGGATAGATACTCTGTGTATGTTCTGAGTGTTGATTTGTGTTTAGTCATTGTCTTTTGATGCTCTCACAGGTTCAACACCAACACACCAGTCATCTACAAGGCACCATTTGCAGCTGATAGGAAGAGAGTTCTATTTTGGGGTGCAGAGAATAGAAGGGATTATCTATAGAGTGCCTCTTATAACACCTTTGGTGAACCTCCTTTTTCTGTATTTTTTCATTTAAACCTCCCTATCAAGTTTTGTAGATTGTTTCTTTTGCCAAGGGTGAAGCGTATAAATGTGTTTGTCTGATTTTGAGAGTGGGTGTGAGAAGGTCATCTTGTTTTGGTGTATCACCTCCTTAGAGTAGTTTATTTTCTTGCATCTCTTTTCCCTTTTCAAACCCCCATTATATATATATATATATATGCCTATATTAGCACTTGTTGAAACAAACATGATACATCAAAGGGAGCTAGCCCTTATCTATAGACTCTCCCCTCCAGCTTCACCAGTCCCACAGGCGAGAGGGGAGTTTCCATGTTGCGAGGAGAAGACAAGAGTTTGATTTCCTGTCACTGGGTGCAAATTTCCTGCGTCAACAAATATTATAAATTATACTTGATCATAAATGTTAGGAGGTCTGGTGATACACTTGTGTATTTATTTATGATTTCTTATCTTAATGTGTTTATCAATGTACTCTTGTTGTGCCTCATGTAGGATTTTAAGTCTTTATGATTAGATGATATGTTATCACTATAAGTATTCTTTATTTGTTGTGCGAGATCTAGCCTATGATCGGTAAAATATTCTTTAAAAGCACAACATATCATGTTATTTGCATTGGTGTGCATCATGTGGTATTTTAAGTCTTCATGCTTAGATGATATGTCATCATCGTAAGTATTCTTTATTTGTTGCATGAGATATAGCTCAATGATTCAATGAATCTCAATTCATCTCATATTGTGATTTAATTACTATGTTGTAGAAATTTGCTTGGTATTTTTACACTATTATGTATAGGACTGACATACATGTTTTTTCTCCCCCTCATCCATTCTTTGGAGAAGTCACTGTACACTAATATTTTATAATTGAAACTTCAACTTTAGTAATCAAATGGTTTATTCATCTCTTAATATAGTTTAATTAATAATACAACTTTCTTTGATTGATTTTGTATGTTTATCATTTTATGGGAAATGAATATCAATAATTTTTTTGATACAATTTTTTCAATATCCAATCTAGTTCAAGCACTTGCAAAAAATAATATTGAATTTAAAAGTTAACTTTATTTTAATTTCTTGATTAGACATTTTTATAGATTTATAATGTTTAGTACACATCCTAAAAAAAATAGCATGAATTTCTCCTTTCACTTTCATCATCTGGGAGAAGCTTTGCAAGATGCTTTATTTACAAGCATATAGTAGATTTTTTAGCACCATCTTTGTTCGGACCCCATGACCAAATTCAGCCCCATAACCATTACAACATCATATTGGTGTAAGTCATTGATCAATCCACTCTTCAAAATAAGTTTTCCATATCTAAGATTTGAGGGACTAAGAAGTTACACACACCAAGAAACTCAATTTCCCCTAACTCTTTACTTTCATAAGTGTTAGAAATTTTCCACATGGTGGAGCACACAAAAGTGTGTTTTTGGTAATAAATAGAATATCATGGATCCAAGTTGTTTGTAATACCTATACACCTTACCTTTCATGTTTCAAGTAGTTCAAAGCTTTAGACGAGCCATTAGATCCTCCTCTAACTTTGGTCATGCATTATAACATAAACATGAGGGATAGAGATAATACATTAACTCCTACATGTGCATGGATGAGTATGATTATAAATCTCAAGAGGATTTTATCTAACTAAAGATAGATGAGATGCGAAAATGAGGTTTCTCTCATGGATAAATCTCTCAAAATGGGTCAAAAGTTGGTCAATGAGAGTCGTATATTATGAACTGTCATCCCAATCGATGAATTGTCTATGAAAACATGTTTGAATAGGCATTTTTTACTAGAACATCCATTTTAAAATCTTGATCGACCCTCAAGAGTGAAGGTTGTAGTTGATCAGAGGCATACCTTAAGAGAATCAACTCATCCCAGAGTGTGTAAAATGAGTGAAATTCTATTGCACATTTTAGGATAACCATGAGGGATAGAGATGAAACATAAATTATTACATATACATGAATGAGTCCTCTAAGAAATCCCAAGAGAATTCTCTCTAACTCAATATGGATGATATATGGCAATGAGGTTTCTTTCACAACCAAATCTCTTAGAACAAGCCATAAGTTGGTTAGTGGGGGTTGTATATTCTGAATCATCATCCCAATCAATGAACCATCTATGCATACATGTCTATATAGGTGTTTTTAGGCTATAACATCCATTTTATAGTCTTATTAAACTATTGGGAGTGAAGGTTATAGTTGATCAAAGGCATCACTTAAGAGAATCAACTCATTCCTGAGTATGCAAAATGAATGAACTTCCATCATGCATTACAAAAGAACCATAAGGGTTAGAGACAAACCATTATATCCTAAATGTGCATGGATGAGTCCTATAAGAAATCTTAGGATAATTTTAGCTAAATTGAGATGAATGAGATGCAGTAATGAAACATCTCTCATAGCCAAATATCTCAAAATGGGCTAAATGTTGGTTAGCGAGGGCCATATATTCTGACTCATCAATCCAATCAATGAATTATCTATGTAGACACATTTAGATAGGCATTTTAAAGCTATAAAACCTTTTTTTTTGTCTTGAACAGGCCTTATGAGTGAAATTTATAGCTGGTCAGAGGCATCCCTTAAGAGAATCCACTCGTCCCTGAGTGTGAAAAATGAGAAAACTTCCATCATGCATTGTAGGTTAATCATGAGGGATAGAGATAAATTGTTAGCTATTACATGTGCATAGATGAGTCCTATAAAAAAATTTGGGAGGATTTTATCTAACTCAAGATGGATAAGATGTGGCAATGAGGTTTCTCTTATAGCTAAATCTCTCATAATAAACCAAAAGTTGGTTAGCAAGGGTCATATATTCTGACTCATAAACCCAATCAATGAACCATCTATGTGGATACATCTAGATAAGAATTTTTAGGCTATAAAAACTATTTTATAGTCTCGATTAACCCCCAAGATTGAAGGTTGTAGTTGATTGGAGGTATCCCTTAAGACAATCCACTTGTCTCTAAGTGTGTGAAATGAGAAATTTTTGTTGCACATTGTAGGAGAACCGTGAGGGACAGATATGAACCATTAGCTCCTACACATGCATAGGCGAGTCCTCTAATAAATATTGAGAGGATTTTATCTAACTCAAGATGGATGAGATGTGATAATGAGGTTTATCTTTTATCCAAATCTCTCAGAATAAACCAAAAATTGGTTAGTAGGGTCCGTATATTCTGACTTGTCAACATAATCGATGAACTATCTATGTAGACACATCAGGCTAGAATAACCATTTCATGGTCTTGGTTGGCACTCAAGAGTGAAGGTTGTAGTTGATCAGAGGCATCCATTAAGAGAATCCACTCATCCTTGAGTGTGCAAAATGAGTGAACTTCTATCATGCATTATAGGATAACCATGAGGGATAGAGACAAACTATCAGCTCTTACACATGCATGGATGAGTCCTCTAATAAATATCAAAAGGATTTTATCTAAATATAGATGGATTAAATACGGTAATGAGGTTTCTCTCATAGCTAAATCTCTTAGAATAGGCCAAAAGTTGGTCAGTGGGGGCAATATATTTTGACTCATCAACCCAATCAACAAATTGTCTATGAAAACACATCTAGATAGGTGTTTTAAGGTTATAAATTCCATTTTCTAGTTTTGGTCAGCCGCAAAAATTAAGGTTCAAGTTGATCGGAGGCATCCCTTAAAATAATTCACTCATCCTCGAGTGTGAAAAATGAGTGAAATTTTATTGTGCGTTATAAGAGAACCATGAGGGCTAGAGACAAACTGTCAGATCATAAATATACACAAATGAGTTCTATAATAAATCCCAAGAATATTAAATCTAAATTGAGATAGAGAAGATGCAGTAATGAGGTGTTTTTTTTGTAGCTAAATCTCTCAAAATAGGCCAAAAGTTGGTCAACAGGGGTCATATATTTTGACTCATCAACCCAATCGATGAATCATTTACGTGGACAAGTTCAATTAGGAGTTTTAAAGATATAGTGACAATTTTATAGTCTTTTTCAACCCCTAGGAGTGAATATTGTAGTTGATCAGAGGCATCCCTTAAGATAATTCATTCATCCTTAAGTGTGCAAAATGAGTGAACTTTTGTCATACATTATAATAAAACTATGAGGGATAGAGATGAACCGTTAGCTCTCACACGCTTATAGATGAGTCCTATAAGAAATCCTTAGATTATTATCTCTAACTCAATATGGATGAGACATGGGAATAAGGTTTATCTCACAACAAAATATCTCAGAATGGGCCATAAGTTGGTCGACCTAATCAATGAACATCTATGCAAACACCTCCAAATAGACATTTTAAGGCTAGAATGATCATTATTCGATCATAGTCCACCTTATGAAATGAAGGTTACAGTCGATCAGAGGCATCCCTTAAGATAATTCACTCATCCTTAAGTGTGAAAAATGAGCAAACTTTTTTCATGTGTTGTAGGAGAACCAGGAGGGCTAGAGATGAGTCACCAAATCCTACACTTACATGGATAGGTCCTATAAGAAATCTTGGGAGGATTATTTATAACTCAAGATAGATGAGATGTGGTAATGAGGTTTCTCTTGTAGCTAAATCTCTTAGAATAAGCCAAAATTTGGTTAGTGGGGGCTATATAATCTGACTCATCAACCAAATTGATGAACCATTTACATGGACACCTTTAAATAGGCATTTTAAGTTAGAATGATTGTTTTTTGATCTCAGTTGGCCCCTAAAAATGAAGGTTACACTTGATTGAAGGCATCCTTTAAGAGAATCCACTAATCCATGAGTGTGGAAAATGATCAAACTTATATCATGTGTTGCAGGAGAACCATGAGGGATAGAGATAAATTATCAGCTCCTACACATGTATGGACAATCCTCAAAGATATCCTAAGAATATTATCTTTAAATTAATTAAGAGAAAATGTGATAATGAGGTTTCTCTTGTAGTCAAATCTCTTAGAACATGCCAAATTTTGGTTAGTGGGGGTCATATATTCTCTTATTAGCCTAATCGACAAACTGTTTATATAACCACATTGAGATAGGCATTTTAAGGTTATAATTACTATTATTCAATCTTGATTGGCCCCCATAAATTAAGGTTGTTGTTGATTAGAGGCATCCATTAAGATAATTCACTCATCCTAGAGTGTGAAAAATGAGTGAAATTATATCATGCATTATAAGAGAATTGTGAGGGTTAGATATAACCCTTAGCTCCTACACATGCACATATGAGTCCTTTAAGAGAGCATAGATAAGATTATTTTCATGTTTTATAGAAAGGATAAATAGAGATAAGGTGAAAATGGTTATTTTAAGGTAAATAAAATTAATATGAATTGTTTTTTTGCTTCTCTTTAATTCAAGAAGATAATCTTCTCTACTCACGACACCAACCATGTGAAGGTGGAAGCTCATCTAGTGCCACTAACCTACATTAAAACTGTTAGTAAAAAATTTAAATAGAAATAAACACATAATGATAAAATAGTTAAAAATTAAAATACATTAAATCAAATAAATTTACTATATTAATTCGAAATACTAGATAAACTTATTAATTCAATCTAACATACCTTCAGGATCAGCTTTGTTTGCAAGTGTTTCAAGAATCACTTCATGGCTAGATTCACTCACTTTCCACAGTTTTATTGTGAGGCTTTCCATGATATTTTATCATTTAAATATTTGTAGTAATAACTAGGTTTGAATAATGAAGCACCACCCTATGTATTTCAAAGTCCTCAAATAACAATTATTATTTTTTTTTTATGATAGTACCTATAAAGCTAGGTTATGGTAACCACTATGAATCTAGTGGGATAAATTAGCTCTTCTCCATCCATAACATTTGTGGTTAATTTTTTTCCCTCTACATAATGACACAAGTATTATTCTATTCCCTCATCATTGTCCTCAGGTGTAATGATTGTAAAAACATGCTTTGCATTTAAAGTATAATTAAATTGTAAGCACATCTAGGAAAAAATAAAAATATCACTAATATATAAGGTTGTATATTTAATTAAATAATAAATTGTACCTGGTTGCATAAGATCTGAGATGTGGTCAAATTCAATTAATGATGCATTTTCATGATCTATCAATTTTTGGAGTGAATGGCTACTCTCTATAGGTGATATGAGTCTAAAATATCATTTATCAACCCACTCTTTTGACTCACATTTATTCAAATTAAATTACATAAATGAGGAGCAAAAACATGCCATATCCATAGTATAAATAGTCCATAAACTTGAATTTGAGCTTTGAATGAAGTGGAAAAAACTTGATCTACGTATTGTAATGCAATCGTCATACATTACCTTATGTTATTCCTCTATTAACCAAAAGAATACTCATACATGAGAATGGTTATCTAATCCATGACAAATATTTTCATTACACCAATTCATAATACTTTCAACATCAATCAAATTAGCACCATCCTTGTGCTTTGCCTTTTCTCTTTTAAGGGATCTTTTTATACATGCACCTGCACTATCATGTTCCCCTTTTCCATGCCCATCCTCAAATAATCTCTAAAAATGTTTAACTCCATTCTTCTTAAGCATTCTAATTAACCAGTAAAACATTTGAGAATTCTTAAACTATCCTACACAATTGTCTAACCAAATGTAGTGTGTATCAAACATGATTTATCTTGAATTCATATTTATATAAAATATCTCAAAACAACCCTAGACAAACTCTAGAGAATGCAATCTATCATTTCTCATATAAAAGTGGTACTCCCTCAAAATATTTCTATTATCATCTATACTATCAGGTGCATGTTTGAATGTAATATGAACAAAAATTTCAACTTGAATTGAATTATATTATTGGGATTGAACCTCATTCTATGGTTTTAGTGTGTAGTTCTCAACAAATTCCACAATCAAAATAATGGTGCCAAATGGGAAGTTGTCCTTGAATACCTTGAATTGATTATCTAACCATTTTGATTTGTGTGTATGTTTTGCATATTGGTAGATAATATTATTATTGAATTCAAACATAAAATTAGATACAAAAACTTTGGTTGTAACCAATTCACATCTTGATGACTCTTGTCTATCTTTTAACACATGCTTTACAGATTTATATTTCTTATAATCAACTAGTTACTTTCTAAATTCATGTGAAATATATTTATGTATACAACTTGTAAAATTTGAAAGACCATCACAACTGTTACATGTTCCATCTAAACATTGTCTAGTAAAAAAAAATTGTCCCTCACATCTTTGATAGAAAAGATCTTAGATTGATTCTCTTGATGTTTTAGGTGGGGAAAACACCATACATTCTTAAAAAATCTTGTCAATATGTAATGTACAACATATTGTTGAGTTGTGGAGCTAAAAGCTTCACCAGATGAATAAATGCAAGGTTTTTGGAGTTACACAGTCACCGACATCAGTCAGGAGTCGACCGGAAGCTACCGATGTCGGTTATGGATTGGCCGATGTCAGTCATGTGCAGATAGATAGGGACCAATGTCGGTCACCTGTGCATTCCATAAGTCTATTTTTGAGGGATGAACAGATTATTTGCATGAAAAGAGTAACTATTAGTATTGAGTCCGCGTTTCTATTTTTGACAGGCCTGATTTGAACCTTTGATTAAGAGGTGTATCTAACGATGGAGAATGCATATCTCATGAATCATAGTGTTATATAATAGGGTTAGATCTTAATAGCTTGTAGACATGTAAAGTGTAGACAATTCAAGGATTGAATTGTGTTTGTAATTGAGAGAGAGAACTCTTGAGGGAAAGAGATTTGTACATCTAAGAGGTGTGGAAGAAAGAGAGATTTCTTCAATTGTATTTCCTTCTAGAAGAGTTTAATACAAGTTTTCGTTATTTCGTGTATCTCATATTCCTTGCTGATTCTGATTTCTAGTTACTTATTAATTCTAGTTTAATTCTGTGTTTAGTTGCTTACACAAAAGTAATCAATTATGTTGTAAGATCCTAACAAGTGGTATCAGAGCTTGGTTCACTAATAGTTGGTATAGAGCGGGTTAGTGTTTGTTGATTATAGGTTCACTCACAGGGGTTTTTGATTAAGTGGGAGTAAAGCTATGGCAGAAGAAGGTAAACTAAGAATGGAGAAGTTTAATGGCAAGAATTATCAATTATGGAGGATGCAGATAGAAGATTATCTGTATCAAAAAGATCTGTACTTACCATTGGGTGGAGTTTCAAGCAAGCCCACAGATATGCAAGATGAAGAATGGAATGTTCTTGATAGAAAGGCTCTTGGATCTATAAGGTTGAACTTGGCATCTTTTGTGATTTTCAACTTATCACAGGCAAAGACAATGGTAGAGTTAATGGATACTTTGGCAAATTTATATGAAAAGCCCTCAGCTTCGAATAAGGTATATCTTATGAAGCAATTATTTAATTTGCAAATGCAGGAAGGTGGATTTGTATCTAGTCATCTTAATGATTTCCATGCAATAGTAAATTAGTTAAATTTAGTCAAAATAGTTTTTTATGATGAAATTAAGGCTCTCTTAATTTTATGCTCTTTACCTGAAAGTTGGCATAGTTTGGTAATGGCAGTTAGTAATATTGCATTTGCTACAAATATCTTGAAAGTTGATGATGTTGTTAGTGTAATCTTGAATGAAGAAACTCGCAGGAAAAGCATAGGGGAATCAATAGGTAATGCTTTAAGTGTTGAAAGTAGGGGAAGGCAAAGAGAGAAGGGCAAGCAAGGGAGATCAAGGTCAAAGTCAAAGATGAGAAGTAGATCCAAATCCAGAAATGGAAGAAAATAACCTGCTAGAATTGTGGAAAGATAGGGCATGCAAAGAAAGATTGCTGGTTGAAAGTTAAAGAAGAAAATCAGCATGAAGGTAAAGAAGAAACAAAAGCTATAGGTATTGTTGCACAAGATGCTCTTATATTTTATTTGGATAATAAAATAGAATCATGGGTTTTATATTCTAGTGCCTCTTTCCATGCAACGCCAAATAGAGAATTTTTCAATGATTATGTCCATGGAGATTTTGGAATAGTCTATTTAGGGGATGATGAGCCTTGTAAAATTGTTGGCAAAGGAAAAGTGTAGCTGAAATTGCAGAATGGCAACACATGGGTGTTGAAGGATGTCATGCATGTACCCATCCTGAAGAAGAATCTGATTTCTATAGGAAAATTGGGGGATGAGGGTTGCACAGTAACTCTCACAGCTGAATCTTGGAAAGTTTCCAAGGGTGCACTTGTATTAGCCAAAGGTAAGAGAGTAGGTACTCTCTATCTATGTAATTGTATTACTGATTATTCTCCTTCTATTTTATCTACTTTAGATGTAGATGCAAAGTTGTGGCACTGTAGGCTTGGCCACATGAGTGAGAAGGGAATGACTGTTCTTAGGTCAAAAGGTATGCTTTCAGATTTGAAAAGCATAGATCTAGATTTCTGTGAGCATTGTATTTTTGGAAAATAGAAGAGAGTGAGGTTTCTCAAAACTGGGTCAACAAAGAAGAAGCACAAGTTAGAGCTTGTTCACACAGACGTGTGGGGACCAGCTTAGGTAGCTTCTATTGGAAGATCACAGTATTATTTTTCTTTCATTGATGATGCTACAAGAAAGGTATGGGTTTATTGCATAAAGAAGAAATCTAATATTTTTGACACATTTAAGAAATGGAAAGCTTTGGTTGAGAATGAAGCAGGTTTGAGATTGAAGTGCCTTAGATCTGACAATGGTGGTGAGTACTACAGCAATAAATTAAATAGTTACTATTTTATGAGTGGAATACGTAGGGAAATGATGGTTCCAAGGACACCTCAGCAAAATGGAGTTGCTGAAAGGATGAATAGAACAATAATGGAGCATGCACAGAGTATGAGGTTGCATGCTGGTTTGCCCTTACAGTTTTGGGCAGAAGCTGTAGATATTGCAGTTTACCTAATTAACAGAGGACCTTCTATTGCTCTAGATGGTGGAATTCCAGAAGAGGCTTGGATAGGTAAAAAGGTAGATCTTTCATTTCTCAGAGTTTTTGGTTTTGAAGCTTTTATGCATGTTGATAAAGAAAATAGAAAGAAGCTGGATGCTAAATCTATGCGGTGCACTTTCATTGGTTATGGCTCTGGAGATTTCAGATTCTGATTGTAGAATTTAGGAACTAACAAAATTATTAGAAGTTGTGATGTTGTTTTCAATGAAAAAGTGATGTACAGCGATTAGCTCAAGAGGCTGAATAATACTGAGCAGGGCAATGTTGATTTGGATGAGGTTATGATCCAAAATGAGCTTGAGGGTAAAAATAATCACATACAAGAAAACACAGACACTGACGTCAATTAGGCAGGAACTAAAATCGATCATATAGGAACTAACGTCAGTCAAATAGTAACCGATGTCGGTTAGGCAGAAACTGACGTCAGTCAGGTGGAACAGACGTCGATCAGGTACAAACCCAAAGATGATTAAAATCGGTCACTGACAAAGAATTTGGGCACACAACAAGTAGTGAATGAATCTCAAACGCCCATGAGGAGGTTAAAAAGGGTAAGTAAACCTCCAATTCATTATTCCCCTTCATTATACTACTTGTTACTCACTGATGGTGGAGAACCAAAAAGTTTTGATAAGGCAATGCAGGTAGAATCTTGAAAACAGTGGGAGCATGGCATGAAAGAGGAAATTGATTCCTTGAAAGAGAACCAAACGTGGGATTTGGTTGAGTTGCCAGCCGAAAAAAAACACTGAAAAAAAAGGGTTTATAGGTTAAAGGAAGGTGAGAATGGACAAATGACACATAAGGCCAGATTGGTAGTAAAGGGATTTGCATAGAAACCAGGTATTGATTTTGGTGAAATTTTTTCTCCTGTAGTAAAGATGACTTCTATTCAGATTGTATTGTCTTTATTTACTATTGAGGATTTGCATCTTGAGCAGCTTGATGTTAAGACAACATTTCTTCATGGAGATTTGGATGAAGAAATATATATGGAACAACTGGAAGGTTTTGAGGTCAAAGGTAAGGAGAAAATTGTGTGCAGGTTGAAGAAAAGCTTATATGGTCTTAAGCAGGCTCCAAGACAATGGTATTTGAGGTTTGACAGGTTTATGACAGAGCATGACTTTAGTAGATGTCAATCTGACCATTGTGTTTATTTTAAAAGATTGGATAATGGTAGATATATTATCCTGTTACTATATGTAGATGATATGCTTGTTGCAGGTTCACACATGCAGGATATTACTAAGGTTAAGGTAAAATTAGCTTACACATTTGCCATGAAGGATTTAGGAGCAACAAATAAAATCATTGGTATGAGTATTAAGAGAGATAGGAAAAATCATAGTTTGATTTTGTCTCAAGAGGATTATGTGAACAAGGTGTTGGAGAGGTTCAATATGCAGGATGCAAAACTTGTAAGCACACCTATGGCTGGATACTTTAAGTTGAGCAAAGAACAGTGTCCTAAATCACATGATGAGGTTGAGTACATGAGTAAAGTTCCATATGCTTCAAAAGTTGAGAGCTTGATGTATGTAATGGTATGTACTAGACCTGATATTGCCTAAGCAGTGGGAGTTGTTAGCAAGTTTATGGCCAATCCAGGAAAGGAACACTGGAAAGCAGTTCAGTGGATTCTCAAATATCTGAGAGGGACCAACAGTAAGCATTTATGCTATGGAGGGTCAAACACTTCTCTACATGGGTATGTAGATTCCGATATGGCAGGTGACTTGGATGGCAGGAGAAGCACCATAGGATATGTGTTCACTATTGGTGGAATGATAGTTAGCTAGATTTCAAAGTTGCAGAAGGTTGTTGCCTTGTCTAATATAGAGGCAGAATACATTGTAGTCATAGAGGCTAGCAAATAAATGATATGGTTGATATGGTTCATGGAAGAGTTGGGAAAGGAGCAAGAGAGTTGTAGATTGTACAGTGATAGTCAAAGTGCAATTCATTTGGCAAATAATTCAGCCTTTCATTCAAGAACCAAACATATACAGCTTAGGTACCACTTCATTAGACAGGTATTGATGGATGGATAGTTGAAGCTGGAAAAGATCCATACAGATGAGAACCCTATTGATATGTTAACAAAGCTGGTAACAAAGGAGAAGTTGAATCTTCATTCAAATTTTGTTGGTCTTCAAGATTGAACTTGAAGATAGAGAAACAAGCTAGAGGATGTTGTTGTACAGGTACAAGTGTAGCTGTTTATCTCCAAGTGGGAGATTGTTGAGTTATGGAGCTAAAAGCTTCACCAGATGAGCAAATGCAAGGTTACTAGAGTTACACAGTCACCGACATCGGTCAGGAGTCGACTGGAAGCTGCTGATGTCGATTATGGATTGGCCAAAATTGGTCATGTGCAGACAGACAGGGACTGACGTCAGTCACCTATGCATTTCAAAATTCTATTTTTGAGGGATGAACAGATTGTTTGCATGAAAAGAGTAACTGTTAGTATTGAGTCCATGTTTCTATTTTTGGCAGGACTGATTTGAACCTTTGATTAAGAGGTGTATCTAATGGTGGAAAATGCATAGCTCATGAATCCTAGTGTTATATAATAGGGTTAGATCTTCATAGCTTGTAGACATGTAAAGTGTAGACAATTCAAGGATTGAATTGTGTTTGTAATTGAGAGAGAGAACTCTTGAGGGAAAGAGATCTGTGCATTTGAGAGGTGTGGAAGAAAGAGAGATTTCTTCAATTGTATTTCCTTCTGGAAGAGTTTAATATAAGTTTTCATTGTTTCTTGTATCTCATATTATTTGTTGAATCTGATTTCTAATTACTTATTAATTCTGGTTTAATTCCGTGTTTAGTTGCTTACACAAAAGTAATCAATTGTGTTGTAAGATCCTAACACATATATGAAAAAAAATATCAAAATACATATTAAATTTGACATGTACCCTAAAACAACATGTGGTACATGCTTGGTTGATTTTAATATCGAAAGGCTCACACATCTCAAATGAACTTTGGCTAATTATCAATTGGCCATTAAATTTTTGAATGAACTTTTTTAAAAATTCTGTTTAGGTCATGTCTAAGAAATATTTTGCCTGTGACTCATGATTTTTTGAGTATTTTCTTCTTTTATAAATATATTTAACATTAGATGAGACCCTTGTGTTGTCGTGCTAAAAATTCTCAATCAAATGACTTGTTCATTAAACTAATACCTTATTTTTTCACAGGAGTCTACCACTAAATGCCTAACAATCTGTGAGTGAAGGGTCATCAAGCCTTGTTCTTTTTTTTAAGGCATTTATTATAGTTTGTTATTTAAGTTCAAGGATTTACTTGTTCACTAATAATTCTAGTTTTAGGTTGAATTATCACTATAGATTCCATTATTACTCCTCTTGCCACATTACTATCTTTTTTTTTCAAATTTTATTGCCTATTACCTTAAATGCATTAAATAGATTATTCACTATTGTACTATTTCTTCCCTCTATGTTTAATGTTCTTAACCCCAAATTATTCATCATAGGGTTCATTTTTTGCATTTTTATTAATTGAAAAAATAGTTGACATCATTTTGTATGGACTTTATTCTCAAGTGCATAGTCCCATACACATTGAGCATAACATTGAAGTGATCTTTTTAACATTTTACCTTCCATAGGTTCTATTATTTTCTCATCTATTTCAACCAAATACCTTGGTGTTCATCTTATTATCCTTGGAGGTGTGGGTATAGGAGTTATATTTTGTATTAAATTGGGTGGTGTTATAACTTCAACCATAGTAGGGATAGTAGAGGGTTGACTATCTACATTAGACCCTATAAGAAAATTAACTTCCTCTTCATTAGGAGACACATGATTTGGAGTCATTACTTGATGTTGATTATCATCATACTCAAAAATTTCAATATGATTGGATGTTTCAATTGATTGTGTTTTTCCATATGTTTCATCGCTCATTACAAATTTATTACTTACATGCTCTAAAATTTTAATTTAATCATGAAACAAAGATTGATTGGGTTCTATTGTCTCATTTGAAGACATATCTAAAATAAATTCTATAGAATTGGGCATGTTATTTTTGTTTGAAATATTACCTTGTGTAGAGGAAGTACCTTCACCTTGTCTATAATACCTTATGGATGTTCTCCTATTTTCTTTTATTTTTCTTTCTCTTCAATTTCCTCATTTGTTAGCTCTTTATTTTAAACCCTCTTTATTTGTCTTATTTAAAGTTGGAAACATTTTAAACCCTCATTACTTTCCACA
Organism: Torreya grandis; assembly: GCA_037957365.1. Taxonomy (NCBI): domain Eukaryota; kingdom Viridiplantae; phylum Streptophyta; class Pinopsida; order Cupressales; family Taxaceae; genus Torreya; species Torreya grandis. The sequence goes on along the minus strand of JARHVA010002177.1, from coordinate 1,293,775 downwards.
AGTTTTGTAATAACCCCTTATAATTTTATCCTTTTATGCTTGTTTAAGGTCTTAAACATCTCCCTCTTAATGAATTCAATGCATATCAGGTAGTTCAAAGCTTTAACAAGCTTATAGTGCCCAATTTTGGTTAAGATCCTCTTCCAACTTTGATCATACATTGTAGGATAATCATGATGGATAGAGATGAGTCATCAGATATTACACATACATGAATGAGTAATCTAATAAATATCAAGATGATTTTCTCTAAATAAAGATCGGTGAGATGTGGCAATGAGGTTTCTCTCATAGCCACATCTCTTAAAATGGGTAAAAAGTTGGTCAGTGAGGGTCGTATATTGTGACTCATTATCCAAATTGATGAACCATCTATGGAGACATATTTGGATGGGCATTTAAAGATAGAAAATTCATTATCTAGTCTTACTTAGGCCCTAAGAGTTAAGGTTTTAGTTTATTGGATGCATCCCTTAAGAGAATCCACTCATCCTTGAGTGTGTAAAATGAGAAAATTTTGATTGTATGTTGCAAGATAATCATGAGGATTAGAGACAAGTTGTTAGATATTAAATATACATGGATGAGTCTTCTAATAAATTTTATGAGAATTTTATCTAACTTGAGATGGATGAGACGTGGCAATGAGGTTTCTTTTACAACCAAATCTCTTATAACTGGTTACAGGTGATAATTTTAAAGATGTAATGGCCATTTTATGATCTTGATCAATCCCCAAGAGTGAAGGTTACAGGTGATCAGATGCATCCCTTAAGAGAATCCATTCATCCCTTAGTGTGCAAAATGAGTGAACTTCAATCATGCATTGTAAGAGAACTATGAGGGATAGAGATGAGATATTATCTCCTAAACATGAATGGAAAAGTCATATAAAATATCCTATGAGTATTATATCTAACTTGAGATGGGTGAGACATGGTAATGAGGTTTCTCTCACACCAAATCTCTTAAAATGGGATAAACGTTGGTCAATGGGGGTCGTATATTCTAACTCATTATCCCAATAGATAAACGATCTACATGGAAATGTCCATATTGGAATTTTAAATATATAACAATTATTGTCTAGTCTTAGTTGAGTTTTAAGAGTGAAGGTTGCAGTTGATCAGATGCATTCCTTAAGAGAATCCACTTGTCCTTGAGTGTGCAAAATGATTAAACTTCCATCATGTGTTTTAGGAGAACCATGAAAGATAGAGATGAGACATTAAATCCTACACATGAACGGATGAGTCCTCTAAGGAAAAATGGGAGGATTATCTCTAACTAAATCTAGATGAGATGTGAAAATGAGGTTTCTCTTATAGCCAAATCTCTATGAATGGGCCAAAAGTTGGTCAGTGGGGATCATATATTCATAATCATTAGCCCAATCGATGAAGCATCTATGAGGACACATCTGGATGGTAATTTTAAGGCTATAATAGTTATTTTATATTATTGGTCTAACCCCAATAGCAAAGGTTGTAGTTGATTAGATGCATCCCTTAAGAGAATCCATTCATCCCTAAGAGTGCAAAATGATCAAACTTCCATTACGCATTGCAGGAGAACTATGAGGGATAGAGAAAAAACATCATCTCCTACACATGTATGGATGAGTCCTATATTAAATAATATGAGGATTTTATCTAACTCAATATGGGCAAGACATGGAAATGAAGTTTCTTTGATAGCCAAATCTCTTATAATAGGCCAAAATTTGGTCAGTGGGGCCATATATTCTAACTCATTAGCCTAATCAATGAACTATCTACATGGACATATCCAAATGGATATCTTAAGGCTAGATCAATCATTTTTTAGTATTGGTCAAGACTTGAGGGTAAAGATTGTAGTTGATCGAATGTATCCCTTAAGAGAATCCACTCATCCCTAAGTGTGCAAAATGAACAAATTTTGGTCATATATTGTAGGAGAACCATGAGGGATAGAGATGAACCATCAGGTCTTACACATGCATGAGTAATTTAAAAAAATTCTAGGATGATTTTATCTAACTCAACATGGAAACAAGGTTTCTCTTGTATCCAAATATTTTAGAACATGTCAAACATTGGTTAGTGGGGATCGTATATTTTGACTTGTAGCCCAATTGAAGAACCATCTATACAAACATGTATAGATGGACATTTTAAGGAGAGGAATTCCATTATAAAGTCTTAATCATGCCCTAAGAATATAGGTTGTAGTTAATCATATGCATCCCTTAACATAATTCACTTGTCCTTGACTGTGAAAAATGAGTAAACTTTGGTCATATGTTACAGGATAACCGTGAGGGATAGAGATGAACCATCATTTCTTACACATGCAAGGATGAGTCCTATAATAAATCCAATGATTATTTTATCTAACTCAAGCTAGGTGAGATGTGGAAATGAGGTTTATATCATGGTAAAATATCTTAGAATGGGCCTAAAGTTGGTTAGTGGGGGTCATATACTATGACTTGTTATCCCAATCAAAGAACCATCTATGTAGACACATCTAAATGAGAATTTTAAGGCTATAACAACCATTTTCTAGTCTTAGTTTCACCTTAAAAGTGAAAGTTTCAATTGATCAGATTCATCCATTAAGAGAATCCACTCATCCCTAAGTGTACAAACTGATCAAACTTCCATCATGCATTATAAATGAATCATGAGGGATAGAGATAAACTATCAACTCCTAAACATTCATGGATGAGTCTTATAATAAATACCAAGAGGATTATATCTAACTTGAGTTGGATGAGATGAAGAAATAAAGTTTCTCTCACAACCAAATATCTCATAATGGGAAAAAAAATTGGTCAGTGAGGGTTGTATATTTTGACTCATTAGCTTAATTAATTAACCATCTATATAGACATGTTTGAATAGGAATTTTGAGGCTATAATGGTCACTATCTAGTCTTGATCAGGCTTTATATCATGCATTGTAGGAGAACCATGAGGGCTAGATATGAATCATCAACTCCTACACATGAATATATTATTTCTATAATAAATCCTAAGGGGATTGTCTCTAATTTAATCTAGATAAGATAGATCAATGAGGTTTTTCTCATAGCCAAATCTTTCAGAATGAGCCAAAGTTGGTCAGTGGGGGTCATATATTATGACTTGTTAGCCCAATAAATGAATCATATATATGGACACATATAGATAGGAATTTTAAGGATAAAACATCCATTTCATAATATTGTTTGTGCCTTGGGAGTGAAGTTTGCATTTGATTAGATGCATCCCTTAAGAGAATCCACTCATTTTTGAGTGTGCAAATTGAGAAAACTTTCATCGTATGTTGTAGGAGAACTATGATGGATAGAGATAAACCATCAAATACTACACATGCACAAATTATTCCTATAGAAAATTATAAGATTATTCTATTTAACTTAATATGGGTGATACATGGTAATGAGGTTTATCTCATAGATAAATCTCTTAGAATAGGCCAAATGTTGGTTAATGGGGGTCATATATTATGAATCGTTAGCCAAATCAATGAACCATCTATATGAAAACCTTTGTATGGGTATTTTAAGGATATAAAAACCATTTTTTGGTCTCGTTCAAGCCCTAGGAGTGAAGGTTATAATTGATCAGATGCATCCCTTAAGAGAATTGACTCGTCCTCGAGTGTGCAAACTGAGCAAAATTCCATTGTAAATTACAAGAGAACCGTGAGGGATAGAGATAAACTATCAAATCCTACACATGCATAAATGAGTCCTCTAATAAATCCCAAGAGGATTTTATCTAATTTTAGATCATAATTAAGGTATAAATAAGACCATTTTCTTATTTTCTTGAGAGGACAAATAGGTGAAAAGCTATTTACTTAAGGTAGATAATATTAATATGAATTGTTTTTGGGATTATCTTCATTTCAAGAAGATATTTTTTTCTACTCATTGCACCAACCACATAAAGGTGGAAGCTCATATGATGCCATTAACCTACATTAAATTTTTTAGTAAAAAAATTAAATATAAATAAACACATAATGATATAATAGTTGAAAATTAAAATACATTAAATCAAATAAGTTAACTATATTAATTTGAAACACAATATGAAATTACCAATTCAATCTAATGTACCTTCAGGATCATCTCTATTTTCAAGTGTTCAAGAATCGCTTCATGGTCAGATTCACACACTTCCACAAAGTTCTATTATGAGGCTTTCCATGATATTTGATCAATTGAACATTTGTATCAATAACTAGATTTGAATAATAAAGCACCACCCTATGTTTTAAAGTCCTCAAATAACAATTGTTTTATTTTTTATCATAGTACTTATGAAGCCAAGTTTAAATAACCACTATGGATACAATGCGATAAATTAGCTCTTCTCCATCCATAACATTTGTGGTTAATTTTTTTTGGCCTCTACACAATGACACAAGTAGTAGTCTATTCCCTCATCATTGTCCTCAGGTGCAATAACTACAAAAACATGCCCTACATTTAAAGTATAAGCAAGTTTTAAACACATCTAAGAAAAAATAAAGATAATACTAATATCTAAATAAGGTTTTATATTTAATTAAAGAATAAATTGTACCTGGTTACACAAGATTTGAGATGTGGTCAAAGATAACTGATGATGCCATTTCATAATCTATCAATTGTTGGAGTGAATGATTACTCTCTACAAGTGATATGGGTTTACAATACCATTTTTCAATAAATTATTTTGACTCACATTCATTCCATTTAAATTCCATACACGCAAAACAAAAACATGCCATATCCTTAATATAAATAGTCAATGAACTTGAATTTGATCTTTGAATGGAGTGGAAAACACTTGATCCATGTAATATACTACAATATTCATACATTGCATTATGTTTTTCCTCTATTAACCAAAATAATCTTCACACATGAGAATGTTTATCTGATCGATGACAATTATTTTCATTACACCAAGTCAAAATACTTGCAAAATCGATCAACTTAGCACCATCTTTGTGCTTTGTCTACTCTCTTTTAAGGGATATTTTTACACATGCACATGCACCATCATGTTCTCCTTTTCCATGGCCAACCTCAAATAAGCTCCAAAAATGTTGAACGCCATTCTTCTTATGCATTATGCTTAACTAGTAAAATATTTGAAAATTCTTAAATTGCCTTACACCATTATCTGACAAAATTTAATGTGTATCAAACATGATTTCTATTGCATTCATATTTATATAAAATATCTCAAAACAACCTTGGACAAAATTTGGAGAATATGATTTGCCATCACTCATATAAAATTGATACTCCCTCAAAATCTTTTTGTTGTCATTTGTACTATTAGGTGCATGTTTGAATATAATATGAACAAAAATTCCAACTTGAGTTGAATTATATTATTAGTATTGAACCTCATTCTATTTTTGTAATGTGTAGTTCTTAGTAAAGTCCACAACTATAACAATGGTGTCAACTGGGAAGTTGTCCTTGCATACCTTGAATTGATTATCTAACCATTTTCATTTGTGTGTGTGCCTTGCATATTGGTAGATAATATTCTTCCTGAATTCAAACATGAAATTAGATACAAAAAATTTGGTTATAACCAACTCGCATTTTGATGACTCTTTTCCATCTTTTGACATATACTTTATAGATTTGTCCTTCTTATAATCAACTCATTACTTTTTAAATTCATGTGAAATTTATTAATGTATACAAATTGTCAAATTTGACAAGCCACCAAAACTATTACATGTTTCATCTAAACATTATTTAGTAAAAAAAATTGCCCCCTAGGTCTTTGATAGAAAACACTTTCGATTAAATCTCTTTAAACATCAAAATGCATAGAAAATTTAATATGTACCCTAAAACATGTGGTACATGATTGGTTGATTTTAACATAGAAATGATTACGAATCTCAAATGACCTTTGAATAATTATCAATTGGCCATTAAATTTTTCAATTAACTTTTTATAAAATTTTATTTGGGTCATGTCTAAGAAATGTTTTGCAAGTGGCTCACAGTTTTTTGAGCCTTTTCTTCTTTTAGAAAAATATTTAACATTAGATGAGACCCTTGTGTTTTCATGCCAAAAATTTTCAATCAAATGACTTATTCATTCAACTAATACCTTATTTTTTCATGGGAGTTTACCATTAAATGCCTAACAGTTTGTGAGTGAAGGGTCATCAAGCTTTATTCTTCTTTTTAAGGCATGTATTAGAGTTTTTTTATTTAAGTTCAAGGATTTACTTGTTCACTAAGAATTCTAGTTTTAGATGTTTAATTATCACTATAGATTCCATTATTACTCCTCTTTCCACATTATTATCTTTTTTTAAAATTTTATTGCATATTGCCTTAAATGCATTAAATAGATTCTTTACTATTGTACTATTTTTTCCCTCCATTTTGAATGTTCTTAACCCCAAATTATTCATCATAGGGCACATTTTTTGCATTTTCATTAATTGAACAAATAATTGACATCATTTTATATGGTTTTTATTCTAAATGCATAATCCCATACACATTGAGCATGATGTTGAACTGATCTTTTTGAAATTTTATCTTCCATATGTTCTATTATTTTATCATATATTTTAACCAAATACATTGGTGTTCATCCTATTTTCCTTAGAGGTGTGGGTGTAGGAGATATATTTTGTATTAAAGTGGGTGGTGTTACCACTTCAACCATAGTAGGGATAGTAGAGGGTTAATTATATACATTAGACCCTATAGGTGAGTTGTATTACTCTTCATTTGGAGACACATGATTTGGGGTCATTAATTTATGTTCATTATTATCGTACTCAAAAAATTTATTATGAATTGATGTTTAATTATATTGTGTTTATCCATATGTTTTATCGCTCATTACAAATTCTTAACTTACATGCTCTAAATTTGAATTTTATCGTACAACAAAGATTTATTGGGTTCTTTTATCTCATTTGAAGACATATCTAAACTAAATTATATAGAATTGGGCATGTTATTTTTAATTGAAATATTAACTGGTGTAAATGAAGCACCTTCACCTTGTCTAGCAGCCCTTATGAATGATTTCCTCTCTACTTGTCTTTTTTTTTTCTCTCTTTTCTCTTCAATTTCCCCGTTTGTTAGCTCTTTGATTGGTCTTTTATGATGACTTTCTAACTTTATTACTTATCTTTACAAAACTAAGACAATTATAGATTTAAACTTGAAGAATTTTTAGTGATTCAAATAAAGTGAATGAATAATTTACCAAATTTGCATAGTTACAATAGAAAAACTAGTTTGTAATTTGAAAAGAAGAAAAAAATGAGTAGTTTTCATGGGAAAGGCAAGAGAAATTCATGAATCACAAAGGGCATACTTTATTTTAAAAGCACACATGCCATTTGTGATCCATGAAAAAATGGGAAAAAACATTTAATGAGGAAAAAAATGGTTTGCAAAGGACATACGCCCTTTGCAAGTTTAGAATTTTTTTTGCTGATTTCCCTCTAAATTTTCCTCAGTTTTAGGCCTGGTAGGTCCCAAACCTGGTCCAAAATCTATCATGGATCAACCAAGGATATTTATAATAAATTTAAGTTTTTTTTTTTTTTTAAAAAATAAATTTATGTTGGAAATATTTTCATTGATGTCAAAGGTTTAGCATTGTTGGTGATAAAGGCCTCATAGCATTTAATGGTGTTTTTTAATGTTCATATCTTGGCTAATGTGTGTTACTATTTATTTAATATTAATGAATATATTTTTGGCTATATAAAGTCAAAAGAGGGCCCATGAGGAAGTCAAAGAGTCATGAAGAAAAGATAAAAGAGGGAAAGGACTCATTTTCCCATGAAGGGTTACCTTGAGGAATTCAAAGGTTCACTAAGTGAAGACAAAAGAGGGTATGGCACATTTTTACATGAAGAGTCATCTTAAGGAATTCAAAAGGTCACCAAGATAAAGACAAAAGGGGAAAGAATGCATTTTCTCATGAAAGGTCACCATGTGAATTTTCAAATGTAAGGATTCGAAGGGTTATGCAAGTTTGGTGCCATTTTCCATGAGGAGTGAAAGGTCACAAAGGGTGAATGCCAAAGGTCTTTTGGAAAGATACAAATAAAGTCTTGGGAATCTATTTAAAATATGTAAGTAATAAAATCATTTTATCGAGCTAAGAAGAGTAGAGAGAAGAGAAAAGAGAATAGATGTAATAGTATTCTATCATTTGTTGAGAAAGCAACATTGTGAGATAGTTGTGTTTTTATACACAAGAGGGGTTGGTGCTTCTGTGGGTTGGTGCTTGCGAATCATTATTGTGTTGTGCTCAGCAAAGGGGTTGGTGATCCTACAATTTGGTGGTTGAAATTTTTTTAATTTGAGCTAGTACTCATTCATTTACTTGAGATTATTCTCTATGTTTTTTTCCCACTTTGGGTTTCCACATAAAAAATTACTCTCTCTCTCTCTCTCTCTCTCTCTCTCTCTCTCTCTCTCTCTCTCTCTCTCTCTCTCTCTCTCTCTCTCTCTCTCTCTCTCTCTCTCTCGTGGTGTGCATGTTATTGCTTCAATTTTATTGCATATCTTAAATGTATGATTAAGGGGTTAAAGAAAAATAATTTGATTAAATAAAATATTTAAAAATATATATGATATAATGATTCACCCCCCTCTCTCAGTATATATCATGATTAACAATTGGTATCAGAGCAAGTTCCTTTGAAAAGAGTTTAACAGCTTGAAGGTAGATCAGGGAAAGCATGATGGATGGATCACATGAAGGTTTTTCTACAAATAAGGCACCTTTGTTTGATGGGACAAATTGTGCCTTTTGGAGAATAAGGATGAGGACTTACTTGATGGCCCTTAGATTCAACATTTGGTAAGCAGTGATGAAGGAATAAAAAGAGCCACAAACACTTGTAAATACTCCAATGAAAAAAAAGGCAAGTGAAAATAATGATAAAGCTTTAAATGCTATTTTATGTGGTTTATGTGAATCAGAATTTGTAAAAGTTATGTAATGAAAATTTTCTCATGAGACTTGGAAAAAGCTTGAGAATATTTACAAAGGTGATGGAAAGGCTCATCAAGCTAATCTCTAGAATTTAGAAGACAGTTTGAAAGTTTGAAGGTGGAAGAAGAAAATATAGCAAGTTATCTTTTGCAGGTTGATCAAATAGTTAATCAAATTCAAGGCCTTGGAGAAAAATTGGAAGAGTCAATGGTGGGATAAAAGGTTTTGAGATCTCTACCAATGAGATATGATGCAAAGGTTTTGGAAATCAAAGAGATGAAGGATCAAGCCAAGCTAAAGATGGATGAACTACATGGTATTATTATGGCATATGATATCTAGATCGAATAAGAGAAACCCTCAAAGAGGGAAGCTACTTTCAAGACATCAAAGAAAGACAAGGCTAAGATTCAAGAATCAAGCGACAACTCTAGTGATGAGGAAGATGAAAATAGAGCTCTATTCATTCACAAGACTAAAAGGGGCATAGGTAAATATCAAGGAAAGTTACCATTTAAATGTTTTAAATGTGGTAAGATTGAACATTTTATAGCTAAGTGCCCAGATAAGAACAATGGTGACAATAAAGAAGGAAAGTATACATATAAAAAATTTAAAGGCAAACACAAGAAGGGATTCAAAAAGAAGAGTTTATATTCTAGAGATCTTAGCTTAGTCAAAGATAGTAGAGTTAGTGACTTGGATGAATAATAAGTTCTATTCATGACCATACATGAAGATGCCTCCACAAGCAAAAGTAAAGATGATCAAGAAGAAGAACATGATGAAGCTGAGGTGAATCTAGAAGGCAAACTCATTTGTGCCTTAGAAGAATTAAAATCTCTTGAGAATAATAATTAAATATTAAAGTGTTAGATCAAAAAAATGAAGATGAGTCAAAGAAAATAATTGAAGATCTATAAGCACACATTGAAGAAGCCAAAAACACTGAAGAACATCTAACAGCCTAGTTTTAAAAAGTAAGTGAAGAATGTGAATGGCATGTTTTTGAAATTATCTCTTTAAAAGCAAATCTTGAGAAAAAAAATAAAGTAGTCAATGATAAAGTTGCCAATGATTCAAAATTTAAGAATAACACTAATATGTTGAATAAGATATTAGAAAGTCAAAAATTAATATCAGATAAGATAGGCATCAGATTTGAAAAGAAAAAGAGCTATGTTGAAGCTCTTATAAAATAAGAAACAAAAAGGGAAGAGGTTAAGAATGCAGAGGACAACTCAAATAAAGAAGGCTAGAAGGAACAAATCTACAAAAGATAATCAGGTCAAAGATACACAAATCAGAACATGTTCTATTTTCATGGTTATTGTTTTTATTATAATGGTTATGGTTATAATAAAGTAGAATGTCAAAAAAGAGCTAACAATTTTATAAATAAGAAGGAAACTCATGTAGAGTCAATTATAAGCCACAACTCTTTTGCTCCTTTATCAGGCTTTAATAAAGATGTCATAATATATTACAAGTGCAATAATTTTGGACACATAACCTGGTATTAAAGAATCATGTTTGAATTAGTTAAGAAGAACCAAAGTTTCATGGCTCCATTCATCAATAAGAAAGTTCAGATAGGTTCATGGCAAAAAAAAACAACTTGAAAAGTCTATGTTAGTCCAGATAGCTTTGCATGCAAGAAATGAATAAAAGACATGGTTCATTGATAACAGATGTTTGAGGCACATGACATGAGATAAGAGCAAGTTCATAACTCTAAATAAGATCAACCATGGCACAATGAATTTTGGAGATAATAACACTGCCATAATAGCCAAAAAAAGTACATTAAGTTTGGATAATGGTAAAACTAAGAATGAAAATATTTTGTATGTAGAAGGTCTTAAGCATAATCTATTGAGTGTAAGTCAAATGTGTGATCAGGGACACACTAAAATTTTATGTAGAAAGTTGTGAAATTAGGATAAAAAATTAAAATATGTTGATTGTAGATGCTCAGAGGATATGCAACAATTTGTATATGTTATAATATATCAAAATTCAAAAAATTTGTTTGAGTCAGATTGAGGAAAGTTGGCTATGGCACAAGAGAATGAGACACAAAAATTTGGACAGTATTGTCAACATCAACAAAAAGCAAGTTGTTAGAGATCTTCCAAAGATTATAAATCCCTCTAACACACTTTGTGAACCATGTCAACATGGGAAGTAGGTTAGAAATGGTTCAAAACAAAATAATACTCAACCACTCATATGTTAGATCTTGTTTACATTGCTATGTGTGGACCTATGAGAACTCAGAGTACTCAAGGTGATAAATATTTTATGTTTATTGATTATTTTACATGTATGACTTGGGTGATATTTTTGAAAAAAAATTAGAAGCTTTCTTCCACTTCAAAGCATTCAAGGCTTTTGTTGAGAATGAAACTGATTTGAAGATTAAGTGTCTGAGATCAGATTGAGGAGCAAAATTCATGTCAAATGACTTTATTGAGTATTGTGAAGACCATGGGATAAAGAGACATTATTCAATTGTGAAAACTCCATATAAAAATGGAGTAGTTGAGCATAAAAATATAATATTTCAAGAGATGAAAAGGATAATGCTAAATGAATCCAAGATACCAGATAAATATTGGAGAGAGAGGTAGTAGGTACAATAGTGCATATTCAAAATAAATCATTGTTGAGAGTTAATAGTGATAAGACTCCCTATGAGCTATGGAAAGACAAACCAGCTACAGTTGATTACTTCAAAAAATTTGGCAGCAGATGCTTCTTAAAGAGAACCAATGAAAAATTAGGTAAGTTTGAATTTAGAACAGATGAAGGTATATTTCTTAGATATTATTGTAAAATTAAAGATTATAAATGTTATATAAATATAACCAAGAAGATTGTTGAAAGTGCAAGTGTCAAGATAGATGAAGATGTAGCACAAAGATCCAGTGATCTAATAGACACTCTTGAAATCATTGAACAAGAAGATTTTGAAGAATTAGATAAGGATAAGAAGAAGAAGAAAAAAGACACCAAGACCCCATCCAAATATGTTCATATAAATCATAATAAGAGTGACATCATTAGGAACATAAATGAAGGAGTTTGCAACGAAAGGATGATGGTAAGTGAATCTGAGCAAGTTAATTTTTATTTGTTATCCAAAATTCAGCCTAAAACTTTTTCAGAAGCTAGATATGATGAACATTGGGTTAAAGTAATGGATGAAGAATTAAATTAGATAGAAAAGAATTATACTTGGGAATTAGTGCCTAGAACAAAAGATTAAAATGTGATAGGAACAAAATGGGTATACAGAAATAAGTTGAATATAGATGGTGAAGTTACCAAGAATAAATCAAGGATAGTATGTAAAGAATATGCTCAGATTGAGGGTATAGATTTTGAAGAAACTTTTGCATCAGTGACAAGGTTAGAGATATTAGAATGTTTCTTACATATGTAGTGTTTAAGAATTTCAAAGTGTTTCAGATGGATGTCAAGTCTGCCTTCCTGAATAAGAATCTAGAAGAGGAGGTCTACATTAAGAAGCATGAATGATTTATTCTCTCAAATGATAGTAGCCATGTATGTAGATTGAATAAAGCATTGTATGGATTGAAATAAACTCCCAAAGCTTGGTATGCAAGGTTTGATAAGTACTTGAAAGATCAATGTTTTAAGAGAGGTTTTGTTGATAGTAATCTCTACATCAAAATAGAAGGTGAGCATCAATTGATTATTTTGGTATATGTTGATGACATAATATTTGGAGGAAACATTGAAAAGATGAAAAAAGATTTTTTTGATAATATGCAAAAAATAGTTTGAGATGTCTATGCTTGAAGAATTGTCATTTTTGTTAGGGTTGCAAATATTTTAGTTAGAAAAAGGAATTTTTATATCTCAAAATAAATATGCCAAGGAGATGTTGAAAAAAATTTAGTTTTGAGGATTGTGCACTAGTTGGCACATTAATGGGTACAAGAAACAAGGTAAATAAGGATGAAGATTCACCTATTTTAGATCAATTTGTGTATAGGTATATGATTGGTAGTCTTTTATATTTGACAACATCAAGACCAGACATCATGCATGCAGTAGGCATGGTTGCGAGATATCAGTCAATTTTAAAGGAGAGTCATGTTCAGTTGGTAAAAAGAATATTTAGATATGTCAAGGGGACATTAAATTATAGATTGTGGTATCCCAAAAGTAGAGATTTCAATTTAGTTGCTTATACAAATTTAGATTGGGCAAGTTGTTTGGATGATAGAAAGAGTACAAGTGGAGGAGCTTTCTTTCTTGGTGATAGCTTCGTATTTTGGCTAAGTAAGAAGCAGAACTCAGTATCACTTTCTACAACTAAAGCATTATAAATTGCAACGGTGTTGTGTTGTACTCAAATGCTTTGGATGAAGTAAACTTTAGAAGACATCACCGTAAAAAATGATGAACCTATCTCTATTTTTTATGACAACACAAGTGCTATTAATATTTATAAGAATCTAATGATGCATTAAAAAAAAACATATTCCTATCAGATATCACCTTTTGAGAGAATAGGTGGTAGATCAACAAATTAAAATGGAATATATCAGTACTACAAAATAGATTGCATATATTTTTACAAAGGCACTACCAAAAGACACATTCGAGTATCTGTGGGAGAATTTAGGAGTAATTTATTTTACTTCTTGTCATTGAGGATCAACATTAGTTGAGGGGGAGCTAAGTTTTAGCTCCATGATAGACCCTTTGCCATTGATGTCAAAGGGGGAGAAGAATAGGAATATGTATATAAATAGGTACATGAACATGTATAGGATGTTACATTAAGGGGGAGTTACTGTATATTTTTTAGATGGTAGTATGTGTAGGTTAGCATGTGCAGTACAGGTTTCAGAGTGTGGCAATTTCAATTTGAGGTTGCCATCAATGACAAAGGGGGAAATTGTTGGAAATATTTTCATTGATGTCAAAGGTCTAACATTTTTGGTGACAAAGGCCCCATAGCATTTAATGGTGTTTTCTAATGTTCATATCTTAGCTAATATGTGTTAATATTTATTTTAATATTAATGAATATATTTTTGGTTGCATAAAGTCAAAAGATCACCCATAAGGAAGTCAAAGAGTCACGAGGAAAAAAATGAGGGAAAGGATACATTTTCCCATGAAGGGTCTTGATGAATTTAAAGGGTCACCAAGCGAAGACAAAAGAGGGCATGGCACATTTTTCCATGAAGAGTCATCTTAAGGAATTCAAAAGGTCACCAAGATAAAGACAAAAGGGGAAAGGATGCATTTTCTCATGAAGGGTCACCATGTGGCTTTTCAAATGTAAGGATTTGAAGGGTCATACAAGTTTGACACCATTTTCCATGAGAAGTGAAAGGTCACAAAGGGTGAATGTCAAAGGTATTTTGGAAAGCTATAAATAAAGGCCTGGGAATCCATTTGAAATATGCAAGTAAGCAAATAATTTTATCAAGCTGAGAAGAGTAGAGGAGAGAAGAGAAAGGAGAAGAGATGCAGTAGTATTCTATCATTTGTTGAGAAAGCAACATTGTGAGATAGTTGTGTTTATATACATAAGAGGGGTTGGTGCTCATGAATCATTATTGTGTTGGTGCTCAACAAAGGGATTGGTGATCCTGTGGGTTGGTGCTCATGATTCATTGTTGTGTTGGTGCTCAACAAAGGGGTTGGAGCTCTTGTGGGTTGGTGCTCATGAATCATTGTTGTGTTGGTGCTCAGCAAAGGGGTTGGTGCTCTTGAAATTTGGTGCTTGAAAACTTTTTAATTTGATTTGGTTCTCATTCATTTACTTGAGATTATTCTCTATTGTTTTTCCCACTTTGGGTTTCCACGTACAAATTTGCTCTCTCTCTCTCTCTCTCTCTCTCTCTCTCTCTCTCTCTCTCTCTCTCTCTCTCTCTCTCTCTCTCTCTCTCTCTCTCTCTCTCTCTCTCTCTCTCTCGTGTGATGCATGTTATTGCTTCAATTTTATTTCATATCTTGAATGTATGATTAAGGAGTTAAAGAAAAACAATTTGATTAAATAAAAGATTTAAAAAGATATACGATACACTGATTCACCCCCCCCCTCAGTGTATCCCATGTTTAACATTTTTGTCTTTGTCAATACGTTTGATCAAGCAACTTATATATATATATATATATATATATATATATATATATATATATATATATATATATGGGTTTTTATACATAACATACCTTGTTATAGACTATGTACATATAATTAAAATTTCTCTTATAACTTTTTGAATATTAATCAAACGCTTATAAAATTTATATGTCAACAATCTACAGATTTTCAACTATTCTTTAAAAAAAATGATTTTCATGAAGTTAAGGTCAAAGGTTATGTTCGTACACTTGTAATTTCAATTTTCCAGTTGTCTTGACTTGTAAAATTATTTAAAAATTATATATATAATAAAAAATTAATAAAAATATATTCTCAACAATATTCGACATTTCACCTATCCATATATGAAGTTTCATACAAAAATTCATTCAATTACTCAAAAAAAGTGTGTTCATACATATGCAATCTCCTTATCTTTTCACAAAAAATGACCAACCTATTGTCATAAATGCATCTATTTCACACATTTTTTTATCATTTGGGTATTGAAAAAATTATATATTTATACACTACATTTAAAATTCCATAATTCATGTTCTTATGTCATTGTCAAATTCCTTTTCAAAATGTCTTTAACATTCTCTCCAAGTTCAACTATTGTTATTTTCAGAAAAAAAGAGTTGTTTTATACCCCGCCTTTTTTCCCCCCATTATCTTGCATCTACCCCCATGACAATGAGCCACAAAGGCTTGAATAATATCAAGAAGATATGTAATCTAAGAGATCTCTTCTCAAATGGCTTTAATATGATCAATTATTTTCTTTAAATGGAGGAGAGCGAAAAATTATTTCAAATCTCTATCCCTAATTTTAACTAGTGCACGTGAGCATGAACTTGAGCTCCTTGAGATTGGTAGTGTTCTTAAAATTTTAGCTTATGTTTCCACAAGGTATATTATTTTTATAAATATTCATTTAAGGGAGATAGGTTTAGATACTATCAAAGTCAATTGATTTCACAATGTGAGGTTGCATGGGATATACAATGAAAAGCAATAGTTTTTTAGCCATAAATACAATGAAATGTCACAGTCTTACTAATGTTGTTATCCCACCATTCGATCGAACCAAAGGTTATAGATGGTTGAGGAGCAAGATTCCATTCTCTAATAATGAGATTTTTGGTTCCATAGTGATGAAGGCGGGAGGTATTGAGATAGAATTGAGATTTGGAAATGTTGGCTTGAGGGGTGGCCCACTCAACCTCAAACTTGATGGGAAGGTGGTCTAAGATTATATCATCAAAAATTATTGTCACGAGGTGGTAAAAAATATTGGCAAGAGAGAAAAAGTTGTGTTCAATAATAAGATCACGATTTAAATATTTTCCTACTTTGTCAAAACCTTGGTAGGAGTTAAGTTAGGTGAATCAGGGTGAGGTGGCAAGAAACTGATTATGGTGGTTGGGATCAATGACACCAAGCTTGTTTTGCATGTAAAACCATGCCTCTCTTTTGTCAACACACGACTACATAGGGATAACTCCATCCTTGTCATCTAGAAATTAAATCATGTTAAAGTTACCACAAAGGATCTAGTTGGCATCCATGAGTGAGTGAGCTAGCCAACACTAAAAAACCATTCTTTCAACCACATCATTAGAGGCATACATATTGGGAATACCAAGAGAGTGACTAGTAAAGTGGAAGAGGGTCCACACCACTTGATGAGTGGGGTCCTATCTCCAAGAAATGATGTTAGGTGAAAAGGACGTGAAAATTAATGATATCACACCACCACATCTATTCTCATGCATAGACATATGACATATTTTCTCTCTCCAAGATGATAAAGTCCCTGGTCCATTTAGAGAACACAACCAACGTGTTACTAATAAACCAAGTCCCATGAGCAACAATGGCATGACAATGCTTTGGGTTATTAAACTTAAACAAGAAAAAAACCTTGGTTAGTCTCTAAACTCCCTAAAGCTTAACACCATGGGGCATTGACCAACTATTGTGAACTAAAGATTTCAAAATACTTTCAATGGGGACTCAATCAAAACAATAAGCAATAAAAGTAAACTGTACATGGTAGTTGCAAGCTTTATCAAACTATGGGCATTCTAAAACAACATCGAGGCACTGTGGAAGGGAGGGGGGGGCGCGGGGGGCCGGGGGGCACGTAGGAGGGGTCATAGATAGGGTCATTACCTCATGGAAGACATTTGGGATGAATTTTCATGTTCCTTTCAATGCCATTACTTCCCACAATGATGTTAGAAATGCAATAAGGCCCAAGGATGAGTGCATTAAATAGAGAGACTATCTACCTAAAAGAAGTAAAAAGGTAGATGTAACACAATAAATGCATGGCCTTTCAAGGAAAAAAAAATAAAACTAAAAATAATCTAAGATTCTTACTAAATTAATGGTAAACATCGATGTGAAATACTTTTTTTCAATCCTTACACTTACCATATATATATATATATATATATATATATATATATATATATATATATATATATATAAAGTGAATACAAAAACCTTTAGTTTTTATTTAAAAAGCTCAAAAAAAGTTAGAATAAAGCCGTGAATTCTAATAATAAGGGAATAATATTTTGAAAAAGTATAACTTATTTATTTAAAAAAAAAGTAATAACATATTTACATGTTAAAAATATTGACTAAATAATTATTAAGAATACAATTAAAGTGATCATCTATCTTATTAATATATTTAAAATATTCAAAAAGTTGAAATATAATAATAAGAAAAAAATAGAAAAATAAATTAATACGTTTTATTAAATAATAAATTTTATTGATATCATATTACATTTTTAATTATAAATCATACAGAGCACCCAATTTCAACCAACTGACAGCAACTACTCTTGTAAATCTTCACACATTTCATTTAAATTGTAAATCTTGCACTGCATGTGGTCATCTCCTCCAAATGGAAAAGAAAAACAAACACTTTGGCACAATCTTGCATTTTCTAGTTTGGCTTTATGAATACGGACAATATTTGCTTTATTAAAAAGCAAATATAACGGCAAATGGCTTCAGTTGATGCTTATCTTGGCTGGTTCAGTCTTAAGAAAAAGCCAGTTTTGATCCGTACTGATGTTTTGTAAAGCAGATGCATGTGCAATTTGTCAGGCCAGGAAAATTATGTCTGAATATTTGTTTGTTTCTGGTTATTTATTTACTTGTTTTGTTTAGCTGGCCCTTCGTCTCAAAATTATGGTTTTGTTCCTACATTATATAGATTATGATTGTTTAAATGCAAATACTTAATTAATTAATTAACAAAACAAAAACTTATCATTTATCTTATTATATTGTAGTTTTACATAGATCATTTGCAATTTGAAGTCTCCTGGTACCCATAATAAGTTAATGGGACTATAAAGAAAATTGAAGAAAAGATAAATGATATAAAAAAAAAAGATAAAATTTGATGTCCACTCGTGCATCACATTACATGAAGTTTATGGATGGAAAAAAATTGAAGAAAAAACAAATGATATAAAAAAATAAGAGAAGAAACAAAATTTATGTGGAGTTAGGTTGTTGAGATTTTATGATTCATATATCATGATTGCTGAATAGAATTATCACCATGTTTTTTATTTTATTTTAGTGAAATGTAATATTTATATTTTTGAAAAAAAATTTGTATATCAAAAAATGGTAGGAAATATATTGTTTTCAAGATTAAGATGACAACTTTCCTTTCACAAAAGTACTAAGAAAATTATGGAATGATTGTGTATAAATTATCATAGAAATAATATATGAGAAATAATTTTATAATTAGTTCAACTTGTTGCATTAATTGCAATAAGGTTGAGACCACATAATGTAAGATTATGTCAACAAATTTCATGCCTTTTTGACAAAATTTATTACATATAACAATGAGAAGCATAAAAATATCTAATATTGCAATGGCTTGCGAAATTATATAAAACAATGGATGGAGTTTTCTTATATTGAGACACTAAGAGAAGCTTATTAGAGAACCTTAGTGATATACAATCAAGATTGAGAAAAAATTTAAACTTGGTATGTTTTTATGGTGGTTTGTTATGTTTTTTATATTTGTATTTGAAGTTTATGTTTTATGCCTGATCATATATTTGGCATGTCTTCTATTAAGATTGATGATTCTATAATGTGTTTGACATGTATTCAACACTCGATGTGTTTGCTATGTGCCTAAAGTGATATCATTGTCTTATGTGCTTTCTATGTGCCTAATGTAACTTCAGTTCTGAAGCATTTGCTTTGTGCCTAGTTATATATTGGAATCATCTTATAATATCATGATAGTCTTGCTCATTTGTTTCACATGTAATATGTTCCTATTGTATTTTTATAATCTATATCATGTAAATTACTTTTATTGTCTTCCTATGTTGCCATGATTTCTATAATGTAATCATTGGCGGAAAGATTATATACCCATATTTTACAATGCTATATGTTGCAATATTAATGTTATATTGCTCATACTTTGAACACACATGGTGCAAAATGTTGATCATAATATTATATGTATATTATATCTTTAGCCTACATGGGGCATATTGTTATGGATCCTACATTAATTATATCATGGGCTTAAATGGTGCGATTTATTCATAATGTATAAGCTTCTAAGATTGTATATTTATATGTTATACACCTTCGATTTTATATATTATATTACACATGGTGCATCTAATATCTTTCTTTTCAGATGTGATATTTTTAGGGTTATCTCAAATTAAAAAATGGGGGCATATATCCCACTCATTGTATTCATAAAGATACTTTTGGGGCATGCACATTATCATATTTAATTTTTGGTAATTCAAACTTTATTTCAATATATTTAGGATGTTTACATGAGGATGATTACACATATTCTATGAAATTTTTAGGTTTATTAAAATTATTTACACTAGGATGAGTGCACTAGGATTTTTTTTTGACTTGATTTAAAATGTTACTAATTTTTTTACTCAAAATGATGTTTTGACTTTACATAGGTGTGGAGGCCCGAATAGGATAAGATGCTTAATTCCATTTTATTTCTCATAAAAAAAAGGTATTATATAATCAATACTTTATATTTAACTAGTTTATTATTATTTTACATTCACCGATCTATGTGTAAAAAAAGAAATAATATTTTAACAGATTCCACTGTGTATTGGTTTTTGTTCTGGAGATCCAAGTGCACAATATTTTATATCGATACTATGGATTCTCTTCTATATTGATATGTATGCAGATACACATTAAATTTGGGTAAAATATAAACACCTAAAATTGTTATCACCTAGGCAATTATTAGTCATTAAATTGCATGATTTTAGAATGTAAATGTGTACATATTTATTATTGATTCAAATTAGGTATTTTTATATTTTTTAATTCTAATGGTTCCCACTACTTTTCTCAAGTCCTTTTATATATATTTTTTCTCTCCTCCTCATTTCCCCCACCTCAATTCATGTTTCAAGAGTGTGAATGACACTCCTTACCCACTAGGAGTGTCAATCACATTCTTGGTGCTCTATTTGTGGCCCATTGTGCCTAGTTTACATGCATCCTCTTGTTCCACCTTTTTTTTATTTCAGACCATTGGTTGATAGTTTGGGAACAAATAGGTTTTAGTTTGAATTTTATTTGTTTATAAATACACATGCATTGTAGTTCATTGAACATACATTATCTATCTATCATTCAAAATAATCTATTGAAAACTCATAATACATTTTGAGAGATCAATCACCATAAAAGCATTTATCATTGTTCAAAATAACATTCTTCGAGGATCACTTTTGGCGTGTGACCTAAATTTTGTATGTCATTATAATTGTTTTCAATTATGTAATTTATTGTTTATAAAACTGTTTACTTCACATGGGCCTGATAAGTAGATAGTGCTCAAAACCCTAATTAACTCACAACACATGCTCCTAATATTTTTTTATTTTCCTTATGTTTCAAAAATTATTTCCAGTTTAGGGAAAGGAGAAGAAATTTATTTTACAGGTTATAAGTGTCACGAAAGCAAGTGGTAATAAAAATTCCATACCATGGGAGTGCACTTATCAAAATGATTTCTTATTGTTTGTCACCTAATAGGAACATGAATGAGGGTTTTGGGAATGTAGATCAATGTCTTGAGAGCCTTTTCTTATTTTTGTCAATTTTCTAAGCACTTGGTCATTATCATTTTTGGGATTTTTTGTATTCTAATCTTGTAGGTTGTCACCAAATCTTGTGATATTCAGGATACACTTCCAAATATTGATAAACACTTTTATTTAGTTTTGAAATTAATTAATTAGGATTCTATTTTTATTTTGTACATGTTATTTATCCTAGTTAATAGTAATTGGGTATTTGTGTTTATAATTTTGTTGTAATCCATTTATTCATATTATAGGTTCATGAACTCTTAAATTAGTACAACCAATCAAAGATTATATTTTGATTTTAAACACTCATCGAATTAACTATTTACACAAGTAAACATGGTTCTTGACTATCTAAAAAATTAAATCACTTTTTTACAAAGAGGATTGAACAAAAAAATAATATGTTATACACTTTTTTATGTGCTGCATACCAATTTGAGCTTAAAAACATAAAAATTCATCATCATCATCATCATCATCATCATCATCATCATCATCATCATCATCATCATCATCATCATCATCATCGTCGTAAGGTTTACAACCCTACCCTACTCTAAATTCAAACATATGGCTTCCTTTATAGAAGACACAATCAATTAAAATTAAGCCAAGTTAAATTGTATGATGATAAAATTTGTTTTTTTAGATTAGAACCAAGAAAATCACCAATTTTGTGTATAATATTCCCTTTGGGAAACCCACAAGATTTTTTTTTTTTTCTATATATATTCAAAATTGGCAATAATAAGTTAATTGGGTTGTAGAAATACATTGAGTTATAATAGATTAAAAAAATAATATAAATTCTAGTTGTTTGTGCAAAATTCTTAACATATGATATTTTGAAATTTAAAATTATAAATTTAAGTCTACACCATATTTTATTTTAGCCTTTGGTTATGTCAAGAGGTATTCTACAATAATAATTAGGGGTAGTGGAGATTTTAATATCCGTGAGTGTATTTACTTTTAAATGTAATTTTAAATATGATATTTATTTGACCACTACTTAGATTTTTTTTATTTTTTTTGTAGAAGTCATTAAAAAAATAGTAATATCTTAATCATATGGTGAAGTTTGGAGCCCCCTTTTTTCTTGGATTGAAACATTGGTGCAATTAGATTGATGAGATCTGTTATCAGTGAGTAAAAAATCTACAAAGAAGGTAATGAAGTTATTAATAATTGTGGTATGTGAAAAATTCAAGATAAAGATATTGAGATCCATATCCCTCAACATTTTTCAGATAGATATATTTAAGATATATATACCTCAACATTTTTAAATAAATATATTTAAAACATATGTACTAAATTTTAAGTTCACATGACCAAAAAAAAATATTATTTACATATTAGTGAGATTTAAACTCAGATCAATTAATATGTAAATGTAAATACATACCAAATCAATTTGGTAAGTTGTACAATTTTAATTTATTATACATCAATTTATAATCAGTAAAAATAACCCATGTGTTCTATTAAAAATGAGTTTAAAGGTGGTGAGGATAAGACCATGAATTTGAAAATGAGGAGTAGCATTTTAAAGGACTATAATTAATTTATTTAGTTTATAAAATATAAATTAAAAAAATTATTAAGGTACAACATATTTAGTTTATAGAGAATTATGTTGAAATAATTATGATAAAAGAGAATTAGAAGAATAAGTTGATATGATTTTCTTAATAATAAATTTTATTTAGAGATTGAGAAAATGTGTAACGAAAATTGTTGACACAGTTATATGTAAATTAAAAAAAACATCGATTTTCAATATTATAAAGAGTGAAATTTCAAATCTATTGAAAAAATTATAATTCAACTGATTAAAATGATGGTTGTTTGTATACATTTACTATAATACAAATTCTTCTAGATATCCGATACAAATATCCAAACGATTAAAACTAATATCGTATCCTTGTATTAACAAATAAAAGATCGTATTCACTTTCTAATCTTAATACCTGTGAAACATTCTGCTCAAAACACCATAACATAAATGCTACAACAAAATAAAACACTTGACAAACCGACTATAAACACTACACAATGCCAATTTCCTTGGGGAGACAAGGAGGTCCGAGTACTTTTGGGCTTAGAATAGAATCCACCCAATTTCGATAAAAGTGGTTGTTACGTACTCAATTTATATGCGTCCTTGCACTGTCAAAACACTTTTTCACAACCGTACAGAATAATTTTGCGTTTTCGCTACTAGGCTACAAACCACAAAATCCATGAGTGCTCATCAAAGACCAACTCCAAGCTAGCTTTGCCACCCAAAACATCTCATGGTGTGAATAAGAATACAAAAACATCGTAGGACAGATGGAATATTGTTACTAGCAAGAAGAGTAACCAAAAATATCGCACAATGGGAAAGGCTCTAGCTTATGTATACAAACCCAAATGTTCGGTGGTCACAAAGCAACTAGTGCCCACTGCCTAGCAAGCGGTGCCACCCCTATCATTTATACCTCACAAATAAAAACTGTCTTATTCGGCTCCGAGAGCCAACTAACAATTTATCAACCATCATAGCCATATCCTAAGGTAAAACAACTGGATGCAACAAACTAGCTTGTGGTGTTTGTTCACAAGTCAAATTATCGTTGAGAGTACGGTCCATCTCCACCACTCAAAGATGGCAGTTACATTTAAGACAAACAACAAGCTTTCCAATGAAGTGAATTCATGAAGGGTAACGATCAATCTTACTTGGAAAATAGTTTTTCTATTTTAACTAAGGTGTACAAGGAAACCACTATGAAAATAGAGGTTAGTCAATGACTATGTACTCTTGGAATATGCAAGGACATTGACACGACTCGAGAATACATTGTAAGGGATACTTGTCAGTTCTATGTCAACATATAAATTCTCTAGCTGCAAAAAATTAAGATTTCAAACTTTTCACTCCCCTCCTTTGACAAAAAGATTTGTTCCAGGCATTATTTATTAGATGTTAGCTCATGAGAATGGATGTAAGGATGTGTCAACATTAATTTTATCTTTGTTTTTTGTCCAATATTGCCTATTGGGGGGTAGACCCTTCTCATCAAGATATGTGGACCCTCTTTGAATTTAATAGAAGCTTTCTCGGTCCTACCAACATTTATGCCTCTAATGATGCGGTTAAGAGGGAAACATTTTGGCATTGCCTAGTTGACTCACTCCCTAATCCAAATAGATCATTTATGATGATTTTTAATATGATTTAATCCTTAGAGGATAAGGAGAGGTTACTTCCCATGTAGTGGTGTGTCGATGAAAATGAGGTGTGGTTTTATATGCGTAATAAATGTGGGCATTTTTATCCTAACCATCATTGTCACCTTCTTGCCACCTCACCTTGGTTCACATGTTCCAGTTTGTGGCAAGGAAAAGAAAGAGTGGTTTGAATATTGAATCATGTTTTGATTGTGAAGAAAAATTATTTTACCCTTGCCAACAATTTTAACTCCCTGGTGATAATCATCCCTAATGTTATGCTTTTAGACCACTTTCCCATCAAATTTAAACTATTCCTAAAATAAGGAATGTCAATTGACAATTTTATGTCAACACTGCCCACCTACAACATTCCTGGACCAAGAAACACATTATTAAAATCTGCAACCTTTCTCCTTGACCCTTTAGAACCTATGGTTGATTGCTTAGTGGGAAAATCTCATCAGTCGAACAATGGCTTTCCTTAGGATCTATGACTGACAAGTAATTTGTCAAGATCTGGAGCAAACACAACTCTAATACCACTTTTCAGGAATCTAGAACAGAAAGCTCTGATACCACTTGTTAGGATTAAGAGCACAATTGATTACCTTTTTATAAGCAACTAAACACGAAATTTAACTAGAAGTAATATGTAACTAGAATTCAGAAATAACACAGAATATGAGAGACAATACAGTCTTGTATTAACACTCTTCCAGAAGGAAATACAATGAAGAAGTCACACTCTTCCCACACCTCTTGGGCGTACAATAATTCTCCCTCAAGAGTTCTCTCTCTCAATTACAAACCAACTCTAACACAGAGTTGTTCCCTCCACCAGTCAGTAACAATACTGCCAGTCCACCAAGTACTCAAAGTACTCCATGTAGATCTCCTTGATCTTGCACACCTGCAAACCAACTGATCTTACTTACCATGTAGATCTCCCCTGATCTTGCTACCTGCAGATCAACTGATCTTACACACCTAGAAGAACCCTTGTTCTTATCCTTGACAAGTCCTTTTGATCCTTCACTACAATACAATATAGCCCCATGGGTCTATTAAATAGATCCCAAACCAAACGATAATTAGAAACGCAGACTCAAGACTAAAATTAGTCTTTACATGTAAACTGATTGTTCGTTTAACTAAATGTTCATGTAACTAACAGTTCTAGAATGCACAGGTGACCGATGTCGATTCTTGTCTATCTGGAGATGACCGACGTCAGCCGATCCATGACCGATGTCGGTAGCTTTTGGTCTACTCTTGACCGACGTCGGTTGGCCTGACCGACGTCGGTTACTGTGACACTCAACAACCTCCTCCATTTGCATAACAATGAAGCTTTTAGCTCCACAACCTAACATAATTAACACTTTTTATTGCAAAGCTCAAATGGCTCCACACCATCAAATTATTCAAGTTTTATGTGTTCGCTTTGACACCATTGCTTCCCATAACGTCGTTGAAAATACTTGCAACAAATGTTATATAGCTTAAGCATGAAGGTATTAAATAGAGGGACTATCCATTCAAAGGGCAATGAAAAGGCAAATGTAGCACAATAAATGTGTGGTCTTTCAAAAAATAAATAAAAATCTAAGCTTCTTGCTAAAGAACAAACAATCATGTGAACAAACCCTAATAGAACTCCTTATTGTACTATATTTTAATAATCCCCGATAATAGAATAAATATTTTCAATCATTACAAATTTTTGATTTATTATATATTAACTTAAAATGATTAAAAAGAACCCTTAAATTCTATTAAAAAAAAGATCAAAGAAAGTTAAAATAAATCTATGAATTCCAATAATAAAAAAGTAATACTTTGAAAAACTAAAACTTATTTAATTAATTTATTAAAAAAAATTATTGTGTTAGAATATCACATCCATAAGAATATTGAGTAAATAACTATTTACTCATCTACCTTATAAATATATTTGAATTATACAGCAACTACTATTAAAAGTAGTTAGTTACGTATTCAATTTAAATTGCAATTCTTTCTTGCACTCCATGTGGCCATCTCCTTCAAATGGAAAAGAAAAACAAAACACTTTGGCACTACCATACAGATGAATCTTATCAATACGGACAAAGCTCTCATATATAAAAAGCAAATATAACGGCAGATGCAGGGGTTAAATTTGACCCCTGTTTAAACGTTTTTTTACCATTTTAAATGTAAAATACTTCCAATTTTTTTTTGAAATTGTAATGAAAGATGGGGATTTTTTTTTAAAAACTGTCATTTTGACGTTCACTTTTAAAAAACACCCGTTCTAATTTTATATAAGGCTAAGCCTATATGCCTTAAGTTTATAAGTTCACTAGCTCAGCATCCCGGTCTAGCCTCCAGCCCTCCGGCTCTGGAATCCCGACTCCCGACTCCCCGAGTTCGAATCTCTGTCTGTCTCTCCCCATAACATTAATTATTAAATCTTCTAAATTTATTAGAAGAGCTGCGCACATTGCAAATTTGCACCAGCAGATTGGTAGTGGCACTGGCAAGTTGGCAACCGGCAGACTAGTAGTGATGGCACCATAGTACACTAAATATATATTAAATCTCCACCTCAGCAATGAGCATTGATGAATTGCTGTGGTAGTTGAAGAGGGTTGGTCTTTGACTCTTTGCCACTAGTCATTCCATTCCAAATTCCAATTTCCCCCTAATTGCAGCCTGCAGCCTGCATGACAGCGTGTGACAGTGAGAAACTGAGAATATATGGGCTGCAGTAGAATAGGGTAGCAAACTAGTAGTGATAGGCTGACAGCACCGCAAAAGCATCCCAGGGGCCAGACTCCAGTACCCCTTTGAAAATTGCATTGGCTTTTTCTGTTATTTTGGGTTCTGACCTCCGACAGTCCAACTCTTTGAACAAATATTCTGTGTTCTAATTGTTGTATGGGAAGCAGTTTTTCTGAGTTATCTTGCAACACAGGCCGTTACCATAGCTTCCATCTTACTTTGCATCCAGTAAGAATCTTGTTGGGCAGGTGGTAGGGCATTGGTTATTGGGTTTAAGCTCAAGTTGGCATTTCTAATGTAAGTATCTAAACTTGGTTTTTCATCTCATAGTTTATTTTTTCGTATTGCTTAGCTTTGGCTTTCGTTCTGCTCTGAGAATCATTATTGCCAATTTGACACTTTAGTTAAATCATGTTTTTCTAGTTGCAAATTACAATACTAGTTTTGATCATAAAAACTTCATTTTCCATCCATTTAGGTAAATATTTGTCCTATTGTGAAGCTCATGTAGTCTTGCCACTTATTCGCCAATCACATTGTCCCTTAGTGTTTGTCCTTGTTTTACATACAGTGTGTGTTAACCCCTGTTGGCCACCCTGAAGTTCTGAACAACAAAATTAGTAGGGTTGCACCCTGTGCTACTCTACATTTTTTTGTTTTAAATGCATTTTATTTTGTTACATTTTAGATTTTAATATAATAGCTTCTAAGTTTATTTTTAATAGCTTTTAAATGTATTTTTATAATTAATAAAATGGTAACTTTCAATCCAAAAATCATGATAATGAAAATATATAATGAAATTATATTAATTTTTAATTTAATTAAAAACCATAATAATATTTTATTAATATGTATAAATTAATTAAGAATCATTATATTCTATTAATAAATATAAATTGATAATTATTAATAATCGAGAATAATTAACGATATTTCATTAATATGTATAAAATGAAAAATATTCAATTAATATTAACAAAATCATAAATTGAAATTATAATACAAATATTTAATTAATATTAATGAAATCAACAATATTTCATTAATATGTATAAATGAATTTAAACTAAAATTATAACTCAAATATTTAATTAATATTAATAAAATAAGAAAACTAAAATTGTAATATAAAATTTAATTAATATTAATGAAATTAATAATATTTTATTAATATGTATAAATGAATTCAAAACAGATAATCATCATCTATACAATATTAAAAAATGACATCTGAAATTATTTATATTCTGAAATAAATAATTTTAACTATAATCATTAGGGCTTTATTGTATCAAATAAAATTTACATTTAATTTTATATAATTACATTTAATATTTATATCTTATTAATTTTGTTATTTGGTTTGTACAGGTGGTATATAATTTAAAATGTCTCAAAATAAAAAAAATCAGTCTTCAATTAGAAAGTTTTTCCCATGGTCTAGAACATCAAGAGCTTCATTGCAAGAGGATCACAATTTTGATTTAAATGAAGACTTAAATATATTAGGGTGTAATGATAAGTATGGTGAAGAATTTGAAGAGGGGGAAGCTTCAACAAAAAACAAAAAAGGGCTAGAGTAAAAAGAGTGTTTAGAGATGAATGGAAAGTTAAATTTAAGTGGTTAAGATGTGCAATGCATGAAGGGAAAACAGTTATGAAATGCATATATTGTGAAGCACACAAATCTGTGAGACCATGGGGAACTGGAACTGGTTGTACTACTTTGCAACATGATGCAATAGTTACTCATGCAGATTCAAATATCCATAAAATTTCACAAGCAAAATGGATATGTGGAAATGAAGGGAAAGCAAAATCAATTCCAAAACACATTGCAAACATTGATGATACTAATAAGGAAAAAATCATCACAGCGATGAAATTAGTTTATTGGGTTGTGCAAGAAGACTTGCCTCTCTCAAAATATGAGTCCCTTTGCTCTCTTGAAATGTATTTAGAAACACCAAACATGCCGAAAAGTAAGGACTATAAATCATATACAAATCATATGGTTGCAAATGATTTTCTTTTTTCCATATCTAAGTATCTTAAAGAGGAACAAAGTGTAAAAATGCTAGATAGTCCATTGTTCTCTTTGATGTTGGATGAAAGTACAGATCGAAGCTTAGAGAAACACCTTGTGGTTTATGCTACTTTTCTAGACTCAAAAGGGTTGGGGCCACCTATTTCACAATTTCTAAAGCTCATAAATGTGTGTGATGGAAAAGGGAAAACAATCTATGAGGCAAAATGTGTTTTGATGAAAGAAAGGGGTCTTTCAAATAAAAGATTGATAGCAGTTTCTACAGATGGCGCTTCATCAATGGTGGGGAGTGAAGATGGATTCGTTACTCTTTTAAAAAAAGATGTACACAATCTTATGGGTATTCATTGCATTGCTCATCATGAGGCTTTAGCTGCATCAGATGTTGCTAAAAATTTTCGTGAGTTGATGTTTGTTGAAAATTTGGCAAATAAGGTATATTCTTGGGTCCAAAATTCTACTAAAAGACATAATGAACTTATTGCTCTTCAAGAACTCATGCAACTTGAAACACTTCAAGGTCTTCAAATTCATGGAGTTAGATGGCTCTCAAGAGGACAAGTTATTGAAAGACTTATTGTGTTGATGCCTCCATTGTTGACTTTATGGAAAAGTGAGAAGAGAGACTCATGATATGATAAGGCTAGGATATTCTCATTACAATTTTTCTTGCATATGCTTGTAGATATATTGTGTGAACTAAACAAGTTGAATAATAAATTTCAAGAAGAGAATGTGGATGTCACATCTTTAGGGGCATCCATAGATACTACTATACAAACTTTAAGCAGGTGGTTTCTAAGGTCCAACACTTTTGCAAATGGTACAAGTTAATTGTCTAAATTTTTAGAGAGCTCTAAATATGGTTATTTAGAGATTATTGATCAGGATGGGCACATTCATAGGCATGAATTACAATTTGTGGCAATTTCAAATGTGCGTGATGATTATGTTGATCCACCAAAACAGAGAATGAAGCCTTACATTGATGGTTCATTAGAGAGCTGCAAAAAACTCGCTAAAGAATATTTTCAAAAACTTATAGATTGTTTAAATGAAAGATTCCCAGATCTTTCATTTTTCAATTCTATAAAGTTGTTCAGCCCTTGTCATTATTCAGAGGATGCACATACTAGAGAAGAAAATTCAAAGCGGTGACTTCTTAAAATTTTTGAACACTTGCAACATACTTTATGTGAGGGAGAAAAAGATTTCTTTGATTTTGAAGGTTGTTTAAAAGAGTTGTATAATTTTGTTGATACTCTTCACTTTAGTTGTGAAGGATTCTGCATGAAGGAAGCTTGGAGGGTTTTTTGTGCTACAGATTCAGATACAAGCTTTCCAAATATGACAAAACTATGGCAAGCAATACTTACCATCCTGGAAAGTACATCAACATGTGAGAGAGGATTTTCAAGACAAAATATAATAAAAGATATACGGAGAACAAAACTCTCATTTGATACATTAGATGCCTTGATGCGAGTTTCATTGATAGGTCTTGATATATCAATGGTGGACTGGGACAGGGTTAATGAAATTTGGAAAGATGTCAAACAAAGAAGGATTTAAAATATCTTAGAATGTTCTATGTGAACATATTTATAATGGTATTGTATTTCATATGAACCAATGAACAAAGTTTTTGCTTACACTACTTTTTTAATAGTGTTTTTTCAAGTCAAATTGGTGGATATATGTTTGATTTTTTTGAAGATATACATTTGAATTTTTTGAAGATATACATTAATTTTTTTTGTAAAGATGGAACTAGTGCAAAAGGCAAATCCATTCTAGAGTTGTATTCTACAGCTAAGGTTATCCTCGTATCATATTTCCAACATGTATTTTGAGTCTACTTCACCAAGAATCTTCTCTCAAATAACATTTAGAATATCTTGATTTTCTGTTGATGGTCTCGAAGAGTATGTTGCAGGATTTTTAGTGCATTTATAGGTCTGCCATATGAAAAATTGAGTTGAAATAGTCAAGTATTAAATATATTTGCAAAATTGTGACTATGGCATTGAATATATTTGCAAAATTATGACTATGGCTATGAATTTCATACTGTTAACTATAATTTGTTCTTAAGTTTTTTAGAGACCATTACTTGTGTTCAAAGGACCTATTTGTGCTTGTTGCTTATCAGCTGAATGGATACATCTTATGACTAAGTTATAATAGATGAAAAAAATCAATTAAAAGTAATTGTCGGATATAAAAATTGTACATCAATACTGACATGCTGAGACATACTGACATGATAGGAAAGCTATAGCTAAGTTCATGTGTGCAAACTGGGGGTTTTAGTTGCCTGACATCAACAGGTATAGAGCTCCAAAGCTTGCTTTCAAGAATCCATGTGCCTAGGCCATCAGATAGGTTGCTTTGTTCATACATTTCTGCCATATTAATGTTAAATCAAAGCATATTTAATATTGTATGTCTATTCATACATTGATAGGAATTTAACACCGCCTATAGGATATGACAATGCATGCTCCAGTAGTTCTCAATCACATGTTTGAAAACTATTGAGCATTGGGTGAGATATTTATTTGTCAAAATAATGAACTGAGTTGGGCATCTTGTAGTTGGACATAATGTTTGATTGTGGATATGTTTATGGTTTGATCTTCTTCAGGTCCAATGCTAATATTCCATGACAATGGGTCCAGTAGTAAGACTCGAATTGACAGATATTAAGTTACTTAAGCAAGATGATCCGAAGTCTCTAATACATTAACACTACCAACAAACTATTCTCAAATGTAAAAACAACAATTTATTTTCCTATACTGGGTTCCTAATTTAAAGGGTCTGGTTTTTTGGTAAATTTATATTGATGATAATTGTATTAATTGTTGTTTTCAAAGGTTAGTTAGAGTGGATGGGATGGAAAGTTTAGGTTTTCCAAGCTTGAACACTGTTTAATAGTGTTCAAGTTGTTGGATTCTACGATATATATCTCAATTCTCTTTACAAGTGTTTTTTTTTAATTGATTAAGTTTTCAATTCCCTTTACAAGTGTTTTTTTTTATTGATTAAGTTTTCCGCTTAACATCAAAGACTAAGGGGTTATATTCTGTTAAAACTTAAGTGTTTAAAGTAACCAATCATATTATGATATGTAAGACTTAAGTATTGGTATTTTAAAAGTCAAATATTAATACTCTAAATGTCAAGTTTTGATTATAAATTTAAAAATTGTATTTTATAATCTATCCTGATAAATTTGATTAAATTGTGAAATATATAATGATTTAGAATTTCAATCTTATTATAAATAATTAAGACGATACATTAAATGAGTAGTAATTTAAGATTTAATGTGATATCATGACAAATCTATGCAATCATAAAATTATGATATTCGATATCTGAAACATTTCCCCTAACTTTTTATAAGTCTTTATAAACTCCTATTACAAATAATAACTTCTAAGATCAATGACTAAATAACCAATAAGAAAAGTATGTCATTTTAGTTGAAAGTAGAGGATGATTATAATTACTTAAACGAGTCCCAAAAAATCAAGAGTACTTATGACTAAAGTCACAATACAACGTATATGGATGCCTCATAGATAATATGTTATCATTGGAACATGAAACATTTTTGCAAGATTATTTCTGCATTATATCATTTCTGTTAAATGGTGCAATCCATTGCATTTTGGTACATATGAAGGGTATCCAATCTTAAAAGTGGGTGCAAAGTCCCCAGTACTCAGTACTCTAGACAGTGAACCCCTAAAAATGATATCTAATAAAGTTGAACTGTAGAAATCCTACATGTATAACCTATATAAGAGTTTTTAAAAAACACTGGAAAATTCTATTCTACATTTTCAAACTAGAATACTATTCTTAGAATAAATTCCCTGACAAAACATTCAGATAGAGCTCCACCACCTAGGCGTCCAAGGAAGTTCTAGACTCCAATAAGAGAAATGAACATTAAAACATCCGAGTAGCCCTGGGCCTCGCCAAGTTGGCCCATGTTATTAATTGCTGTAACGCCAGACCCAACCCCATAGAGGAAGGAGAAGAACAATAACCAGAAATCAGCTTTCACTAGAGTTTGCTTTAGGTTAAAGTCTTGGCCTCTTCTTGGACCCTTTTTCAGCCTCCAGACAGCCCCATATGCCACTGCAAACAAACTTTCCTCTGCTTCTCTATCTCCAGATTGAGAGGCCATACTGTCAAGACTGTTTCTGCTAGTAAGAAAGAAACATATTAATGTCAATGGAACTGTAAAAGTGTAACTAGCTTAGAATAGACAAGGAGAGCTTAGCATGTATTCAATGAGTTATAAAAGTAGTAGTAGAAAACCACACTATACCTGTCATTTTGAACATCTCCTCTTGGCCTCTCTGCCTTCAATAGGGGCTCATTTTTTGGATCTTCCATACTGGTTGAAATAGGCCATTTATTCCATTTGACAAGACTGCCAACATATATCCTAAAATTTATTAAAAGATGTACTACCAAGAACATCAACATTGCGACTGCAATGACCTTGGAGGTGAAACGTCCCCTCAGGGAAACAAAATTATCCAGAATTGTGAATCCTAAAATGTAAATTGCAAAGCCAATACAAGAAACTATGATGAATAAAAAATGTTCGTGCTCCTCCGGATCATCCCTCCAACCAATTGTGGGTTTGACTGGTACAATAAAATGCATGGAAAGTAGAGAGACAAGGGTTGGTGCCACTGCCAACAGAAAAAGAACCATGATTGGATTCTCTGGAAATATTGTTATTGATCACTAAGCAAAAATAGCACCACTCAGACCCACAAAGCCCTTGAGGATGCCTACAACAATGCCCCTATTGTGGGGGAAATTTCTCATGGATGTTAACAGCACTGCAGTGTTGAACCATGTTGAGTTGTTTGCTCCTATGGCCAACACCACACACATCTGTAAACAGTGATCAAATTTGCAAGGTGGCCTTAAATTTGAAATGAAAGGCTTTTGATAAACTGAAATTAAAGTTTTTTGAAATTTAAAATTAGGGATGATATGTGAATTTTTACAAACTAGCATTGTCCTTTATATAAAAACACAATTAAATAATTCTACTTCAGTGAAAAACGGAAGCACAAAAGTAGTCTAGAAAGGCTAGTTTCAAGTGTAATAGTAATTTTTTGCAACTTGAGTGTGAAAATGCTGATAAATTACTAAATAAATAGTAAAGTCTAACCATTTTTCTGGTTTTCTATTTACGCAATTGTATTTGATCCTTGACATGTGTGTACTTTTTTTTTTTTTTAAAATCTCAAATGCAATCCCCGGGATGAAATTGTCATGGGAGAGTCAGCAGACTCAGCACTAGCAGTAGCAGTGAAGTTTTCTACAAACTCTGCAGGTCCATTTCTACAGACTCTGCAAAGTTTGGATTTCTACAGACTCAGCACTATTAGTGAAGTTTTCTATGGACTCTGTAGGTCCATTTCTACGGACTCCGCAAGGTTTCTACGGACTCCACAGGGATGGGAATGCTTCAGTTCAACGCTTGATAAATATTGAGAAATATCCATCTGGAGAGTTGTTCAGGGTTCCCCATCACATGAACAATAAGTTTAATTAATTTCTATATAAAATTATGAAAGTCAAAAATGATAAATGAACGTTACGTGCAAGGTGACATTATCTTAAAAACTGTCACAAAATTTTTTCTTGATGGGCAAGGGTAATCGTCAAATTTAACCCCTGGGCAGATGCATTCAGTTGATCCGTATTGATGTTGCAACCTCGTCTGTACATTCAGAATTGTCACGGATGTACATAATTCTGGCTATTTTGTAAATCAGATTCATCTACAATTTGTCAGGCCAGGAAAATTATGTTTGAATTGTTATTATTTTCATTTATTTGTTTGTTTGGTTATTTTTTTTTTCTAGTTAGCTTTTCATCTTAAAATTATGATTTTATCTTTATATTATATAGATGATGTTTGTTTTTATTATGGAACGTTTTAGGATATTATATATTTAAAAAAATAATATTATATGAAAATTATATAAGGTAGTTGGTTGATATTTATGACTCACATTTTATGTGGGAGGAAAATACCCAGCTTAAAATATAAATAGAAGTAAAAACAAAATTAAACTAAACACGACACTCAACAATAAACATCAATATATAAATAATGATTGTTTTTGAAAATAATTGTATCAATATTTTTAATTCTACTAATTAACACAACAAAACTTTATCATTTATCTTATTAGACTCTAATTTTACATATAGATCATTTGAAATTTCATCTCTACTAGTACCTGTTGATGCAGTGGATTGCACTCGGGGCAAGGAGGTTGAGCTCCTGCCTTCCACACGCAACAATGGAAACTCCCCTCTCGCCTGTGGGACCGGCGAAGCAGGAGGGGAGAGTCTCTAGGTAAGGGCTAGCTCCCTTTGATGCATCTGATTTATTCTAGTAAGTGCTAACATATATATATATATATATATATATATATATATAATGTTGGGGGGTGAAAAGGGAGAAAGATTGGAGGAAAACAAACTACTCTAAAAGAGGTGATGCACCAAAATGATCCGACCTTCTCACACTCACACTTAAAATCAGACAAACACATACATACACTTCAGACTGGCAGAAGGACCAGGCTACAAGAAGCTTGGCAGGGAGGCTTTAATAAAAAATACAAAAAATAGAGATTCACCGAGGAGTTATGAAAGGCACTCTATATAGTAATTTCTTCTATTTTTGTACTTCCAAATATAGCTCTCCTTGTCAGGTACAGAAATGGCACCTTATAGACACCAGGTATGTTGGTGTTGAACCTATGGAAGCATCAAAAAGTAATGACTAAACACAAACTAACACTCAGACATACACAGAGATATCTAACCAGGATAGAGGTAAAAAATGCGTTTATTGATTTAGATGAAAATTTGCCATGGCTATGCCTTACAAAATGTGGAAGATCCATTCTCAAATGACAAGTCTCCAATATATAGAAGAAGAAAGGAGGCCTTTTAGCGCCCTTTTTACAAGTGACTCATGTGCCTTAAGAGCATTGGGAAGAGCAAGCCACTAAACATCAATGTTGTGTCGGCCTTGGCTCTGAATTCAGGCATTTTTTAACATAGGCCACACCATTTCTCCATTAATTGAGATTGCTCCTTGAATGCACCTGTGTGATTTGTCTGCTCATAAATGTGAAATGAAGAAAATGGGTCGCACGGTTGGCCGTTCGTGCCTTCTAATGGTCAATTTGCAGACACTATTTCACCTGCTGGAGTAATTTCTTGAATCGTTGCCTCCTTTCATCACTTAGACTATCTGCCTGCTCCTACACTTGGCACTTTTGTCTTTTCCCTACTTTGTCTCTTCTTGGCTCTTTCGGCCCTCGGGCTATCTCTGGGTGGGTCGCTGCATTCCTTGGGCTCCTTCCACGGTTGGCACTTGGGCATTTAAAAACCAATGGATTTTTTATTGACTTAAATTTGACGTTTATGCACCCATCATCATTTGAAAAACAATGGCTAGTTCGCCTTCTTAAAGTTGACAGCTTCCAGGACGTCACTGTCCTTGGCAATTTCCTTCGAGCTTTTCTGCTTAGTTCCTTTTGTATGGGTTCCCTTCTTAGCACCTTCCTTTCAAATTTTCTTCAGACGAAGGCCCAAAAGAGCCTTGTAAACCCCAACACTTTATAAACTGATCTTTCATCTGCCAAGGATTTCACTATCTGAGTCCGTAGAAAACCAAGCTCTGCAGAGTCCATAGAAATGGACCTGTAGAGTCCTTAGAAACTCCTAGACTTGTGCAAAATCAAAAAATGAATTGGCCTTGAACAGCAAGGGAAGAAGGGGACCGATTTTTTGCCCTATTGGGCAAAAAATGGTCAACAAATTGGCGACTCCCAGGGGAAGCATGCCTACTATGTTTAGAAGCCAGTTGCCTTAAAAATCCATTGGGCACGGGGTCAAATTGTAACTTGAAGGTCAGCAATAGCTCTAATAAATCTAGAACCAATCACATAGATTTACCTCAAAGGAAATGAAAACACACACAAGGCTAAGAAAACTACTTGTGCAAACAACACTTAGGGAAAACAGGGAAAGAAGACTAAAAGCAACCTACTATATGTAGCTAACCAAGTATTTTTTATTCCCTCTTGGATCAAAGGGAAAGCTTCTAACGTCTCCTTCATCTGACACACCCAGTATCGATAATGGATCCAATAAGGAAATATTTATGTGCAACTCCTTCACCTGGTCTACCATGTTGATATGAGGATTGCTCCATTCCATATTTTCTTTGGGGTCGCTTGCAGCCTTCTGAACCGTAGGCCAGGGAGCTGAATGTATGACTGGTAGCCTAAAATTTGGGAATTTCTGGTTCACCTGTGGTGGAAGAGATGGTGTGGACGTTTGAACAACTGCTTGAGTTTCTTCCATAGCTCTCCCCTTGGATCTTATGTTGGTTGCAACATAGTCAGCCTGGTTGTCTGCAACACCCACATAATTGATTGCACAGAACTCACCTTCTAGGTGATTCATAAGAGTAGAGTCAGGCTAACTCTGACTGTTGCTTGTGTTGGGTTGCATTGGAGCCTTAAAGACCTAGGAATGAGTGGCTGCCTGATTATCTAGCACATTTGGGTAACAACCCATCATCTCATTTATATAAGTGGCTTGCTCTTGACCATATCCCGTGGTTGAACAACTTGGTTGTTCTTGCACCAGATTGTTCTGAACGGGCACCATGACCTTAGATGATGAAAGGGGGCCTAGGTTGTAGCCTTGGAAAGGTTTGGTCTGAGTAAGCTGACCCTATCCTTGATTGTACTTTTGGAAAGGGGGTCCTGGAGCTTGACCATACTTCTAGTATCCTTGGTTTGGTCTATTGCTTTGAGCTTTCTGCCTTTTAAGAGCTACAAGCTCATTTGACATACTCTGCAATAGAATCGTAACTTCATGAAGCTCATTGGATGGAGCAACAACTGATTTCTCTATGCTAGGTAGAGGAGCTAATGTGGGAGCAACGGCCTGAATTAGAGGTAGCATTTCTGGGAAAAGTGGCATATGGGGTCTAGGGGCTATTTTCCCAGCGTGTACTAAGCAAATTTTAGTTGTTATGGCTACGTCATAGGTAGCAGGTAGCACATGCCCTCCCATGGATTGTATCATCACAGCAATATCATTGTTTAATGCCCTCAAATAATACAGGAAAGTATAACTAGCAGTCGGTCTTACCAGAATGGGGATTCTATCCCAAGTCTTCTGAAACTGCATGTTGAAATCTTGCATATATTCATGTCGGACTCTTTTTAAGGTCGTCAACTGCTCAACAAGCAAGAGGTGGTCACTCTTTTCTCCAAAATGGTCCATCAATTAAGTACCCAATTCATTCCAAGAATGGATTGAATTTGCAAGCAAAGTCCTGTACCAGTCAAGAGCTTTGCCCTTGAAAGACAATGCCAACAATTTGATTGCAATATTCTCCTCAGTGACACTGTGAATATTGCAGAGGTTAGCAATATTTTTGATGTGTTCAATAGCTGTAACGGGCCCCTCTCCATTAAAGGGAGGCACACTTTTGAGGACCACTCCTAGAATTGGGTCATAATGTTGGAGGTTCAAGGGACTCTGACCATGAAAGCTCACAAAGGGTAACGCTGTAGCTATAAGGGGATTCAAACGGGGTACTTCTCTTGTGAAGGAAGCACCTATAGCCAGACTGGGAAGACGACTCGCTAAATAAGGATGAGTCCCTTTGAACCTCAGTCGCTTTGCTAAGTTGAGAGGTAATTCAATGAATTCAAAAGGGACACCCTTATTAGCGGATCGTGTGGTGACTTTAGGCATAGGAAGTCAGACTGGTCTTTGATTAGGAAATGAGGTTCTTACTAATGGAGTCGCTAGATGCTGTAAATAGTTGATTTGTTGTAACATGACCAACATCAATCTTGAAACCTTACTGAGTGTAAGACTAAGTCCCACCGGGCATGCCAAAAACTATTGACGTAGTGGATTGCACCCGAGGTAAGGAGGTTGAGCTCCTACCTTCCACACGCAACAATTGAAACTCCCCTCTTGCCTGTGGGATTGGCGAAGTAGGAGGGGAGAGTCTCTAGGTAAGGGGTAGCTCCCTTTGATGCATCTAATTTGTTCCAGTAAGTGCTAACATATATATATATATATATATATATATATATATATATATATATATATAATGGGGGGCTAAAAAGGAAGAAAGATTGTAGGAAAACAAACTACTCTAAAAGAGGTGATGCACCAAAATGATCCGACCTTCTCACACTCACACTTAAAATCAGACAAACACATACATACACTTCAGACTGGTAGAAGGACTAGACTGCAAGAAACTTGGCAGGGAGGCTTTAATGAAAAATATAGAAAACAAAGATTCACCGAGGTGCTATGAAAGGCACTCTGTATAGTAATTTCTTCTATTTTTGCACTTCCAAATACAACTCTCCTTGTCAGCTACAGAAATGGCACCTTATAGACACTAGGTATGTTGGTGTTGAACCTGTGGAAGCATCAAGAAGTAATGACTAAACACAAACTAACACTCAGACATACAGAGATATCTAACCAGGACAGAGGTAAAAAATGTGTTTATTGATTCAGATAAAAATTTTCCAGGGCTATGCCTTACAAAATGTGGAAGATCCATTCTCAAATGACAAGTCTCCAATATATAGAAGAAGAAAGGAGGTCTTTTGGCACCCTTTTTACAAGTGACCCATGTGCCTTACGAGCATCAAGAAGAGCAAGCCGCTTAAACATCAATGTTGTGTCAGCCTTGGCTCTGACTTTAGGCTTTTTTTGACATAGGCCGCGCCATTTCCCCATTAACTAAGATTGATCCTTGGATGCACTTGTGTGATTTGTCTGCTCATAAATGTGAAATGAAGAAAATGGGTCGCACGATTGGCCATTCGCGCCTTCTAATGGTCAATTCACAGACACTGTTTCACCTGTTGGAGTAATTTCTTGAATCGGTGCCTCCCTTCGTCACTTGGCACTTTTGTCTTTTCCCTACTTTGTCTCTTCTTGGCTCTTTCAGCCCTCGGGCTATCTCTGGGTGGGTCGCTGCATTCCTTGGGCTCCTTTCATGGTTGGTGCTTGGGTATTTAAAAACTAATGGCTTTTTTATTGAATTAAATTTGATGTTTGCACACCTGTCATTGTTTGAAAACCAATGGCTAGTTTGCCTTCTTAAAGTTGACGGCTTCTAGGACGTCACCGTCTTTGGCAATTTCCTTCGGGCTTTTCTGCTTGGTTCCTTTTCTGTGGGTTCCCTTCTTAGTACCTTCCTTGCAAATTTTCTTCAGATGAAGGCCCAAAAGAGCCTTGTAAACCCCAACACTTTTTGAACTGATCCTTTATCTGCCAAAGATTTCACCAACTGAGTCCGTAGAAAACCAAGCTCTGCAGAGTCCGTAGAAATGGACTTGCAGAGTCCTTACAAACTCCTGGACTTGTGCAAAATCAAAAAATGAATTGGCCTTGAATAGTAGGGGAAGAAGGGGACCGATTTTTTGCCCTATTGGGCAAAAAATGGTCAACATTACCCATAATAAGTTAATGGGACTATAAAGAAAATTGAAGAAAAGACAAATGATATTTAAGAAAATTTTAATAAAATTTCATGTCCTATTACATTCCATTATATGAAGTTTATGTATGAAATAAAATTGAAGCAAAGATAAATAATATAAGAAAATAAGGGAAAAGAAATAAAATTTGTGTGGAGGAGTTAGGTGTTCGAGATTCTACATTTCACATATTGTAATTGCTGAGTAGAATCATCATTATGTTTACACCTTTGAATTAGTTTTGCTGAGTAATTTTTTTGTCAATGAAATATAATATTTACATTTTTGAAAGCTTACTTGCATGTCAAAAAATGGTAGGAAACATATTGTCTTCAAGATTAAGATGATGGCAACTTTCTTCTCATGAAAACACTAAGAAAAACATAGAATGATTGTGTATAAATTATCAGAGGAGAATAATTTATAATAAATAATTATTATGGCTAATTCAATAAGTTGCATTAATTGCAACATGGTCAAGACCAAAAAATGCAAGACTAACAAATTCCATGACTTGTTGACAAAATTTGGTACATATGCATAAAATTATACAATATTTCAATGACTTGCAAAATTATATCCAACAAGAGATGGAGTTTGTTTATACGAGGCACTTAAAGAAGCCTAATGATATACAATCAAGATTGAGGAAAAAATCAAACTTATAGGAAAAATTCAAACTTGGTGTGCTTTTATGGTGCTTTGTTATGTTTTCTATATTTGTATTTGAAGTGTATGTTTTATGTCTTGTATTATGACTGATGATTTTGTAATGCGTTTGGTATGTATTCCACACTTGATGTGTTTGCTATGTGCTTGAAGTGATGTCATTGTCTTATGCATTTTCTATGTGCATAATGTGATTCATGAAGACTTTCCTTTGTGCCTAGTTATATATTACACTCATTTTATAACATGATTGTCTTACTCATATGTTTCACATGTTTAATGTTCTTATTGTATTTTTATAATCTATATCATGAAAAATACTTTTATTACTTTCCTATGTTTCCATGATTTCTGTCATATATTCATTGGCAACAAAATTCTATGCTCATGCTTTACAATGTTATATCTTGCAATTTTAATGTTATATTGCTTTGCCAAGATTCTATGCTCATGCTTTACAATGTTATATCTTGTAATTTTAATGTTATATTTCTTATATTTTGAATCCGCATGGTTCAAAATGTTGATCCTAATATTATACTTATTATAATTTTATCTCACATGGGATATATTGTTATTGATCATATATTGATTATATCATAGGCTTATATGGCGAGATTTAATCATAACATATAAACTTCCAATATTACATATTTATATATGTTATATACCATCGATTTCATATATTATATTACACATGGTGCATCTAATATCTTTTTTTTAAGATGTGATATTTATATATTTATCTCAAATCCAAAAATGTGGGCATATATCCCACTCATTGTATTCATAAATAAGCTTTTGGGGCATTCACATTATCACATTTGATTTTTGGTAGCTCAAACTCTATTTCAATATATTTAGGATGTTTACATGAGGATGATTACACACACAGGTTTTTTAGGTTTATTGAAATTCTTTACACTTGGATGAGTACACTAATATTTTTTTTCAACTTGACTTAAAATGTTACTAAAGTTTTTACTCAAAATGATGTTCTTGAATTTATATAGGTGTGGAGGACCGAATATGATAGGATGCCTAACTCCATTTTATTTCTTATCAAAATAAGTATTATATTATCAACACTTTATATTTAACTAATTTATTATTATTTGGTATTCACCCATCTATGTGTAAAAAAAGATATAGTATTTTATAACATTCCCAAGTGCATTGGATTTTGTTATGTATATCCAAGTGCACAAGATTTTATATCCATACCATGTAATCTTTACTATTTTGATATATATGCACATGCATTAAAGTGAGGTAAAATATAAACACCTAAAAATGTCATCCTCTAGGGATTTATTAGTCATTAAATTGCATGAATTTAGAATGTTTGTGTATTTTTTTCATTAATGATCCAAAATAAACATCATTATTATTATTATTATTATTATTATTATTATTATTATTATTATTATTATTATTATTATTATTATTATTATATATTTTTAATTCTAATGTTTTCCATTGTTTCTCTCAAGTCCTTCTAACTATCTCTTTCTCTCTCCTCCTCATTTCCCTACGTCAATCCCTATGTTAGGAGTGTGAATGACACTTCTATCCCACTAGGAGTGTCAATCATATTCTTGGTGCACTTTGTGCGGACCCTTATGTCATGTTTGCATGTGTCTTCTTGTCCCACCTTTTATTGATTTCAAACATTGGATGATGATTTAGGTAATAATAAGGTCCTAATTTGAATTTGATTTATCTATAAATACACATGCATTTTGGTTTATTGGATATACAATATCTATCTATCATTCAAAATAATCTATTGAAACTCACAATTTTTTTATGGAGATCAATAATCATAAGAACATTTATCATTATTCAAGATAATATTCCTTGAGGATCACTCTCAGTGTGTAAACTATGTTTTGCATGTCATTGGAATCATTTTCAATTATGCAATATATTAGTTTTATATTTTTTTACTTTATATGGGTCTGATAGGTAGATGGTTCTTAAAAGCCTAATTAACCCAAAACAGATGCCCTTAATAATTCATTGTTTTCTTTATGTTTCATATATTATTTCCAGGCTAGGGAAAGGAGAAGAAATTTGTTTTGTAGGTTATATGTGTCATGACATGTGAAACCAAGTGGTAATCAAAGATCTATATTATGAGAGTACACTTTTCAAACCGGTTTATTCTTATTTGTCACTTACTAGGAACATGAATGATGGATTTAGGAATCTAAATCACCCTCTTGAGAACCTTTTTTTATTGCTACCGATTTTTTGGGCAAGGTCATTCTCAATTTTGGGAATTTATATATCTAATCCTATCGGCTATCACCAAATCTTACGATATTCAAGATACACTTTAAAATCTTGATAAATACTTCTCTTTGGTAAATAAGCTTATGTTACTATTTTGTACATGTTAATTTACCCTAATTAATAGTAATTAGGTATTTGTGTCATAAGTCTTTTGTAATATATTTATTCATATTATAGGTTCATAAACTCTTATTAGTACAACTAATTAAATATTATATTTTGAATCTAAACGCTCATCGAATCAATTGTTCACATAAGTAAACATGATTATTAACTATCCAAAAAATTAAATCACTTTTTACAAAAAGGATTGAATGAGAAATTATG
The DNA here is from genome assembly GCA_037957365.1 of Torreya grandis. Classification (NCBI taxonomy): domain Eukaryota; kingdom Viridiplantae; phylum Streptophyta; class Pinopsida; order Cupressales; family Taxaceae; genus Torreya; species Torreya grandis. Next base: position 1,249,522 of record JARHVA010002177.1, on the reverse strand, counting down.
TTTTTTACACACTTTTTTATGTGGTACATACCAATTAAATCTAAAAGATGTTAAAATTCATCATCATCATCATCATCATCATCATCATCATCATCATCATCATGTGTACCTACTCTAAATTCAAACCTATGGCTTCCTTTATGGAAGACACAATCTATTAGCATCAGGTCTAGTTATGAAATTGTAGAATGATAAAAGTAGTTTTTAGGCTAAAACTAAGAAAAACAACAATTTGATGTAATAGATTATCTTTGAGAAACCCACAAGAAAATTGTTTTTTCTATTTATATTCAAAATCGACAATAATAAGTAATTTGGGTTGTAGAAATACATTGAGTTAGATTGATAGAAACAACAATATAAATTCAAATTGTTTTTGCAAAATTATTAACATGTGATGTTTCCAAATTTAAAATTTTATAATTGTATGTTATACTATATCTTATTGTAGTCTATAGTTATGTTGAGAGGTAGTTTATAATAGAAACTAGGGATAGTGGGGGTTGTAATGTCCACAAGCTTGTTCAATTTTAATTATGATTATAAATTTGATGTATATTTGACCATTATTTAGAAGTTTTTCTATTTTTCTTGTATAAGTCAATAAAAAAATATTAATATCTTGGCTATATATTGAAGTTTGGATCTCTTTTTTATTATTAAATTAAAATATTGATATAGTTAGATTGACGAGATTTGTTATCAATCAATTAAAAAAAATTGTAAAAAAGAAAAATAAAATTATTAATAATTATAATATGTGAAAAAATCAAGATAAAAATCTCAAGATTGATATCCTTCCAACTTTTTTCAGAGATATATATTTAAAATATTTATATTAATTTTTAAATTCGTTTGACATAAAACATATCATTTACATATTACTTAGATTTAAACTTGGATCAATTAAGTTGTATTAAACATTAGTACACATCAAATCAGCATTGCAAGTCAAACCAAAAAAACAAAATATTATACATTGACTTCTAATCAGTAAAAATTACCCATCTATTATATTGAAAGAGAGTTTAACGAAGGTGAGGATAAGGCCACGGAATTGAAGAATAAGGAGTAATATTTGAAAGGACTATAACTTATTTAATTTATAAAATATAAATTAAATTTTTTATTAGGCCAAAACACATTTAGTTTAGAGAGAATTGTGTTGAAATAATTATTTATAAAGATGCAATTAAATTAATTGTTTAATTTATAATTATATTTGATTTATTTGAAAATTTGTGGTGTAATGGTGAAAAAAATTTCAATAATAAATTTTATGTAAGGATTAAAATACTAAATGTATAATGAAAATTGTTGACACAGTTATATGTAAAAATATTTTATTTGTAAATATTATAGAGAGTGAAAATATCAAATCTTTAATAAATTGATATGATATAAATTTCGTATTATGTCAAGGACATTTTATTGTGAAGTTATAAGTAAATATTCGTTTTAGATTTATTTTTGATATTTTATTTTGACTTGACGCATTGTTATACTGTCCATCAATGAATGTCAAGTTCTGGAAGTGGATTTGATATTTTTAATCAAGAAAAATGAGGAATATTTGAAATAAACAAGCTTAATCAATAATAAAATTTAGGTAAGAATTAAAATTCTACATGTATAATGAATATTGTTGACATAGTTATATGTAAAAATATTTTATTTGTAAATATTATAGAGAGTGAAAATATCAAATCTTTAATAAATTGATATGATTTAAATTTCGTATTATGTCAAGGACATTTTATCATGAAGATATAAGTAGATATTCGTTTTAGATTTATTTCTGACATTTTATTTTGACTTGATGCAATGTAAAAATTGTTATACTGTCCATCAATGAATGTCAAGCTCTGGCAGTAGATTCGATATTTTTAATCAAGAAAAATGAAGAATGTTTAAAATAAACAAACTTTATCAACACTCATAAATTAATTAATTTTAATTAGACAATCAATTAATTTTTATAATATTTAGCACTTTCTAATATAAATTTAAAAAAATATAAATTTATATAATTACTTAAAAATGTAGACCCTAGCAATTTATGGTGTTGGTTAAAATTAATCATTTAAAAAATCAGATGAGCAACGACGACCTTATGTGATATATGTTTCCATCAAATCAAATGAACAACCTTTTCGATGGATCCTGTGAATGGATGTTTCCAATTCTGCAGTTATATTCATGGGACATTGTCCTACTGCAATTTTTTTTTCTTTAAGTGGAGCTACGAAATAATTATTATATTTAAAATTATAACATATTATTATATATAAATAATATTATTATAATATATATTATTAAATTAATAAATTATAATATATTGATATATTATATTATAATATATTAAGATTATATATTTATTTAATTATACAATATTATTATAGTATAATTATTATTATATTAATATAGTTAATATTATAATTTTGAAGGTACAATGTCTTGAAACAATTTAATGACTAAATTTCACTTTTTGCGCATAAAGTGTTAAGCAATAATAGCTTTAAATTTTTAGGTGGAGGTGATGGTGTAAAATGATTTTGTGTGTTTTTTCATTCGATTTAGAAATGAGTTGTGTGAGGAGGATACATTTCATTTTATGAGCTTGAGCAGCAATGAAGTGGTGAAATGTTTCAAGCTGAATTGCACAGCTAATGGCAAAGGAAAATGATAAAGTATTTCAAATGATATTGATTACATAAAGCATGACAAATTAACTGTTAGATAAATCAAACTACAAATTACAGAAAAAGAAATTAAACAAGCAACAAAGTTGCCCAAATCAAGAGAACATGTCGCTCCCTAAATACAAATTACAATTGAGTTGAGATTACCATCCATCTAATTGAATTTAAAATAAGAGCAAATTATTCAAGATTACTATTGGATTTTATCATTGAGCTGCTTGTACAGTTTGCTTCCAAGTTCTTAGTATACAAAGTTTTGGGACTTAAAGAAACCTAGTTACATCCCTTATAATTATGTTGACACCGACATCAAGGTTTCTTAATGAGTGTGTTTCAATTGATATAAGTTTTTGAGAGAGAGAATGTAGAAGGTCACCCTTGAATAATAGTATATAGTATATTATATAGATATTTATAATTATAAATATTATTATTGTTAATAATATATGTAATATAATATAACTTAACATTACCTTTGTAGTTATAAATGGGGATGGATATAAAGGATTTCATAACTCACACCTACTATTAGGTACAATCATATAAAAAGATGGATATAAATGATTATGTAATTAATTTATTTGTTGTGTCGAAATGAGGGAGACTATTGAGAGATCCAACCCATTCATGTCATAAATCATATATGCAAACAAACAAAAACTTAGATGATATTTCTCCCACTCAGTGATGCTAATTTGTACATGTCATGTAGTTATTCTTGTATTTAAGGTATATTTTTTGATGTCTTTTATATATATTTATCTAAGATATATATGCTATTTTAGTATTATTTATGTTATCCACCATCGCTAACTGGCCCAAGCTACCATCTCTGCTCGATCAAGTCGTTATATATTTGTAATATGCTTAAAATCTATAAGAAAGTCTATTTGTTTTTTCTATTCATGAACAAAATTTGATAGTTGACCTTACTTGTTATCAATTGTTTTGATGATAGTTATATATATTTAACATTTAACTTCAAATGCTAATATAATTCATAGTAAAAAACAGAAACATTAGAGATGATATATATATTTATTATAATCCTTCACAATTTATTGCAATCTCCCTAAAATTTCATCTTGCATCTTATATGATATCTTAGCAATATTGATTATATTTTTGAGCCCAAAAAAAAAACCATAAATATAGTCATATGGTCATCAAATTTGGTTCTTAGTTTTATTTATTCTATAAAAAAAAAAAATTCAAAACAAAGTGTAAAGACCACCCATGCCCGATTATTTTACATTCTGACCACGTGAATGAATATTTTAAAGTATCTCTAAACCATAAATGAAAATTTAGTAATAATGTAAATTAGTAGCCATCTAATTCCTTAAGCATAGACCTAAACACACTAACTTACCCCTTCTACTTAAAAAATAACAAACAATTAAAAATGGAAAAGGGAGACATTAGAGAGAGAAAAAAATTAATAAAACGATAAATAGAAAAAAAAAGAAAAAAAAAAACTTTTCTAAGTAATAGTCAATATTGAAAGACATGATCAAGGGTGGTCATAGAAATTAGGTTGAAAAGCCAAAACACTATAACATTGTTAAATCAATGATATGTTACATTGAAACCATCCAAATCCTTTCAGCATGATAAAAAATGACTGCAGTTTTTGTCCACAACCTGATTATTTTCAACACTATTGGACTAAGAAAAATGTGAGGATAGTTATTGTAATGGAAATTATATATAACTCTTGCAACGTTTATTTTTTCAAAGTTTGTTATGTATGTTTATATATATATATATATATATATATATATATATATATATATAAACATACATAACAAACTTGAAAAATATATATATATATATATATATTCAAACATTATGTCAGTTTTTGAGGTTTTTTTTTCTTACACAAATATTAATATGGTATAATAATGCTAGTCAGAGTTTTATTAAATGATTTTTTTAATGACAATTAAATAGACGTCAAATTTAAGGTTGAAATTAATAGTGAACACACTCTATTACAATATCCTTTATAGACATCAAAAATATGCATACTTGTGCTTCTGAATGTCGACAACCCCTCGGACCTACCTAGGACCTTATTGGGACTAATTTACACTAATTTGGCCTAACCAAGCCCACCCATAGTCAGATTCACAAGCTGACTCAACTTGGCCTTCTGAACCTCTTTCCTTTGGAACCTGAGTGTTGATGGTCAAGGTGACCATTGACGGTCACTACAGGGAACCCTGGTATAATAATGTCAGCGAGAGTTTTATTAAATGATTTTTTTAATGACAGTTAAATATACATCAAATTTAAGGTTGAAATTAATAGTGAACACACTTTATTACAATACCCCTTATAGACACTAAAAATATGCACACATGTGCTTTTGAATGTTGACAACCCCTCAGACCTACCTAGGACCCTTTTGGGACTAATTTGGCCTAACCAAGTCCACCCACAGTCAGATTCACAAGTTGACTCAACTTGGCCTTCAAGACCTCTTTCCTTTGGAACCTGACCGTCGATGGTCAGGGTGACCATCGACGGTCACCATGCGAAACCATGACCGTCAACGGTCAGGTTCCACCTCCTTAACAAAGCACATGCAAACCACCCACATTGATTTTCTAAATATAGATTGTCTAAATCTTGTTGCGAGCCTTTGCATGGACAATTTATATTTAGAGGCCTAATTACACATTCACTTCCACCTCTTGCTTGTGCCTATAAGAGAAACAGGCATGGGAGGTCAAAAATCCATCTACAATAATTATTAACAGTTCAGGGATTCAAGAGTTTTCTTTTGTAACTTAATCAGCATCATTAACATCATTATGAATCTCATTAAGAGCCGACTTACCATCATCTCTCAATCAAGTTCTTGAGTACCGTTACTCTGCTAGAATCAAGCTAGAATCTGTTAGGAGCGTGGAGCTAAAAGCTTCACCAAGGAGCATAGACAAACAGGTTCGGGTCTACACAGACGCCGGCATCGGTCAGAAGCGACCGACATCGGTCAGTTGCAGTTCAGAGGCGCCGACGTCGGCGGTATGGTCGGCCGGCGACGGTCACCGGCGAACAGGCAGGAACCGACGTCGGTTACCTGCGTGTCCAGAAAGCGATTTTCGAGGACAAAAGCGAGTGTTTGCATGATGAGTTTGAGTTGTAGACTCAAGCTCGCGTCTCTATTGTTAGCAATGTTATTTTTAGAGCCCTTGTTGAAGAGGCTTAACTGTTTGTTGTAAGAGCATGCTTAAGTTTCCTATTTCTATATGTAGGAGAGATCTTCTAAGCTATTGTATGAATGTGAGAGAGTGTAATAGAGTATGAGTAGAACATTGTGAATGTTTGAAGGACTGTACTTTAGAGAGAGCTCTTGAGGAATAGAGATCTAGTGAGAGATCTTGTGTGCATCTGAGAGAGGTGTGGAAGAACAAAGTTCTTCATTTGTATTCCTATTGTAAAGAGTTTTTAATACAAGTTTTCAGGGTGTTTTCTTGTATATCTTGTTCTGTGCTATTTATCATTTCAGTTACTTATCTATCTGTTTATTTCTGCATTCATTGCTTTCATAAGTGTAATCCATTGTTGGTTGATCCCCAACAAGTGGTATCAGAGCTCAGGTTCACTAACAGGTGGTTCAGATCTGTGTAGTGTGTTCGGATTACAGGTTGCTCACAGGGATTTCTGTTTGAGTGGGAGAAGCAATGGCAGAGGAAAGTAAGTTGAGAATGGAAAAGTTTAATGGCAAGAACTATCAGCACTGGAGAATGCAGATAGAGGACTATCTGTATCAGAAGGATCTTTACTTACCGTTAGGTGGGATAGCAAAGAAGCCCAAGGACATGGAGGATGAAGAATGGGAAGTTCTTGACAGAAAGGCTCTTGGGTCTATAAGACTGAGTCTGGCCTCCACTGTGATATCTAATTTGTCACAGGCAAAAACTACGGTAGAGTTAATGACCACGTTAGCAAATTTGTATGAAAAACCCTCCGCTTCAAATAAGGTATATTTAATGAAGCAGTTGTTTAATTTGCATATGCAAGAAGGTGGATCTGTTTCCAATCACCTGAATGATTTCCATGGTATTGTTAATCAGTTAAGTTCTATTAATATTGTATTTGAAGATGAAATAAAGGCTCTTTTGATATTATGTTCTTTGTCTGAAAGCTGGCATGGCTTGGTAATGGCAGTTTCTAATACTGCTTCTGCTTCGAATATTTTAAAAGTAGAGGATGTGGTTAGTGTTATTTTGAATGAAGAAATTCGCAGGAAAAGCACAGAAGAGACTTCTGGGACATCCGGGAACGCTTTAAATCTTGAGAGCAGAGGAAGGCAAAAAGAAAGGAGCAAGAGGAGATCAAGATCTAAGTCTAAGGGAAGAGGAAGATCCAAATCCAGGAATGGCAGAAGGCCACAATGCTGGAACTGTGGAAAGTTGGGGCACATAAGCAGAGATTGCTGGTCAAAGCCTAAGGAGGATAATCAGCACGAAGGAAAGGAAGAGACAAAGGTTGCAGGTATTGCACAGGATGCTCTTTTTTTCTCTTTGCATAATAACATAGAATCTTGGGTATTAGATTCTGGTGCATCTTTCCATGCTACCCCTAACAGAGAATATTTTAATGACTATGTCCATGGAGATTTTGGAATAGTGTACTTAGGGGATGATGAGCCTTGTAAGATTATTGGCAAAGGTAAAGTGCAGCTAAAGATGCAGAATGGCAACACATGGGTGTTGAGGGATGTGATGCATGTTCCTAGTTTGAAGAGAAATTTGATTTCTGCAGGTAAGCTTGGTGATGAGGGTTGTACAGTAACTCTCACAGTAGATTCTTGGAAAGTGACCAAGGGTGCACTTGTTATGGCCAGAGGTAAGAGAGAAGGTACTCTCTATTTGTGTAATTGTATTACTAACAAATCTCCTTCAGTTTTATCTACTTCAGATGTGGATGCTAAATTATGGCACTCAAGGCTTGGCCACATGAGTGAGAAGGGGATGTCTATCCTTAAGTCTAAAGGTATGCTTTCAGATTTGAAAAGTATGGATCTAGAATTTTGTGAGCATTGTGTGTTTGGAAAACAGAAAAGGGTTAGTTTTCTAAAGACTGGGTCTACTAAGAAAAGGCAGAAGTTGCAGCTTGTTCACACAGACGTGTGGGGACCGGCTCATGTAGCCTCTATTGGCGGATCACAGTACTATGTTACATTCATAGATGACGCCACAAGAAAGGTATGGATCTACTGTATTAAAAAGAAATCTGATGTTTTTGAGACTTTTAAGATATGGAAAGCCATGGTTGAGAATGAAACAGGCAAAAGATTAAAGTGCTTGAGATCTGATAATGGTGGTGAGTTCTGCAGTCTTAAGTTCAAATTGTATTGTTACATAAATGGAATCTGAAGACAAAGGACGGTTCCAAGGACACCTCAGCAGAATGGTATTGCTGAAAGGATGAACAGGACTATTATGGAGCGTGCAAGATGTATGAGATTGCATGCAGGGTTGCCCTTAGAGTTCTGGGCAGAAGCAGTTGACACCGCAGTGTACCTGATCAACAAAGGACCCTCTACAGCGCTGGATGGTGGAATTCCAGAAGAGGCATGGACAGGTAAAAAGGTTGATCTCTCATATCTCAAAGTTTTTGGTTGTGAAGCCTTTGTGCACATAGATAAGGAAAATAGAAAGAAGCTTGATGCTAAGTCTATGAGGTGCACGTTTAGAGGCTATGGCTCAGATGATTTTGGTTTCAGATTTTGGAATCTAGGAACTAACAAGGTAATTAGGAGCCGTGATGTTGTTTTCAATGAAAGAGTGATGTACAGTGATCAGACAAGGAAGCTAGATCAAGCTGGGCAGAGCAATAATGAGTTGGACGAAATTATGGTCCAAAATGAGCTCGCGGGAAAAAGAAATAATCACTTACAGGAAAACACAGAGACCGACGTCGGCAGGTTTGGAACCGGCGTTGGCAGTACAGAAACCGATGTCAGTCATACAGAGACCGACGTCGGCAGACCAGGCACCGGCGTCGGCCAGGAAGAACCGGCGTCGGCCAGTAACAGGTCTACAGGTGGCCGAGGTCGGTCACTGTCAGAAAATTTGGGTGGACAGATTGTGGAAAACGAGTCCAAGACACCAATCAGGAGGTCTGAAAGGGTAAGTAAGCCTCCAATTAGATATTCTCCTTCTTTATATTATTTATTGCTAACCGATGGTGGAGAACCAGAAAGTTTTGAAGAAGCTTTACAGGTGGAGTCCAGGAGTAAGTGGGAGCATGGCATGCTTGAGGAGATGGAGTCCTTAAGGGAGAACCAAACATGGGATTTGGTTGAATTGCCAGCTGGTAAGAGAACACTGAAGAACAGGTGGACTTACAGGTTAAAGGAAGGCGAGGATGGTCAGATGAGATACAAGGCCAGATTGATTGTAAAAGGATTTGCACAAAAGCCAGGTATTGACTTTGGCGAGATTTTTTCTCCGGTTGTTAAGATGACTTCTATAAGGGTTGTATTGTCTTTGGTTGCTTTCGAGGATTTGCATCTTGAGCAGCTAGATGTTAAAACAGCATTTCTTCATGGAGATTTAGATGAGGAAATTTACATGGAACAGCCAGAAGGTTTCGATGTCAAGGGTAAGGAGAAACTAGTGTGCAGGTTAAAGAAAAGCTTGTATGGCCTCAAGCAAGCTCCAAGGCAATGGTACTTGAAATTTGACAGGTTTATGACTGAGCATGGTTTCAGTAGGTGTCAATCAGACCATTGTGTATATTTTAAGAGATTTGATAATGGTAGATACATTATTCTATTGTTGTATGTAGATGACATGTTGGTTGTAGGGTCTCACATGCAGGATATCTCAGAGCTTAAAGTAAAGTTAGCTCAAACGTTTGCCATGAAGGATTTGGGAGCAGCTAAGAAAATCCTTGGCATGAGCATTAAGAGAGACAGAGAAAATCACAGGTTGATATTGTCTCAAGAAGACTATGTGGACAGGGTGTTGAAACGGTTCAACATGCAGGATGCGAAACCGGTAAGCACACCTTTGGTAGGACATTTCAAGTTAAGTAAAGAACAATGTCCCAATTCACATGATGAGGTAGAGTACATGAATAAGGTTCCATACTCTTCCGCGGTAGGAAGTTTGATGTATGCAATGGTGTGTACTAGACCAGATATTGCCCAAGCAGTGGGAGTAGTAAGCAGGTATATGGCCAATCTAGGAAAGGAACATTGGAAAGCAGTATAATGGATCCTTAGATATCTGAGAGGAACCAGCAGTAGACACTTATGCTATGGAGGTTCAGATACATCTCTACATGGCTATGTAGATTCAGATATGGCAGGGGATTTGGATGGCAGGAGGAGCACCACAGGTTATGTTTTTACTGTAGGTGGAACGGCAGTTAGTTGGATTTCTAAGTTGCAGAAGGTTGTAGCCTTGTCAACTACAGAAGCAGAATATATTGCAGCTATAGAAGCTAGCAAGGAAATGATATGGATGACACGGTTCATGGAAGAGCTTGGAAGGGAGCATGGGAGTTGCAGATTGCATAGTGACAGTCAGAGTGCAATCCATTTGGCTAAGAACTCAGCTTTTCATTCTAGAACCAAGCACATACAGCTAAGGTACCACTTCATACGGCAGGTATTGGAAGATGGTGAGTTGAAGCTGGAGAAGATCCATACAGACATGAATCCTGCTGATATGCTAACAAAGCCGGTTACTAAGGAGAAGTTGAATCTTCATTCAACTTCTATTGGTCTTCATGATTGAGTTGAAGATGGAGGAGCTAGAAGATCTTGCTGTACAGGTATTGGTGCAGCTGGTTTATCTCCAAGTGGGAGATTGTTAGGAGCGTGGAGCTAAAAGCTTCACCAAGGAGCATAGACAAACAGGTTTGGGTCTACACAGACGCCGGCGTCGGTCAGAAGCGACCGACGTCGGTCAGTTGCAGTTCAGAGGCGCCGACGTCGGCGGTATGGTCAGCAGGCGACGGTCACAGGCGAACAGACAGGAACCGACGTCGGTTACCTGCGTGTCCAAAAAGTGATTTTCGAGGACAGAAGCGAGTGTTTGCATGATGAGTTTGAGTTGTAGACTCTAGCTCACGTCTCTATTGTTAGCAATGTTATTTTTAGAGCCCTTGTTGAAGAGGCTTAACTGTTTGTTGTAAGAGCATGCTTAAGTTTCCTATTTCTATATGTAGGAGAGATCTTCTAAGCTATTATGATGAAGATGAGAGAGTGTAATAGAGTATGAGTAGAACATTGTGAATGTTTGAAGGACTGTACTTTAAAGAGAGCTCTTGAGGAATAGAGATCTAGTGAGAGATCTTGTGTGCATCTGAGAGAGGTGTGGAAGAACAAAGTTCTTCATTTGTATTCCTATTGTAAAGAGTTTTTAATACAAGTTTTCAGGGTGTTTTCTTGTATATCTTGTTCTGTGCTATTTATCATTTCAGTTACTTATCTATCTGTTTATTTCTGCATTCATTGCTTTCATAAGTGTAATCCATTGTTGGTTGATCCCCAACAGAATCCACCAATAGACTAACTGCTTCAACCACTTACCAATCAACCTATGGTAAGAAAATTACTTGTTTTCCAATATTCACATACTTTATTTCCATTTTGCAATCAGTCCAACCCTTGCCCATCTCCTAGAATCCATCTTTTGGATCCTGTTATTTAGCAATTTACCAACCTAAAACTTACACAGTAACCACCGATGATTGACTCAACCATCGATGGTCTACAAAACCACTGATGATCATCTTGACCATCGACGATCACCCCAACCATAGATGGTCATTATGGCAGTGAAAACTAGCAAGTTGTTTTCACCCACTTACTCTCAACTAAACCTACTTTTTTGTGTTTTTGATCACTCACAGATCTCTTTCAAATTTTTTGAAGCATACTCCAACCCCTTAACACTAGTATTAATTAGTTTATCACTAATTTGATCATTTCTAGTTTATTTTATTAAGCAAACATTCTTGTGTTCAATTTTAGTACTTTTTTATTATTGATGCAAGTACCTTCTTTCCAATTTTATAAACTTAATTGTTTAAAATGTGTAGATTGACATCCCCTAAGGAAGCCTCAATTTTGGGATCTACCTATCACTAGGTAATCCACCCAACTATTTGTCTACAAACAAGTTTGCTTTAGTATTTTCTTATTTGCAGGTCTTCTTCCCAAGCTAAAGAGGAGTTCTTCACAATCTTATGATTCAATGTGTGTACAAACAAACAGGTTTTTCAACCACACCCATATCGAGTTTCTTTTCTCTCTTCCCTATAACTTAAATTAAAAATTTATATGAAACATTCCAGCAAGCCCGGTGGGACCTAGAGTCTTTAATCATGTTTTTCTTTGCACTTGTATGCTCTTCTCTCTATCTATGATCATAATTGAAACTAAAATTTATTTTGGGCTTAAAATCAACTTCATCCATTACTTGCTTTTAGCATTAGTTCACTTTGAATTAAGGCACACTAATCTTTTTGTAGCACCACTTTTATTGTGCTTACTATCTAAACCACTTATATCAATCAAACATCAAAACAATTTGAGACAAGGCCCAACTAGGATTTCATCACTTAGTGGTCACCTTACCCTTTCCCAACAATCTTACTTAGAGGTCATTACCAAAGGGAGAACCAACTTAGCTCTCGGGTTGAGTATAAACTATGGATATCAATATATATTGGCTAAGCACCAGACACTCTTATTGTTGTGGGACCGTGAAGTGAGGGGGTAAGCCCCAATACCAAGCCACATATTGATTCTAATATAGATTCTTTTGAGCACCTAAACAACCCAAAACTAACCATAGACTGCTTATATAGTACCTGATCTACAAGCCAACTTCTATCACACATTCTCATAAACTAAGGCACAATCCAAAAGCGAGATTAAAACCAACCTCTAAGCTTAACGTAATGTATAGTGGGTGTCTTGATTGCCTTGATCATTTTCTTGTCTTCTTCCTATTTGAGTGGTGATTTTATTCTTGTTTTCTCTCCCCCTTTATTTTATGGTTCTCACTCACCAACAACGAAGAGACCTGGCAAAGCAGAACCCATCACCCAAATCAACCTCTTCTACCTCTTCATCTATGGAGTACGTCTCCAAGGTAGAAGACTTACCTCGTCTATTGGGAAGCACTACTTTTCCTTGGGTAGTTTCCCAAGGAGACATAGACTTTACTTGCCCTCCAACACTACCTTAACACCTCCCCTCACCATATCTTGATGATCTAAAACTTAGAAATTTTGATTGATAGATATTTCAAGAACATGAAAATAACATAGTAACAATGATTTCTCTGAGAAGAGATGTTTATTACTCAAGATTGCAATACAACCATATGCTTATCTCTAGGAAGAGATGTCTGATTTCTATTTTGGGTTACATCTTCATTTATACACATTTTGAAGGTAGGAGGAGGATGTGGAAGGTCACCAATATCAAGGGAGATTAAGTGGTTCAACTTCCATGATTTACAACAATACAAAATTTGAGGAATTACTATTTTTAGAAACTTACTATTTTTAGATTACACTACTAAAATTAAAATTTAGGGAACTTCTATTGAGTTTTTGGGGTCAAAAACTACTGATCAAAGCTCCATACCATCTCACCACATTATCCTCATTCTTATCTTTCCAATGGTTCAAATGGGGAGTCAATCAGAGCTATGGTGCAAAAGTTATGGCTCCCAGAAGTTTTGTCATCAATTGGGGTAGAACCGTCACCCGAATTATCAGTTGAATTGTTTCCCAGATCATTCCTCCCTCCTTGAGAAGCAATGGTCCCCATTTATTCAATATTCCTCATCAAGTGTGGCAGTTGTCTCTTAATTTGATTCTCTATGAGCCACTCACCTTGGTGGCTAAGCTGACCCCTTTTGACCACCTGATAAAGCAGAATAGAGTGTCCTCTTGTTGTCTTCATCCAGGTGTCTACAACCTAATCCTCATCCACTAGAGAAAAACTCTATCGACCAAGCTCATCAATGTCCAGTTATTCTGATATGATTTAAGTGCCCAACAGAGGTGGATGATATGGTTTGAGGAGCTCCACATTGAATATTGGATGCAGACCAAGGTAGGCTGGTAGGTTCAACTCAGAAGCATTTTCTCCAAATTTTTTGGTGATGGTGTAGGGACCATATCGTAGAGGCCAATTTTTTTGGTGTGGGCCTACAAGTTGTTACTTTTGAAGCTGCAACCAAACCTTATCACCTACAACAAAATGGTGTGCAATCATGTGTTTGTCATGGCGTTGCTTATACTTTTGATTCATCTTCTCCAAGATGTCATGAACCTATTTTTGGATGTGTTGCATTTGTTTAATGAACTTTGTTGCTTTTGTTACCTTAGATCCCCCATGAGGTGTGTATTCCATGGTGGAGAATGGAACGATTATATCAGTTGGTGCCATGGGTTGGAACTCGAAGCATACTTGGAATGGACTGTGCTTGGTCAAGATATGCAGAGCTTGATTGTATCCATGTTGTATGAAAATAATCCCCTCATCCCATGTGCATGGATGTTTGAAGTGATAGATCTGAATCATGTGAACAATCAAGAGTTTTACCACTTCTATCTGACCATCAATCTATAGATGGAAGGATATGGACTTCATCAACTCAGTATCCATCATCTTCCATAGAGTGGACCAAAAGATGCTCAGGAACCTACTATCTTTATCTGAGACAATGGACTTAGGGAGACCAAAATGGAGCCATACATGACTAAAATATAGTTAAGCAATTTTTTTAGTAGATATATTTTTCTTACAAGCAATCATGATAGCTATTTTTGAAAAATGATCAACTATAACAAAAATACAGTCCTTGACATATTTTGAAGTGGGCAAACTTGAGAGAAAATCCATTGAGATAAATTCTCAAGGCCTGGTTAGTTCTGGCAATGGCGTGTACAATCCTTGCTTCTTATTTGTTGGCTTGGCTATCATACATGGGGTGCAAGATTTAAGGTACCTTTTCACATCCTTTTACATATCGGGCTAGTAGAAGTGTTTTTGAATAACTATCAATGTCTTCTCTACACTAAAGTGTCTAACTATCCTATTGAAATGTGCTTCCCATATCATCTTCCATTGCTCTGCAGTTGGAACCTAGATGTGCCCCATGTGAGAGAGGACATTATCTTGAAAATAGAAATTATAAACCTATTTACATTCTTGAAGCACCTAATGTGTATCAACAAAGGTAGGATCTACTACATACAGGGCACCCCAAGTGGTAGTATCATGTCTACACAGGTCAAGAACTGTTGTGAGTGTAGTAATTGGTGGGTGACTTAGACAATCTGTAGCCATATTTGAGCTCTCATTTTTGTGTTTGATTATCAAATGGAATTTTTGCAGATATATAGCCCACTTTTTGTGCCTCTCATTTCATTTTTTTCTCTATGTCTGAATGAATTCCAATGGTTGGTGGTCAATGTGGATGACCGCCTCTTTCCCCAAGATGTAATGTTTCCATTATTTGTAGGCTTACATAATGGTATAGAGCTCCTTATCATATGTCAGGTATTTTTTGACTATATCAGTGAAATTTTCATTATGATATTCAATAAGATGGCCTTTTTGCATGATGACAACTCCCATGGCATATTCAAACCCATCTGTCATCAACTCGAAAGGTTGATGCAAGTTTGGTAAGGCAAGAACAAGGGTTGAGTAAAGTTTGTTCTTCAAATTATCAAATGCCCTTTGTTGTATTTTTCCCCACTAAAATGTAGTTTTAGGTCCTCCTTTAGTCGCTTGGGTTAGTGGCCAAGCCACATGTGAGAATCCAAGAACAAACCTATGATAGAAATTTGCAAGACCTAAGAAGTTGCAAAAGTTTGTGAGGGTCCTTGGTGTAGGCCATTCTTGAATAACCCAAATCTTCTCTAGATCGATACAAATCCCTTCCTCATTCACAAAGTACCCTAGGTACTAAATATTTTTCATCCCAAATGTGTATTTGTCAAGAATTTCATATAAATTGTGCTCCCAAAGAGTTTGAAGCACCTTATGATCATGTTGTAGATGTTCCTCCCATGTTCTACTATAGATGAGTATGTCATCCAAGTAGACAACCATGAATGAGTTGGTAAAGGGTTTCAAGATGTCATCTATCATCCTCATGAAGGTTGTTGGTATGTTAGTCAAGCCAAAAGGCATAACCAACCATTCAAAGAGCCCCTCCTTATATTTGAATGCAGTCTTATAGACATCAGTGGGATCGATGGGAATTTGGTGATAGCTAGATTTGAGATCAATCTTGGTGAAGAAATTTGCACCATGGAGTTGGTCCAGCAAGTCATCAATCCTATGGATGGGATAGCAATTATTCATAGTGATTTTATTTAGGGATTGATAGTCAATACAAAGCCTCCATGTTCCATTTTTATTTAGTAACAGGATAATTGGGCTACCACAGGGTGAAGAGCTTGCCCTGATGTGACCCTTTTGAATCAATTCTTGAATCTACCTTTTTATCTCATCATTCTCCAAAATTGATCTGTGATACACAAGACTATTAATAAAAGGTGATCCTGGGATCAAATCGATAGAATGTTTTACCTAACAGTGAAGTATAACTCCCATGGGTGACTTGAATAAGTCATCATATTCTCCTATGATTTATCCTATCTACTTCTATTATTGTGTTGATTGTGTAATCAGGATTGAAAAATCTACCTTCTTTGATTTCTATGGTTTGACCACCACGAGAATGAATTGCTTTGTATTCTCTACCAATATCTTACATTGCTTGTCACTAATCAGGGAGATAGATATGGGAGGTAGTACCTCTAGTACCATATAGCATCACATTCCAAGAGTGAGGGTGATTCTTCAGGTTCATGATTCATAGATGCCATGTCAATCATACATGAATGGCTGACCAAGGAGTACATCACAAATGTCTAGGTTGACTACATCACACAAGACTTCATCTTGGAAAGGTTTTATTGCATATGAAATAAGACACTGATGGGTGACACAGAGCTCTCTCCCTAGGCTCAACCATCCAATAATGTATGGCTTTGGGTGATGCTTCATGGATAGATTTAGAATTTTTACAACTTTAATAGAGATTAAATTATTTTGACTCCCACTATCAAGAATGAAATGTAGAGGCTTATCTTTTACCTGTAATTTGGAGTGAAATAACCCTTCCTTGTCATCTGGCCTTTCCTCATGGGTCTATAATGAAAAAATGATGGTATCAAGCTCAGCATCTATAATCTCTTCTTTGTCCTTTTCAATTGTAGGTTGTGTATGAGAAAGAGTAGTAGATGTCAAGTATTGTGACTCAGAATGTAGTGACTTGATGGCTCGATATTATTATTTGGAGTGAGTTCCAGTTTTATGATAATCACACCATTTTCCAGTATTCCCCTTCTAGGATTTTTTTATCCTAATACTCCTTTTGCTTCCACTTTTGGCCTGGTGTTTGACTTTCCTTGTCATTTTTCTATTTTTAAGGTTGACTCTTTGTATTCTTTCTTCTGTGCTTCTACTCAATCTTCACTGCAAACTTATATGCCTTATCGAGGGTTTCCAAATTGAAGAGTTCCATTTACCCCTATATGTACCATTGTAGTCTACCATGATATTTGAGAGTCTTATGTTTCTCACTTTCTTGGATGCCCAATCTTGTAGACAAAGAATAAAAAATGTTAGTGTAATCTTGAACACATTGGTCCTTACCTTGGCGAAGTTGTTGCCATTATATGTACAGATCATCATATGTTCTAATGGGATAGTATTCTTTCTCTACCACTTCTATGAAATCATCTTAGGTAGGTTCCACCTCAAGGCCAATGTCATCTATATTGAACCTCTTTTTGTACACTTCCCACTAATTTTTCATGGGCAATGATGCTTTCAAAAGGGTAAAAGTGATATTTTCTCCATCGGTGAATTTATTTACAGAAAATTAGGAAGACAATTGATCCAACCAATTTTATACTACATCAACATTGATTTTTCTTTCAAATGTAGGGATATAAAAATTCACCTGAACATTAAAGGGTGTTAGGGCAATGAAAGGACATTCCATGGATGAGGAGCTAAGAAGTACAAATGAGGATCCAGAATTTCCCATCAAGATTTGTTGGATAATTTGGGTGAATTGTTATAACATCTACACTTGTTGAAATTAGAGGGATTCATTCACCATTTCATTGAAGGGATAAGATGGCTTAGTGTCATCTAGCATTTGAAGTCTTTTGGAGTGAATAGGAGGATAGTTTGGAAGATTTGTTGTTTTCCACCCAAGCTTCTTGTAGCCTAACCTCATCCTCAGGATCATACACTCTAAAGATAAACTGATCTGATACCACTAATCCAAAACTCAAAAGTTTTGATTGATAGATATTTCAAGAACATGAAAATAACATAGTAATAATGATTTCTCTGAGAAGAGATGTTTTATTACTCAAGATTGCAATACAACCATATGCTTATCTCTGGGAAGAGATGTCTGATTTCCATTTCAAGTCACATATTAATTTATACACATTTTGAAGGTATAAGGAGGATGTGGAAGGTCACAAATATTGAGGGAGATTAAGTGGTTTAAATTCCATGATTTACAACAATACAAAATTCAAGGAATTACTATTTTTAGAAACTTACTATTTTTAGACTGCAATACTAAAATTAAAATTTGGGGCACTTCCATTGGGTTTCTAAAGGTCAAAATCTACTAATAAAAGGTCCATTATATCTCATCGTATTATCCTCATTCTTATCTTTCCAATGGTTCAAACTAGGAGTCAATCAGAGCTATGGTGCAAAAGTTATGGCTCCCAGAAGTTTTGTCATCAATTAGGGTAGAACCGTCACCCAAATTGTCACTTGAATTATTTCCCAGATCATTCCTCCCTCCTTGATAAGAAATGGTCCCAATTGCATCAATATTCCTCATTAGGGATGGTATTTGTGTCTTAATTTTATTCTCTATGAGCCACTTACCTTGGTGGCTAAGCTGGCCCCTTTCGACCGCTCGATAAAGCAAAATAGAGCATCCTATTGTTGTCTTCATCTAGGTGTCCATAATTTGATCCTCCTCCACTAAAGTAAAAATATATGGATCAAGCTCATCAATATCCATTTTTTATACTATGACTAAAGTGTCTAATAGAGGTGGATGATATGGTTTGAGGAGCTCCACATTGAATAGTGGATGCAGACCAAGATAGGTTGGTAGGTTCAACTCAAAAGCATTTTCTCCAAATTTTTTGGTGATGGTGTAGGGACCATATCTCAGAGGCCAAACTTTTTTGTGTGGGCCTGCAAGTCATTATTTTTTAAGCCACAACCAAACCTTTTCACCCACAATAAAATGGTGTGTAATTCTATGTTTGTCATGGCATTACTTATACTTTTAATTCATCTTTTCCAAGATGTCATGAACCTATTGCTAGATGTGTTGCATTTATTCAATGAACTTTTTTACTTTTACTACCTCAGATCTCCCATGAGGTGTGTATTCCATGGTGGAGAATGGAATGACTATATCAATTAGTTCCATGGGTATGAACCCAAAGTATACTTGGAATGGACTATGCTTGGTTAAACTATGTAGTGCTTGATTGTATCCATGTTGTATGAAAAGAAGCCCCTAATCCCATGTGTATGAAATTTTAGAGTGATACATATGAATCATGTAAAAAATCAAGTGATTCACCACTTCTATCTGACCATCAGTCTATGGAGGGAAGGCTGTGGACTTCATCAGCTTGGTATCCATCATCTTCCATAGAGTGGACCAAAAGATGCTCAAGAACCTGCTATCTCTATTTGAGATAATGGACTTAAGGAGACCAAAATGGATCCATACATTACTAAAATATAGTTGAGCAGTTTCTTCAACAGATATATTTTTATTACAAGTAATCATGATAGCTATTTTTGAAAAATGATCAACTACAACAAAAATATAGTCCTTGCCATGTTTTAAAGTGGGCAAACCTAAGAGAAAATCCATTAAAATAGATTCTCAAGGCATGGTTGGTTTTGGCAATGGCATGTACAATCTTTGCTTCTTATTTGTTAGCTTGGCTATTGCATATAGGGTGCAATATTTGAGGTACCTTTCCACATCCTTTCACATATGGGGCCAGTAGAAGTGTTTTTGAAGAACTGTCAATGTCTTCTCTAAACCAAAGTGTCCAGTTGTCAAACTAAAATGTGGTTCCCATATCATCTTCTATTGCTCTACAACTAGAACACAGATGTGCCCCATGTGACAGAGGACATTATCTTACAAATAGAAATTAGAAACATGCTTACCTTCTTGAAGCACCTGATATGTATCATCAAAGGTAGGATATGCTTCATATAGAGCACACAAAGTGGCAATCTTGTGTCTACATAGGTCAAGAACTATTGTGAGTGTAGTAATTGGTGGGTGGCTTAGACAATCTATGGTTTTATTTGAGCTCCCCTTTTTGTGTTTTATTATCAGATGGAATTATTTTAGATATGTGGCCCACTTTTTGTGCCTCTCATTTCATAGTTTGTTCTACGTTTGGATGAATTCCAATGGTCTGTGGTTAGTGTGGATGACCATCTCTTTCTCCAAGATGTAGTGTTTCCATTGTTTGTAGGATTGTATAATGGCATAGAGCTCCTTGTCATATATTATATATTTCCTGACTATATCAATGAAATTTTCACTATGATATACAATAGGATGGCCATGTTGCATGATGACAACTCACATGGCATATTCAGATGCATTTATCATCAACTCAAAAGGTTGATGCAAATCTGGCAAGGCAAGAAAAAGGGTTGATCAAAGTCTATTATTCAAATTCTCAAATGCCTTTTATTGTATTTCACCCCATTGAAATGTAGTTTTAGCTCTTCCTTTAGTCACTTGGGTTAGTAGCCAAACAATAAGTGAAAATCCAAGAACAAACTTGTGATAGAAATTTGTAAGACCTAAGAAGCTATGAAGTTATATGAGGGTCCTTGGTGTAGGCCATTCTCGAATAACTTGAATCTTATATGGATCGACATGGACCGCTTTTTCATTCACAATGTACCCTAGGTACTGAATTGTTTTCATCTCAAATGTGCATTTGTTGAGATTTGCATACGACTTGTGCTCCTAAAGAGTTTAAAGCACCTTACAAACATATTGCAGATATTCCTCTCATGTTCTACTATAGATGAGTATGTCATCTAGGTTGACAACCATGAATGAATTGGTGAAGGGTTGCAGGATGTCATCCATCATCTTCATAAAGGTTTTAGGTACATTAGTCAAGCCAAAAGGCATAACCAACCATTCAAAGAGCCCCTCCTTAGATTTGAATACAGTCTTCTAGACATCAGTGGGATAAATGGAAATTTGGTGATAGCTAGATTTGAGATCAATCTTGGTGAAGAACTTTACACCATGGAGTTGATCCATCAGGTCATCAATCCTGGGGAGGGGGTAGCGATTATTCATAGTAATTTTATTCAAGGCTTGATCATCAATGGAAATCCTCTATGTTCCATCTTTCTTTGGTGCCAAGATAATCAGGCTACCACAGGGTGAAGAGCTTAGCCTGATGTGACCCTTTTAAATCAATTATTGAATTTGACTTTTTATCTCATCATTCTCTAAAATTGATCTATGATACATATGAATGTTAGGAAAAAGTGATCTTGGGATCAAATCGATAAAATGTTTTACCTGGAAGTGAAGTGGAACTCTTGTGGGTGACTTGAATAAGTCATCATATTCTGCCATGATTTTTCCCATCTACTTCTATTTTTGTGTTGATTGTGTATTCAGAACTGCAACATCAACCTTCTTGTATTTTTGTGGTTTGACCACCATGAGAATGAATTACTTTGTCTTATCCACCAATCTCTTACATTCCTTGGCACTAATCAGGGAGATAGATGTGGGAGGTGGTACCTCTGGTACCTTGTAGTGCCATGTTACAAGAGTGAGGGTGACTCTTTAGGTTTGTGATTCATAGATGCCATGTCGATCATATATGGATGGTTGGCCAATGATTACATCACACACATCTAGATTGACCACATCACACAATACTTCATCTTGGTAAGGTTTTATTGCATATAAAAAAAGACACTAATGGGTGACACAAAGGTTGCTCCCTGGGCTCAACCATCCAATATTGTATGGCTTCGGGTGAGGCTTCGTGGATAAATTTAGACTTTTCACAACTTTAGAAAATATTAAATTCTTTTGGCTCCCACTATCAAGAATGAAATGTAGAGGCTTACCTTTTACCCATAATTTAGAGTGAAACAACCTTTCTTTGTCATCTAGCCTTTCCTCACAGGTCTATGATGAAGCAATGATGGTATCAGGCTCAACATCTACAATCTCTTCTTCATCATCTTTGACTGTGGGTTGTGTATGAGATAGATTAGTAGATGTCGAGTATTATGACTCAGAAAGTAGTGACTTGATGGCTTGACATTCTTCTTTAGAGTGAGTTCCAATTTTGTGGTAATCACATCGTTTTGTAGTCTTCACCTTCTAGTGTTTTTTATATCTTAAAACTCCTTTTGTTTCCAATTTTGGCCTTGTATTTGACCTTCCTTATCACTATTCTATTTCGAAGGTTAAATCTTCGTATTATTTCTTCCATGTTTTTGCTCAATCTTCACTATAAACTTGTATGCCTCATTGAGGGTTTCCAAATTGAAGAGTTCCATTTCCCCCCTTATGTACCATTTTAGTCCACCATGATATTTGATTCTTATGTTTCTCACTCTCTTGGATTCCCAATCTCATAGACAAAGAATAAAAATGTTAGTGTAATCTTGAATAGATTGGTATGTACCTTGGTGATGTTGTTTTCACTGTATATACAGATCATCATATGCTCCAATGGGATAGTATTCTTCCTTTATCACTTCCATGAAATCATCCTAGGTAGGTTCCACCTCAATGCCAATGTCATCTGTACTGAACCTCTTTTTGTATGCTTCCCACCAAGTTTTCACAAGTAATGATGCTTTCAAAAGAGCAAAAGTGATATTTTCTCCATCAGTGAATTTATTTATAGAAAAGTAGGAAGATAATTGATCCAACCAATTTTCTACTACATCAAGATTTAGTTTGCCTTCAAATGTAGGGATATAAAAATTCACCTGAACCTTGAAGGGTGTTGGGGCACTAAAAAGATGTTTCATGGATGAGGATCTAGGAAGTGCAGATAAGGAGCCAAAATTTTCCATCAAGATTTGTTGAAGAATTTGGTTGAATTGTTGTAGCATCTACATTTATTTAAATTGGAGGGATTCATTTACCATTTCATTTAAGGGATCGGATGTTTCAGTGTCATCCTTCATTTGAAGTCATTTGGAGTGAATAGGTGGATGGTTTAGAATCTTTATTGTTTTCCACCCAAGCTTCTTGTAGCCTGACCTCATTCTTGGGATCATACACTTTCAAGATAAACCAATCTGATACCACTAATCCAAAACTTAGAAGTTTTGATTGATAGATATTTCAAGAATATAAAAATAACATAGTAACAATTATTTATCTGAGAAGAGATGTTTTATTACTCACAATTGCAATACAACCATATGCTTATCTCTTGGAAGAGATGTATGATTTCTATTTTGGATTACGTCTTCATTTATATATATTTTGAAGGTAGGAGGAGGATGCGAAATGTCACCAATCTCGAGTGAGATTATGTGGTTTGACTTCCATGATTTACACCAATATAGAATTAGAGGACTTACCATTTTTATAAACTTACTATTTTTATACTACACTACTAAATTAAAATTTAGGGCACTTTCATTAGGTTTTTAAGGTCCAAAAATCACCCAAAAAATATCTGTGCCATCTCACAATTTTATCCCATTTTTTATCTTTCTAATGGTTCAAACGGGGAGTCAATCAGAGCTATGGTGAAAAAGTTATGGTTCCTAGAAGTTTTGTCATCAATTAGGGTAGAACCATCACCTAAATTATTTCTCGGATCATTCCTCCCTCCTTGAGAAGTAATGGTACCCATTACATCAATATTCCTCATCAATTATGGTAGTTGTGTCTTAATTTTATTCTTTTTAAGCCACTCACTTGGTGGCTAAGCTGGCCCCTTTTGACCACCTGATAAAGCAAAATAGAGTGTCCTCTTGTTATCTTCATCCAAGTGTCCACAATCTGATCCTCCTCCACTGGAGCAAAGCTCTATGGATCAATCTCATCAATGTCCAATTGTTTTACTATAACTAAAATTTCCAACAGAGGTGGATGATATAGTTTGAAGATCTCCATGTTGAATATTAGATGCAAACCAAGGTAGGCTGCTAGATTCAACTCAAAAGCATTTTCTCTAACTTTTATGGTGATGGTGTAGGGACCATATCATAGAGGCTAATCTTTTTTGTGTGGGCCTACAAGTCATTCCTTTTAAATCCATAACCAAACTTTGTCACCCACATCAAAATGTTGTGCAATCCTATGTTTGTCATGGTGTTGCTTATACTTTTGATTCATCTTCTCCAAGATGTCATGAACCTGTTCCTAGATGTGTTGCATTTTTTTAATGAAAATTATTATTTTTGCTGCCTCAAATCTCCCATAAGGCGTGTATTCCATGGTGTATAATGGAATGGATATATTAATTTTTTCCATGGGTTAGAACCTAAAGCATACTTAGAATGGACTGTGCTTGGTTGATTTGTTCAGGGCCTGATTGTATCCATGTTATATGAAAAGAATCCCCTCATCCCATGTGCATGGATGTTTGGAGTGATACATTTGAATCATGTGAATATTGAATCAATTCACTACTTCTATCTGAACATCATTCTATGGATGGAAGGATGTGGATTTCTTCATCTTGGTATCTATCATCTTCCATAGAGTGGACTAGAAGATGCTCAGAAACTTGCTATCTTTATTTGAGACAATGGACTTGAGGAGACCATAATGAAGCCATACATGACTAAAATATAGTTGAGTAGTTTCTTTAGTAGATATATTTTTCTTACAAGCAATCATGATAGTTATTTTTAAAAAATGATCAACTACAACAAAAATACAGTCCTTGCCATGTTTTGAAGTGAGAAAACCTGAGAGAAAATACATTGATACAGATTTCCAAGACCTGGTTGGTTCTAGAAATGGCATGTACAATCCTTGCTTCTTATTTGTTTGCTTCACTATCATATATGGGGTAAAATATTTGAGGTACCTTTCCACATCCTTTCTCATATGGGGTGATTAGAAATGTTTTTGAAGAACTGTCAATGTCTTCTCTACACCAAAGTGTCTAGCTCTCCTACTAAAATGTGCTTCCCATATCATCTTATATTTCTCTGTAGCTAAAACACAGATGTTCCCCATGTGACAGAGGACATTATCTTGAAAATATAAATCAAAAACATGTTTATCTTCTTGAATCACCTAATATGTATCAGTAAATGTAGGATCTGTTTCATACATAACACCCCAAGTGGTAGTCTCGTATCTACATAGGTCAAAAACTATTGTGAGTGTAGTAATTGGTGGGAAAATCAAACAATATATGACCATATTTGAGCTCCCCTTTTTGTGTTTGATTATTAGATGGAATTGTTGTAGATATGTGGCCCATTTTTGGTGCTTCTCATTTTGCAATTTTTTATGTGTCTAGATGAATTCTAATGGTTTGTGATCAATGTGGATGTCCATCTCTTTCCCCAAGATGTAGTGTTTCCATTATTTATAAGATTGCATAATAGCATAGTGTTCCTTATCATATATCAAGTATTTTCTAACTATATTAGTGAAATTTTCACCATGATATACAATAGGATGACCATGTTGAATGATGACAACTCCCTTGGCATATTCAGACGCATCTATCATCAAATCAAAAGGTTGATGTAAATATGGCAAGGCAAGAATAGGGGTTGAACAAAGTTTGTTCTTCAAATTATCAAATGCCCTTTATTGTATTTTACCCCACTGAAATGTAGCTTTAGCTCCTCCTTTAGTCAATTGGGTTAGTGGCCAAGAAACATGTGAGAATCTAAGAACAAACCTATGATAGAAACTTGTAAGACCCAAGAAGCTGTGATGTTCTGTGAGGGTCCTTGGTGTTGGTCATTCTAAAATAACTTGAATATTCTATGGATCAACATGGACCCCTTCCTCATTCACAACGTACCCCAAGTACAAAATTATTTTCATCTCAAATGTGCATTTGTTGAGATTTACATATAACTTGTGCTCCTAAAGAGTTTGAAGCACCTTAAAAACATGTTGTAGATGTTCCTCCCATGTTATATTGTAGATGAGTATGTCATCCACATAGAAAACCATGAATGAGTTGGTGAAGGGTCACAAGATATCATCCATCATCCTCATGAAGGTTGCAGGTGCGTTAGTCAAGCCAAAATGCATAACCAACCATTCAAAGAGCCCCTCCTTAGATTTGAATGCAGTCTTCCAAACATCAGTGGGATTGATGGGAATTTAGTGAAAAAAAATATTTGAGATCAATCTTGGTGAATAACTTCACACCATAGAGTTGGTTCAACAGGTCAACAATCTTGGGAGGGGGTAGTGATTCTTCACAGTGATTTTATTCAGGGTTTGATAGCCAATGCAAATCCTCCATGTTCCATATTTATTTTATGCCAGGATAATTGAGCTACTACAAGGTGAAGAGTTTGGATTAATATGATCCTTTTGAATAAATTCCTAAATCTACCTTTTTATCTCATCATTCTCCAAAACTGATCTACAATACACATGATTGTTAGGCAAAGGTGATCTTGGGATCAAATCGATAGAATGTTTTACCTAGCTTTGAAGTGGAACTCCTATAGGTGTCTTGAATAAGTAATCATATTCTCCCATGATTTATCCTATATGATTTTGTTATTGTGTTGATTGTGTAGTTAGGACTGCAACATCAACCTTCTTACATTTATGTAGATTGACCACCATGAGAATAAATTGCTTTGTCTTCTCCACCAATCTCTTAAATTTCTTGGCACTAATTAGGGAGATAGATGTGTGAGGTGGTAACTCTAGTACCCTGTAGCACCATGTTTCAAGAGTGAGGGTGATTCTTTGGGTTCATGATTCATAGATGTCATGTCACTCATACATGAATGGCTGACCAAGGAGTACATCACAAACATCTAAATTCACCACATCACACAAGACTTCATCTCAAAAAGGTTTTATTACATATTAAAGAAGACATTTATGGGTGACATGAAGGTCTCTCTCTAGGCTCAACCATCCAATACTATATGGCTTTGGATGAGGCTTCATGGATAGATTTAGACTTTTCATAACTCTAGAAGAGATTTTTTTTTTTTTGACTCCCACTATCAAGAATGAAATATAGAGGCTTACTTTTTACCCATAATTTGGAGTGAAAAAACCTTTTCTTATCATCTGGCCTTTCCTCGTGGGTCTATGCTGAATAAATGATGGTATCAGGCTCATCATCTATAATCTCTTCTTTATCCTCTTTGACTATGGGTTGTGATGGGTGAATATTTTGTTGACCAGCTAACTGGTGAGCAAAATAGTTCCTATCACCACAACATAGGGAGATTGGTCATCCAAGTGTGTAGTTTTACTACATCAACAAGGGAAAAATATCTCCTCTCATCAAGGGGAGGTTCCCTATTAAATATATGGAGGCTATAAACTATATATATAAGCAAAAAGTAAGACACAGGGGTGGGATAAACCATCCATCTCTCTTTTTTCAGAGATGATGCTAAAAAATAGAGGAGAAATCTTGGGTGATTAGTGAAGGTACTTCTCTTCTTTCAAAAGTAACATTCAGCCAAGAGCCAAAACCCTTCCTAGATAGTACAAATCTTGGTGAAGCAACAGAAGGCACTTCTCTTCTTTCAGAAGTGCTTGTTCTTGCAAACAATAAGAATCTTTCTGGTATGATAAGTAACAGGGTACCAAGGGTGTAGTAACCAGAAATCTAAGATGTAGCACAAAGTCTCCACCTTGACTACCCAAGAGTGAGATACGAAGGACAATGAGGGCACAAAGTCATCCCAAGGTCCTTTAAACAAAAAATAAACACACACTAAAGACAACTATGGCAGCACAAAGTCTTCCCACAATTGGCTTCAGGACACCTTCCTTGTTACTTTCACTAATTCTGCTTGCCAAATTAAATAAACAAGAACACATTCAAAAGATAGACATAAGAATAATCTTCTAAAATTATACAAGCCAAAACAACACAAAGTCTACAAACAACTTGCTTTCTCATTCAAATAAAATGAAATGAAATACAATCTGAGCTCAAAGTCTTGGTATTCACCTTTCAATTGGGTAGAGTTTCAATTCTATATTAGGAAGATCTCCTTTGCATCAAATGAGAGATTACAATATATAGAGGCAAAGAGAGGCTTATCACTTTGTCCCATGGAGTGACCCATGTTGCACAATTAATGCCTTGGATGCATTCTTGGTTTTATCAAGAAGGGCCATGCTGGAGCAGGGTGGCTACCTTAACTGTGGTGTGTTGGTTCATCTCCTTTGTCTACTCCTGAGCCTAAATTACTCATTCCATCACCTGCTAGCCACACAACTGTCCACTCTGCCTTTATTCCAAAGGGAACAAATAGTTTGCACTTTCAAAGTTTGCAGGCCCCAAATATCTACTCGATGAACTGCTTCACCTACTGGAATTAACTCCTGCTAAGTTTTCCTTTTTGTCTCTTCTCATTTTCTATGGCCACTTTTCACTATGACACAGGTGAGGACACATGGCGACATTTATAGCTTTGAAATAGGCTTATCAGAATAAGCTTTGAAACTTGTTAGAGACTGTTGGCATGGATGCAGACACTTGGCAGCGTTTGTTGTGTTGGGATAGAAAACGTGGTGAGTTTTGTGGCCTTGAAACTTGTTGGAGGCTGTGTCTCAGCTTGTGACTCTTGGTAGCTTTCACTGCACTTTGAGGCTTGACCCTTTATTTTCTTCAGACAAAATGTCTGAAGAAATTCCTTCAGACAATTTGTTCGAAGGAATTCCTCCAAATAATTTATTCGAAGGAATTCCTTTGGACAATTTGTTCGAAGGAAGTCCCCCCTTTTGGCTTTGTGTCTCTATATTGAGAGTTCCCTATCCTTAACACGTGGCATGTTCCACCACTTTTTACCAGAGACATGTGGCATCTTCTACTGAATCTTATTGCAACCTCCCGCCAGTGACACTTGGCACTTTCCGCTCTCGAGATTTTGTGATACCATAGAAACATTTGAGGCTCATTTGGGTTCTCTTAGACCATGACACTTGTCATGTACCATTTTTTTTAGTCACTCACTGGGGACCCACCACGGTCATTTCTCAAAATAGTGGAAAGAAAGGAAGGGACTGCAAAATTTGACACTTGGAGGCTTCCGACAAGCTTTACAAGGGACACATGGCAGTATTCACCACTCTTAGAAATAAAGTATAAGGTGTCTCGGTAGATGACACTTGGTAGCTTTCACTCATCCTTTTATTTTGCACACTCCTTTCCTTGACTGAGGCCGCCTTTGAACCTTTGAACCCATGAACCCATTGAACCTATGAAGTGGTACAAGGTTCAATGGTTCGATCAATTCATTCTTTTGATTTAGCTGAGTCATTTTGATATCTTTGAACCAAGCACATTGAGTTGTTTGGATGTTGAACCCATTAAACTGATGAACCAAAATGGTTCAAGGTTTAATGGTTCAATAGTTCAAGCCTTTGAAACTCGTTAAGTGCTCAGAGCCATGAAACATTTGAAATAGTTGAACTTTGAACCTCTGACAAATGCACGTAGCTCTTGCTGATGACATTGAACCTATTGAATCTATTGAACCAAAATGCTTTAACGTTCAGTGGGTCAATGGTTCAACCCTCACTTAGATGCTTGTCGATGGACATTTTTAATCGAACCAAAGCGTTGAACCAATCCTGAAAATGACCAAGTGTTGGAAGCTGGTTCTTTTGTTTGGACTTGCCTACAGAAGCCTTTGACCCAGTTGGACCTGCTAATCCCTTTACTGAAAAAGCTTGGAAAAATGAGGAATTTGTAAGCTCAGAACAAATTTTGAAAAGGGAAGAGACAATTTTGGTCTTACAGGGCCCAAAATAGTTCATATGTTGTCCCAAAAATGAGTGACATTTTTTGGGGACAATAGCTAGCTCCATTTGGGGAACTTCCTTCAGTTAAAAACTTGGAACAGCTAAGGGGAATAGAAACTAGAATCTCCAGTGCCTTGAAGTATGACATTAGGCTATGGAGTCATGCTACCCAAAAAGAAAGGCTCCAAAAAATGAAAATAAATAACACAAAGCAGAAACAAAGACTATATAGATATACATATGTACAGGTGAACTTATCTAACACTTCAAGAATTGAAGTGCTTCAGATGCTACCCATTGTGAGACAATGAAAATGGCATTCTATCCTGATAAACCAGTAGGAAACCATTTTATCCCCAGAATCAGTGATGGGTGAATGGAACTCTCCACTAGGAATCACATTTTTTGTGCACTCCTTTTGGCTCTCTCCTCTTGCTCCATGGCAAGACGTGGTCTTCTCTCTGAAAATCATAACTCCTTATTCTCTCTGCAAATATTTCCTTTTGCTGACTTTGGAGTACAACAGTATGGTCCACTACCATTGTTTATTGTTCTACTAGTTCAGTCTAGCACATGTTTTGATTGTTAGCATCAAACTCCTGACAAACCATCAGCTTAACATCTCATTTGGAATGAAGGAGTTTGACATCTTCATCTTGAGCAGCCTTCAACCTGAGTAATAGAGATTCATACTCAACAGTGTTGTTGGTGTTACTGAACTACAACTCGTGTGAAGAAGGAAGAATATCCCCTTGAGGAGATATCAACATCATCCCAGCTCCAGCATTAGTGGAAGAATCACTACCATCTAATTCCAGGATCCAAACATCATCAAAAATTGATCTTCTATCAAATTTCTCTTTATTAGAGATGGAAGATCCTTTTTTATTTATACTGTGCCCTACCAATTCTTTTGATGTCTTGTTTGAATCAAATCTTGGATTGCCAGCTACGGGGCTTTCATCAGCTGAGACATGAGCATCCTCTGTGGTCAAGAAATAATTACCCCTACCTGAAGGCTCAAACAGAATTTGAGCTGCAAGGGCTGACATTTGGGTGACCACAATGTTTGCCTCAGACAGGTCCACACTTAGTTCTCCACCAATATTTAACTGCTCAGGATTGGCTTGCAGGAATTCAAATTTAGTCATTTGAATTGTGGATTTATTGACATGATCAATTATATTAGATGACTAAAATGGACTTGGAAGAGGGGATGGGAGTTCATCCTTTTGGTTTTTGGGAGGGGAGGACTAGTCTACGAATTTAAAGTAGAAGGTGCAAAAATGTTTGATGTACTTACCTTTTTGGCAATCACTGGATCCTTTGACCAGAAAGGAAGAGGGGTTCTCTGCTTAGCAATTGAAATTGCTGGTTGGGGTCGTTCCTCTATCTTTTTTTTGTTGGCCAGCTAGGCTGACTAATTCTTAGACCAGGTGAATACTGTGTATGATCCTTCGACTGCTTTATCTTCACTTCTGGGTTCATCCTAGTAATTCAAGAAACCAATGTGGGAGTTGCCAGCTAATTCTTCTTGATCCTTTGTGAAGAGATCAACTTCATTTTCTTGCTCAAACTCAAGTTGGAAAGAGAAAGCATGTTCTGTTTCTAGATATCTAACTATTGAGTTAGTTGGAGGTGCTTCAAGGGCAAAGTTCCTCTATGGAGGGGAAAGATGATTTGGTTGCCCTTGACTTCTGGCAGCATTGCCTTGATATGGTTGATTGGGGAATGTCCTCCTTGGTACATCTCTGTATGAAGGAGCAAAAGAGATACCTTGTGCCATTTGCCTTTTTAAGGCTAGTAATTCATTTGCTAGCTTTTGTACCATTTGATCAGTGGTGGTTGTGGGTGAGTATTCAAAAGATGAAAAGGGTTTACCTCTATTAGGATCACTCCTTATCTTTCCTACCAAGATAAGGTCATCGTCAACCTCAGTAGTTAAGTCCTGAGTAGTAGCAAAGTCTATGTGGCTAGCATGCCTTAGCAAAAAAATCACTTCAGGTCGCTGGGAGTTATTGAAGAAGCATTTGAGGTTTTCATGTGTTGGCTAAGCAATTGCAACAATCTTGTTTTTTATCTTGTCAAACTTGGCAATGAAATCCCTCATAGGCTCATGAGGCTCTTTCTTCATCTAGGTGAGCTGGGCCAGCAAGGCATGGGCATCCTCTGTGGGCTTGAACCTTGCTTTGAACTTGGCTTTTAGGGTATTCCAGTCTGTCACTGATCTAGCCCGTAGATGGTAGAACCACTCTGTAGTAGGACCTTGTAAGATCTCCACAAAAAGCCTAACTTCCACGTCTTGAAATTCCACCCCTATCACACCATAGGCTATGTTGAAGGCTGTAATGTGTTCATCAGGGTGAATTCTCCCATCTCTAAATAATTTAGGGAAGTTCTTTCTTGAGGTGTGTGGAAGTTCATTGAGAGGTGGAGTCAAGTTGAGTGGGCCAAAAGAGTCACCCTAGGGGCCTCAAACTGCCATGATTTAATTATGAAAAATAGGGATAACAAATCTGGGTGGAATGGTGAGATTGCAGAATAAAAATGGAAAAGAATTGGCCCTACTTTAGCTTGAGGCTTGAGGCTTCAAACTGTGCACTCTTTTCCAGCAGCTCTGGTTTTTCAGACCAGATAAAATAATGGAGATGGAGGAAAATGTTAAGGCTATAATGATAATGGGTAAGACATAGAACGGAGTCAGCAGAGTCTACATAATGGATAAGGGAAGGAACTACTTCAATCTAAAACTTGAGGCTCTAGACTACACGTTCATCCCCAGTGGAGTCACCGAAAACTATTGGGTGAATATTTTGTTGACCAGCTAACTGGTGATCAAAATAGTTCCTATCACCATAGCATAGGGAGGTTGGTCGTCCATGTGTAGTTTTACTACATCAACAGGGGACAAATCTCTCCTCTCATCAAGGGGAGGTTCCCTATTAAATCTACCTAGGCTATATACTATATATATAAGTAGAAAGTAAGACACAGGGGTGGGATAAACCATCCATCTCTCTTTTTTTAGAGATGATGCTAACAAATAGAGGAGAAATCTTGGGTAATTGGTGAAGGTACTTCTCTTCTTTCAGAAGTAACATTTAGCCAAGAGCCAGATCCTTTCTTGGATAGTATAAATTTTAGTGAAGCGACAAAAGGCACTTCTCTTCTTTTAGAAGTGCTTGTTCTTGCAAACAACAAGAATCTTTCTAGTAGGATAAGTAACAGGGTGCCAAGGGTGTAGTAACCAACAATCAAAGATGTATCATAAAGTCTCCACCTTGACTGCCCAAGAGTGAGATATGAAGGACAATGAGGGCACAAAGTCATCCCAAGGTCATTTACATAGAAACAAAAAATAAACACACACTAAAGACAACTATGGCAACACAAAGTCTTCCCACAGTTGTCTTTAGGACACCTTCCTTGTTACTTTCACTAATTCTACTTGCCAAATTAAATAAACAAGAACACATTTATAAGACAGACATAAGAATAATCTTCTAAAATGATACAAGCCAAAATAGCACAAAGTCTGCAAACAACTTGCTTTCTCATTCAAATAAAATGAAATGAAATACAATCTGAGCTCAAAGTCTCAATATTCACCTTTCAATTGAGTAGAGTTTCGATTCTATATTAGGAAGATCTCATTTGCATCGAATGAGAGATTACAATATATAGAAGCAAAGAGAGGCTTAGCACTTTGTCCCATGGAGTGACCCATGCTACACAATTAATGCCTTGGATGCATTCTTGGTTTTGTCAGGAAGGGCCATGCTGGAGCAGGGTGGCTGCCTTAACTTTGGCATGTTGTTTCATCTCCTTTGTCTACTCTCGAGCCTAAATTACTCATTCCATCACCAGCTAGTCATGTAACTGTCCACTCTGCCTTTATTCCAAGGGGGGCAAATAGGCTATGCTTTCAATGTTTGCAGGCCCCAATATCTACTCAGTGAACTGCTTCACCTATTGGAATTAACTCCTTCTGAGTTTCCCTTTTTGTCTCTTCTCATTTGCTATGGCCACTTTTTGCTGTAACATAGGTGAGGACACGTGGTGGCATCTGCAGCTTTGAAATAGGCTTATCAAAATAAGCTTTAAAACTTGTTAGAGACTGTTGGTGCGAATACAGACACTTAGCAACTTTCGCTACATTGGGACAAAAATTTTGGTGAGTTCTGCAGCCTTGAAACTTGTTGGAGGCTATGTCTCAGCTCATGACACTTGGCAGCTTTCACTACACTTTGAGGCTCGACCCTTTATTTCCTTCAGACAAAATGTCTGAAGAAATTCCTTTGGACAATTTGTCTGAAGGAAGTCCCCCCCTTTGGCTCTATGTATCTGTATTGAGAGTGCCCTATCTTTAAAACATGGCACATTCCACCACTTTTTACCAGAGACATGTGGCATCTTCTACTGAATCTTATTGCAACCTCCCGCTAGTGACACTTGGCACTTTTCATTTTTAGGCTTTTGTGATATGATAGAAATGTTTGAGGCTCATTTGGGTTCTCTCAAACAATGACACTTGTCGTGTCCCATTTGTTTTCGTCGCTCACCAGGGACCCACCATGGTCATTGCTCAAAATAGTGGAAAGAAAGGAAGGGACTAATAAATTTGACACTTGGAGGCTTCTGACAAGTTTTACAAGGGACACATGGCAGTATCCACCACTCTTAGAAACAAAGTATAAGGCATCTCGGTAGATGACACTTGGCAGCTTCCGCTCATCCTTTTCTTTTGTGCACTCCTTTCCTTGACTGAGGCTGCCTTTGAACCTTTGAACCCATGAACCCATTGAACCTATGAAGCGGTTCAAGGTTCAACAGTTTAGTTAGTTCATTCTTTTGATTTGGATGAGTCATTTTGATATCTTTGAACCAAGCACATTGAGTTGTTTGGATGTTGAACCCATTGAACTGATGAACCAAAATGGTTTGAGGTTTAATGGTTCAACAGTTCAAGCCTTTGAAACTCGTTAAGTGCTTAGAGCCATGGAACCTTTGAAACAGTTGAACTTTGAACCTATGATAAATGTGCTTAGCTCTTGCTGATGACATTGAACCTATTGAACCAAAATGGTTCAAGGTTCAATGGTTTAATGGTTCAACCCTCACTTAGATGCTTGCCGATGGACATTTTTGATCGAACCAAAGCGCTGAACCAATCCTGAAAATGACCAAGTGTTTGAAACTCATTCTTTTGACTGGACTCACCTGTAGAAGCCTTTGACCCAATTGAACCTACTAATCCCTTTACTAAAAAAGCTTGGAAAAATGAGGAATTTGTAAGCTCAGAACAAATTTCAAAAAGGGAAGAGACAATTTCGGTCTTGCAGGGCCCAAAATAGTTCATATGTTGTCCCAAAAATGAGTGACATTTTTGGGGGACAACAGGTTGTGTATGAGATAAAGCAGTAGATGTCAAGTATTATGACTCAAAAAGCAGTAACTCGATGGCTCAACATTATTTTTTAGAGTGAGTTCTAGTTTTTTTCTAATCACACCATTTTCCAGTCTTCCCCTTCTTGGGTTTTGTAATCTTAAAACTCCTTTTGCTTCTAATTTTGGCCTCGTGTTTGACCTTCCCTATGTAACTTTTCTATTTCAAAGGTTGACTCTTCGTATTTTTTCTTTCATGCTTCTTCTCAATCTTCACTACAAACATGTATGCCTCATCAAGGGTTTCCAAATTAAAGAGTTCCATTTCCCCCCGTATGTACCATTATAGTCCACCATGATATTTAAGAGTCTTATGTTTCTCACTTTCTTGGATGCCCAATCTCATAGACAGAGAATGAGAAATGTCAGTGTAATATTGAATAGATTGATCCTTGCCTTGGTGAAATTTTTACCACTGTATGTATAGATCATCATATGCTCTGATGGGATATTATTCTTCTTTTATCACTTCCATGAAATCATCCCTAGTAGGTTCCACCTCAAGGCCAATTTCATATGTACTAAACCTCTTTATGTACACTTCCCACCAATTTTTCATGGGCAATGATGCTTTCAAAAGAGTAAAAGTGATCTTTTCTCCATCAGTGAATTTATTTACAGAAAGGTAGGAAGACAATTGATCCAACCTATTTTTTAATGCATCAACATTGATTTTGCCTTCAAATATAGGGATATCAAAATTCGCCTAAACCTTGAAGGGTGTTGGGGCACTGAAAGGACATTCCATGGATTAGGAGCCAGGGAGTGTAGATGAAGAGCCAAAATTTCCCATTGAGATTTTTCAGACAATTTAGGTGAATTATTGTAGCATCTATACTTGTTTCCATTTGAAGGATTCATTCACCATTTTCTTGAAGGGATCAGATGTCTCAATGTCATCCACCATTTGAAGTCATTTGGAGTGAATAGGTGGATAGTTTGGAATCTCTATTTTTTTCCACCCAAGCTTCTTATAGCCTGACCTCGTCTTCAAGGTCATACACTCTCAAGATAAACCACTCTGATACCAATGATCCAAAACTTAGATGTTTTGATTGATAGATATTTCAAGAACACAAAAATAACACAATAATAATGATTTCTCTGAGAAGATATGTTTTATTACTCAATATTGTAATATAACCATATGCTTATCTCTGGGAAGTGATGTCTGATTGCCATTTTAGGTTACATATTCATTTATACATATTTTGAAGGTAAGAGGAGTATGTGTAAGGTCACCAATATTGAGGCATATTAAGTGGTTTAACTTGCACGATTTACAACAATACATAATTTGAGGAATTACTATTTTTAAAAACTTACTATTTTTAGACTGCATAACTAAAATTAAAATTTAGAGAACTTCCATTAGGTTTTTAAGGGTCAAAATCCACCAAGTGAAGCTCTATGCCATCTCACTACTTTATCCTCATTCCTAGCTTTCTGACAGTTCAAATGAGGAGTCAATCAGAGTTATGATGTAAACGTTATGGCTCCCAGAAGTTCTATCATCAATTAGTGTAGAACCATCATCTAAATTGTCACCTGAATTGTTGCCCAGATCATTCCTCCCTCCTTGAGAATCAATGGAACCCACTATGTCAATATTCCTCATCAAGTGTGGTAGTTGTGTCTTAATTTAATTTTTTGTAAGCCACTCACCTTGGTGTCTAAGCTAGCCCCTTTTGGCCACCCAATAAATTAGAAGAGTGTCCTCTTGTTATCTTCATCTAGGTGTCCACAATCTGATCCTCCTCCACTAGAGCAAAACTCTACAGATCAAGCTCATCAATGTCTAGTTGTTTTGATATGACTGAAGTGTCCAACAGGGGTGGATGATATGGTTTGAGGAGCTCCACATTGAATATTGTATATAGACTAAGGTAGGTTGGTAGGTTCAACTCAAAAGTTTTTTCTCCAAATTTTCTAGTGATGGTGTAGGGACCATATCGTAGACACCAAATTTTTCTATGTGGGCCTACAAATCATTCCTTTTGAAGCCACAACCAAACCTTGTCACCCACGACAAAATGGTGTGCATTCTTATGTTTTTCATGGCGTTGCTTATAATTTTGATTCATCTTCTCCAAGATGTCATGAAACTGTTGTTGGATGTGTTGCATTTATTCAATGAATTTTGCTACTTTTATTGCCTCAAATCTCCCATGAGGTGTGTATTCCATGGTAGAGAATGGAATGGATATATCAATTGGTTCCATGGGTTGGAACCCAAAACATACATAGAATGGATTGTGCTTGGTTGATCTGTGTAGGCCCTGATTGTATCCATGTTGTATGAAAATAAGCCCCTCATCTCATGTGTGTAGATGTGTGGAGTGCTACATTTAAATCATATGAAAAATCAAGAAGTTCACCACTTCTTTTTGACCATCAATATGTGGATGGAAAGCTATGGATTTCATCAGCTCGGTATCCATCATCTTTCATAGAGTGGACTAGAAGATGCTCAAGAACTTGTTATCTCTATCTGAGATAATGGACTTGGGGAGACCAAAATGGAGCCATACATGACTAAAATATGGCTGAGTAGTTTCTTCAGTAGATATATTTTTCTTACAAGTAATCATGATAGCCATTTTTGAAAAATGATTAACTACAACACAAATATAATCTTTTCCATGTTTTGAAGTGGACAAACTTTAGATTAAATCCATTGAAATAGATTCCCAGGGCCTAGTTAGTTTTATTAATGGCATGTACAATATTTTCTTCTTATTTGTTGGCTTGGATATCACACATGGGGTGCAAGATTTGAGGTACCTTCCATATGGGGCTAGTAGAAGTGTTTTTAAAGAACCACCAATGTCTTATTTACATTAAAGTATCTAGTTTTCCTACTGAAATGTGCTTCCCATATCATCTTTTATTGCTCTATAGTTGGAACATAGATGTGCCCCATGTGATAAAGGAAATTATCTTGCAAATAGAAATAAAAAAATGTTTACCTTCATGAAGCACCTAATATGTATTAGCAAAGGTAGTATCTTCTTCATATGGAGCACCCCAAGTGGCAGTCTCATGTTTGTACAGGTCAAAAACTATTATGAGTGTAGTAATTGGTGGGTGGCTCAGATAATATATGCTTATATTTGAGCTCCCTTTTTTATTCTTGATTAATGGATTAATTTGCTATAGATATGTGTGTTGAGTGAATATTTTGTCACCAGCTAACTGATGGAAAAATGGTTACATCAACCATAGCATAAAGATATTTATGCAGCAAAATGGGTGTGATGACGACAACCAGAATGAGATAAATCTCTCCTCTCAGCAAGGGGAGGTTCCCTATAATATATATATAGGGAACCTCCCCTTGCTTAGAGGAGAGATTTATCTCATTCTGGTTGTGGTCATCACACATAGGGATGAAATCATACCATCCATCTCTCTTTTTTTAGAGATGATATTCACAGAATAGGAGAGAATTCCTTAGTAATTGCTGAAAGCATTTCTCTTCTTTCAAAAATGGTGTTCAGACAACTAGAGGAAGACTTCCTAGGTTGTAACTGTAACCACAAGAAACCCATGAAAGCACAAAGTCTTTCGTTGCTTCTCTCACTGATTAAGATGAAGGACGCCATAGGATTAAGAGCAGCGCAAAGTCTCTACCTAAAACTACAATAGAATAAAGGATTACAAAGGATAAAGAGACCTCAAAGTCTCTCTAGTATCCTTTACATAAAACATAGACTGAAGACAATTATGGTTGCACAAAGTCTCCCATAATCAGCTTCAGGACATCTTCCAGCTTATTTCCACTTGTTCTGCTTGTTTGATTAAATATAAAAGACTGTATTTAGGAAAAAGACATAAGAATAATTTCTCAAATGACACAAGCAATTTCAACACAAAGTTTGAAAGGTCACTTACTTTTTCATTCATTCAACAAAATATGATTAACAATCTAAGCTCAAAGTCTCAAGAATGCCTTTCAATTTGGGTAGAGCTTCACTTCTGATAACAGAGAGATCTCTCTCTACCAAATGGGAGATTACAATATATAACATTACAAGAAAGACTTGGGTGCTTATTTTCATGAAATCAGCCCTTGCTGAATTGAATGCATTGAATATCTATGAAAGGACCATGTTGGAATAGGTCATCGACCTTGACTTTAGCATTTTGAATCATCTCAAATGTCTCCTCCTAAGCATAGGTTGCCTACTCTTCTTTATGATGCTTACATAGTTGTCTATTTTCCTTTACTTAATCAAGATAAATAGGCCACACCATTGAATGTTTTATGTTATCTAATGTCCACCTGGTGGACTGTTTCACCTACTGAAAATAACTCTCCTATAGATATTTCTAGATTTCTTATAGTCATTCTCTCTTTCCTTGCCATGTTTTGTCTCTTCTTATCAATATGAGCTCTCGGGGCTATCTTCTCGCTTCCTCCATTCGCTTCATCGGCTCCTTTCTGAGCTAGGGCTTTTGAAAATTAACGATTATTCCATCACCCTAAAATTGACATCCACGAGGATGTCACTGGTCACTTTGAACCTCTTTGAACCTTGAACCTTGAACTCTTTTGGTTTAAAGGTTAAATGGTTCAAAGGTTCAATGTTTTGTAAAGGGCCGAATTCACTTTCTTTTTCTTCTTCAGTTGAACCATTTCTAGAATCTTTTGCTTCATCCATTCACTCAAAGCCTTCATTCGAACTTATGAACTCATTGAACCTATTGAACCTTTGAACCTTTTGGGTTTAAGGTTCAACGGTTTAATGATTCATTCTCTTTCTTTTAAGCCTTTTATTCTCTAAGTCCATCGAACTTATTGAACTCATTAAACCTTTGAACTCTTTTAAGTTCAAGGTTTAATGGTTTAATAGTTCAATCTTCACTATTTCTTTGAATCCTCTGAAGCTTCGAAATCTCTAGATTTTATATAAGTCTACTGAAGTCATTGAACCTTCAAACTCATTAAACTTTTAAACCTTGCGAAGGTGGGGTTTCATGGTTCAATGATTCAAAGTGGTTCATTCTTTTTCTTTAAAGCCCACTATTAAGTCTTTTGATTTAAACTCGTCATTAAACCTTCCTCAAAACACTAAGGAAATGCCTTAAGTGTTTTGAAATTCTTTTGAAGAAAGCTTATCTGTTGAATCTGTGACTTCTTTAACTGAAAAGTCTTGAATATTTGAAAAACTTAACTACTCAGAATATTTTGAAAGAAAGAAAGAGACCATTTTGGCTTGTAGGACCAAAATGATCAGCATATTGTCACAAAGCCAAGTGACAGATTTTAAGAACAATAGCTGGTTCCAATTGGGGAACTTCCATTGATTGAAAATTGAAGTAATCGAAGGGAATGGAATAAAAAATCTCAGTGCCTTCATTTATGCCATTGGGCTACAAATTCATGCTACCCAAAAAGAAAGGTGCCAAAAATGAATGGCACTAAAAACAAACAAAAAACATAAATCAAAGAAAGACTATACATATATACAAATGGACTTATCTGATACTTCAAGGATTGAAGTGCTTAAGATTCTGCCCACTGTGAGGTAGAGTAAATGGCATTCCATCTTGATATTTCAGAAAGAAATTATTTTCACCATTTAAACGATGAATGAAAAATGAGCCTCTCCACAAGGAATTCAATTTTCCATGCATTCCTTTTGGTTCTCTCTTCTTGTCCCATAATAAGACTTGATCTCCAATCTAAAAATTATGGATCCTTGCTTTTTGGTCAAAGAGTCTCTTTACCAGACTTTGATGCGCAGTAATTCGGTCCACCACCATAGTTCATTGCTCATTTAGCTCACTCAAGCACATGATCCTTTTGTCGATGAAACTTTCAAAAGTTGAATCTTCCACTACCTTTGCTAACTTTAATGCTAGTAATTTCAAGGTGATTGGTATCTCTATATTCAGAACATATAGAAGTTAGAATGGGGACATACCTATTATTATCTACTAGCTTCTTGATAATGATCACTAGGTTCTTGTTGCATGATTTTGCTTGACCATTTCCTTGCGGATAATAGTCAGAAGAGTGGGAGAGGATAATCCCATAAAAATAGCAGAACTAGGTAATCTCATGAGAAGAGAAACAAACTACATTATCTGTTATAATCTTGGTTGGGACTCCAAACTTGAAAATGATATTTTTCTTGAGGAAATTACATACTACTTCTGAAGTAGCATGCTTGACTAGAATGGCTTCTATCTACTTGGTAAAGTAGTTAGTGGCTGTAAGGACATAATCATGTCCAGTAATCGAGGACATATTTATAGTGCCAATGAAATAAATTCTCCATTGCTGAAATGACTCTTCTATTACCATAAGCTTGAGAGGTAGCACAGCCAACTTGGGTTTAACAATGAACTATTGACACAGATCGCATCTATGCACCCAAGCGTATGAATCTTGAAATAGAGTAAGCTAATAGTACCTAGATCATAGAATCTTATGGGAAATCATAGGTGTATAAAAATGTCCTCCATAGGCCAAATTGTGGAAGGACTCTAAAATGTTATCCTATTGAACCTTATCCACACAACAGAGGAACACCCCATCAAGGTTCCTCTTATATAAACCATTGTCCCACTAGACAAAGTTGACAGATTTCAACTTGACAGTCTTCTTTTCTTTATGAGACAAGTGAGAAGGACACTCACCATAGGTAAGGAAATGAGCAATATTCGAATACCACTCATTCGTAGTGGTGACAAAGAGAACTGTTGGCGTGCCTTCAACTTCTATTTTTTCATACTCTATTTCTTTTGGTATGCTATCAATAATTAATTAGCAAAGTCTTATTCCCCATATGAGCTTCATAGGTTTGATAACAAGATCAAACTCCTGAATTTTAAAAATCTAATTGCCCCTTTTAGTTCTAAGCTATTGCTGAGTCAGGATAGACTTTATTGTTGTATCAGGAACCAAAGCAACAGTGTGTGAGTTCAAGATGTAAAAATGAAAGTGCTTTACCACCTTTACCATAGCATAAGCATGCTTCTCTATGATTGAATACTTTAGCTCATGAGCTTTGAGAGGACAACTCATGAAAGATATGAGAGATTCCACCCCTTCTTTATTTTGCTGAACCAAGATGGTTGAAAGTGTATGTTCAGAAGCATAGCTATACATCATGAAGTCTTTGGTGTATTCAGGACAAACCAAAATTAGGACATGGGTGATAGCTTCCTTGATGTCTTGAAATGTTGGTTTTCCTTCTTTAGTCCAGCTGAAAGCGGCTTTGCCCTTCATTATATTGACAATGTGATGAGTTTTCTCTAAAAATTCAGGAATGAACCTTCATAGAAAATTCACCTTTTCAAAGAAAGAGTGAACTACAGTCTTACTGGTAGGAAGAGAAAGCTCTTGAATGGATTTGACCCTTTCTGGGTCGATCTTTATGCCTTCTTGGGACATAATGTGATTGAGAAGTTTACCTTCTTTAACCCTAAAAATTGACTTCTTGAGATTAAGAGAAATACCATTTTGCCTACATCACTCCAGCACTTGTTGTAGATGATGCACATGATCAGGATGATGCTTAGAAAATATTGTCAAATCATCAAGGTATACCATAATGAACTTACCTATTTCATTTTTAAAAGTAAGATCTATTGCTCTTTAAAAAGTGGTGTCAGCATTGATCAAGCCAAAAGGCATTCTTCAATATGCAAAAGTGCCTCAAAGTGTTGTGAAAGTGGTCTTATGTTGGTCTTCTTCACCAACTTCCACTTGATTATATCCTTAAAAACC
This sequence comes from Torreya grandis, assembly GCA_037957365.1. NCBI lineage: Eukaryota > Viridiplantae > Streptophyta > Pinopsida > Cupressales > Taxaceae > Torreya > Torreya grandis. The sequence goes on along the minus strand of JARHVA010002177.1, from coordinate 1,206,518 downwards.
ATCTAGCATTGATAACATCTCAACGCCAGTCATTGTTTGTAGTAGCTAATCCATGATGGGCAGGGGATACTTATCTTTTAATGATGACTGATTCAGATTTTTGAAATCAATACATAGGCAAATTTATCCATTCTTCTTTCTCATAGGGACCATGTTCACAATCTAGGTGGAATGATGGATTGAGAAAATAATTCTTGCATTCAGCATTTTTTGTATCTTAAAAAGAATCATCCTGATATCTTGGGGTTGTACTGCCTTTGCTTCTACTTGTGAGACAACGACCCAATCTTGAGAGGAATTTCATTTTGGATTTCTTCAGGTTTGATGGATTTCAAATCATCATAAGAGTATACCAAAATATCAATGTAATGGTAAATCAGAGTGATAAATTTGAATTTTTCATCCAGGGTACAACAATTTTGAATGTTGACCATTTTGGGATTGTCTTCTGTACTCAAATTTACTTGATCAAATTTTTTTGAGAATTTTGAATCCATTTGCTGTTCCTTGATAAACCTATCATGCTTGTCTAAAAGTTTCTTAAGAGAAACTAATCCTTTGATAATTTTATTCACTTTGAGTTGAAAAAACTCTTCATCAAATTTTAAATTTGTTTTTGGAGTTGATTCTTGTGGTGGAGACTCACTACCTTTGAAATGAAGCTTTTCAAAGCTGTCCATTTGTTCTAGAAAAGTAATGATTTGGTTGTCACTATTAAACACCTACCAATGGTCAGCATTATCAGGTACACTTGGTCAAAACACCAACTCGATAGTGTACCTGTCTTCTTTGAAATCTCAGTGAAGGTCCAAGAGAGTTACAGAGACAGCTAATGAATCCGAATGACTATTGAATTCTTTGGGCATGGTAGAAATACTGAAAGCATTAAAGCTTTCAATATATTCCCACATTAGATTGCAATAATAGCACAATCTCTCATTCTTGGTTTGATACAGGTTTCTCTTGAGCATCCTTTAAACTGAGCAGTAACGATTCATATTTAACAGTGTTGTTAGTGTTGTTAAACTATAATTTATATGCATAGGGGAAAATATCTCCTTGAAGAGATATTAAAACTACTCCAGCTCTAGAACTAATAGAAGAATTGCTATCATCAAATTTTAGAATCCAAACATCATTAAAATATGATCTTCTTTTAAATTTTTCTTCATTAAGAAGGGAAGATCCTTTTTCATGAGTATTGTGCCCTACTAATTCTTCTGATGTCTTATCTGCATTTTTTGGATTGTCACCTATGGAACTATCATCTATTGAAATAGGAATGTCTTCAACAGTCAAAAAATAATTATCTAAGTCTGAAGACTCAAATAGAATTTGATCTTTAGGGGCTGATGTTTAGGTGACAATGTACTTTACCTCCTTCTCAAGAAGTAGCTTTTGCATGACGCCCCTGACAGGGACCCTCGCTTCAGACAGGTTCATGTTCAATTCTCCACCAACATCCTTACAAAAATTTCACTCAAGAAGAATGCCATAAGAGGCTAGGACGTCAGCCACCAGGACTATCATTTCAATTCTCTTATCTGGGAAGGCTGCAAATACAAATTGATCATCTTTGATTTATCCCAATAGAGGCACTTATTTGTTTTCCATGGAAAAACATCTCTCAAAGGTCTTAGTCAGTGTGAGACCAAGAGATTTTGCCACCTTGGTAGGCATGACATTGTCAGAAGCTATAATATAATATAATTGTTCAACTAATGACCATTTATCAATAAGGAAACATAAAATGGTTTTGTCTTCTCAGGGGTAGTTGGAGGAGTGATCACAAGATTATTTCAGGTAGGTGTGTTCTTTGGGGGAACATAAGTTACTTTCAAAATCTCTTGTCTTGTAGAGACAGTTTTATTTTTGACGTATCGAAGTAACCTATCCAACTGCTCAGGGTTGGATTGCAAAAAGTCAAACTCAGACATTTGAATTTTGGTCTTCTTAGCATGGTCAATTATATCAAATGATTGAAATAAATTTGAGATAGAGAAAGGCAGTCCATCAATTTAGATTTTACTGGGTGTAGGATTGGTTTATGAATTTGAAGCAGAAGGTGAAGGAATATTTGAGGTATGTACTTTTATAATGATCACTGAGTCCTTTTATTGAAAAGGTAGAGAAGCCCCTCATTTAGCAATTCAAATTACTGGTTGAGATTCTTCTCCTATTTTTCCTTTATCCACTTGTTGAGTTGACTGGTTTTGGGACTTGGTAAATACAACATATGATCCATTAAATGCTTCTCCTTTACTTTTGAGTTCATCCTGGTAATTTAGAAAATCAATGTTAGAGTCACCAGCTAATTCTTCTTAGCCTTCTGCAAAGAGATCAACGCCATTTCTTGGTTTAGCTCAGGTTGAAAAGAAAAAATAGATTCAATTTCAAGATAACCAACACTGAGTTAGCTGGTGCTGCTTCAATTACAAGATTTCTTGGTGGGGGATGAAGGTGATTTGGTTACCCTTGATTTTTGGTAGTATTGCCTTGATAAGACTAGTTAGGAAATGTCCTCCTTGGTATAACCTGATAAGAAGGAAGAGTAGGCATCCCTTGTGCCATTTACTTTTTTAGAGCTAGCAATTCATTTGCTAGCTTTTACACCATAGAATCAGTGGTGCCTATTGTAGACACCGCAAACGTGTCTGCACCTTGGTTCTCCCCCTTGGTCCTTTCTCCCTCCTAGTCCTCCTTGGTCCCTAACCCACCTAGGTCTTATTAATTAGAAATTAACATCTTTTAATTAATTGAGGCCCCCTTTCCACCCTACCCTTGCCTCCTTGGATCCTCCCTTGAATCCCTCCACCTTCCCCTAGCATTTATTAGCCCAAATCTCACCATTATATCCCCCCTCGTCCATTTTGGCAACCTTGCGACCGTTCTGCCCATGACCCCTCGCTCGGCGGCGTGCAAGAATGGGCAGAGGCTATTTTTAGCCTCTGTGCCCATCCTGCGACCGCCGACGTCGGCGACCCTTCGGCCGACGTCGACGAGACTGCCGGCGTCGGCAGCCTTCATTATCCCCTTCTGCGTCCGTTGCACCCCCTGGACTCTTGAGCTCGCAAACAACTCCTCTTGGCGCTTTGGCTCTCATTTCTCCTCTGTCTTGACCTCGTACAGCAGCAGCAATAGGTGAAGCAGGCCCTGGATCAGTATCTCCTCCTTGCAGCAAACTCTTCAGTGGCTCCAGCAACATCTCCATCTTCTTCTTTCAGCAGGCTAAAGGTAAGCTAGTCTGGTTTTTATTTTATTTTCTTTAGTTTAATCATCTGTTTTCTGTTGTCCTCTGTGTCTTTCCCTTTGTCCCTTCCCCTGAGAGGCTGCAAAGCCTTCTCAGGCCCCTCCTCCTGTGTATCCTCCTCTTCCCTGTCCTCTGTGTCTCTTCCTCTCCCCTATATCTCTGCCTGAAACCATCCACAGACCCGTCCATCAGACTCAGACCCGTCCATCAACGTCCAACCCGTCCACGGACAGACCACAGACCAAGACTCAGACTAGACCCTGCTCAAACCCGACCACAGGCCACAACCCCGACCGACACCGATCACAACCCCAACCGATGTCGGCAGGATAGCCGACGACGGCAGGTCAGATAACCGACGCCGGCAACATTACCGACCTCGGCGACTGTCTTCAGCCTACTCCTTCATTCAGGTAATCATTTTGTTTTCTTCTTTCATTTTTAATCTTTTTGTCACTTCTGTATTCTGTCATTCTGTCTTTTATCAGTCACTTATCTTATAAAAATAGTGGGTTGACCTCCCTTAAGGAAGTTTTTACACTTCTGGGAACAAGCCTTTGCTTGGCAACCCACTGCCTATCTGTCTAACGTTTTTCTTGTCCTAGTTTCCCTTTTTCTTGCAGGTGTCATTCCTCCACAGCCAAAGAGGAGTGCCCACGAACGTCTGGATTTACGGTGCGCAATCTATAGTCCAGGTACTTCCAAGCCTTGTCCTTTACTTTCTTCTAGTTTCTTTCTTTATAGTCTGAAAAGCAAATTTGAGGTAGAAACATCTCTGGCACGCCCGGTGGGACCCTAGGTTCCTCCTGGGTTCCTTTTTCTTTTCATTCATCTAGGTGCATTTAGGCTCCTTCCTTCTTGTCTCTTTATTCTATTCCAAATGTCACTATAAGCAGGTCTAAAACAAACATTTCTTCCTTGCATTCTAGACTAGTCTTAATCTCATACTCTCATCCCTTTCTCCTTCTTGTCTTCATAACAATATCACATTTCGACTTGGGCTTAAAACATATTGCACTTTCATCTCTGCTTGTCCTTGCATTAGTCCACATCTAGTAACTTAGGCGCATATTGAATAAACCGTAGACACTTTATGTTACACTACCTAATCACATGCACAAAACAAACATATAACATACCTGAGACAAGGCCCGACTGGGAATTCATCCCCCAGCGGATACCTTACCCGTCCCGGTGACCCCACTTGGATTTCATCACCAAGGGGGAAGCCCACTCCGTTCTCTGGCGGAGTCTAAACTCTAGGCGAGGTATATCTTGGCTAAGCGAGACCAGCTAACCACTGGAATCGTGAAGTGAGGGGAGCTTGCTCCTTAGCACCAGGCCACGTACCAGACCCTAACACAGATCTTTGAGCACCTAAAACAACACCTGAAACCATCCTTAGACCACCTTCTTCTAGGACCCATTTTTCAGCCAATCTTCCCAAACATTCATCTAAGGCATAAGCCACAAGTTTCTAAGGTTAATTCCTAGGATTTATCGCTTAGGCTTGTCTGTCTTCTTCTGTTTTCCTCCTCTCATCTGTTTGTTTGAGTGTGTGAGGATGTTTTCTTCTTTGTTTTTCCAAGAACCTTTTGGCTCTCTGGAAAACACAGTCACCGACATCGGTACTGCCACCGACGTCGGCTTCCCCTGTCACCGGCATCGGTTCTGATACCGACGTCGGCTTCATCTGTTACCGGCATCAGTTATCTGACCGACGTCGGCCTCAGTTCCTACTGACATCGGTTTTTCAACCGACGTCGGTCTCTGTCACTGTCCTTTTTTTCCAAAACCAGCAACCTAAAACCTGTCCTTTCTCTGTCAAGACTTCATCCTGGTCTTCTGAAACTGAGCAACACAGTTCCTGAGACCCGAACCTTCTTTGCCTTGCATGGTTTTCACTCGTAGCCAAGCCAAGGCTCTTGTCGACCACGCCTGCCGTCAACCACTTCCGTCCACCCCATCCGTGACCAAGCCTACAATGGAGTTCAACTCGGAGACCGAAAGAACTCCTGTCCGTCTGACCCCGCCGCAGACTCCCATTGTCCAAGAAGGGGACCAAGACTTCGAGCGATTCTTGGACCTCAATGTCAAGGCTTTGCAACATTATCTCGCACATAGCCGAACGCGGGACTCCTTGGGCAATCCGATCTACGGAATGCCGACCTCCCTTGTCGCGACTACAGCTGTATCGACAACATCCATAGTTCAACCTTCAGACACTCAAGCCATCGCTTTGACCACTGACCAGACTTTGACCAATCCTCCAGGTGTGGCCTCTCCTTCTATCATTGGGCCCACTTCCACCGGGGTTCCGGCCCCTTGTCAACCTCAACCCGCTCAACCTCTATCCACTTCATTTCAAAACCTTGTCGTCTCTATCCCGCCTACCCTGGCCCCTATCAACACCAGGGTGGCTTCTTACCCCTTGGCCCCCGTTACCACAGTCCAACCTCTCGTGGCAACAACGGGCCCAGCTATGTCTTCTAACCAACCACCTTTAGCCTTCACTTCTGCCCCTGCGATTAGTCATCCGTATATTATACAACCGACTATGTCGCACGCCTCCTCTAACCTCTTCCAAGCACCCTACAACCTAGGGGGCGCGCAACCCGTCAATCCGTCGGCAGACATTATCAAGATGCTGATGGACAAGATGACCAGTCTTGAGACCTCTGTTTCCGGCTCACGCAACACTCTTTCATATGAGCAGATCTGCAACGAGCCCATCCATCCTTCTGTCCCAATCAGACCATATCCTAGCCAGTGGGAGCTTCCGAAGTTTTCTCGCTTTCAAAACAAGGAAGACCCACAACAACATTTGCGGGCATTCAGACACGCTTGCTACCTCATTGGCCATGACGATGCGTTACTTTTACGCACGTTTCCTATGTCTCTCTCGGGTGCTGCACTTGACTGGTACAGCTCCCTTCCTAGTCATTCTCTCTTCTCATTCACGCAATTGGCTCAGCTATTCCTCGATCACTTTTCTATCAACATAACCAAGAAAGTCTCAATCACGGACCTCTATTCTATTCGGCAATTCAAGGACGAGTCCATAGCCGACTTCGTGGCTCGATGGAGAGGCCTTATCAACCAACTCTCCTTTTCCTTGCCCCAGGCCGAGCTTATTGAACTCTTTTCTCAAGCCTGTGCCCGACATATCTCTTCCACTCTGAGGGTTCAAACCTTCCACACTTTTGACGAGGCCTTCACGATGGCCCGCAAACTTGAGTTGCGTGCCATCGAGGAGAACAAAGTCAAACTGCGGAGTAAGAATCCTAGCTCTAAGACCAATGACTCTTCTTCTGCCAAGCCATCATCATCCAATTCTAAATCCAAGGCTTCAGCTAATGCCGTGGTTGTCAGACCTTCATCTTCTTCGTCTAATCAGCCTGAGCCCTCTACGTCTCAGAGCGCTACTCGGCAATTTCAGCAAAGATACTTGCAGCGACGATATACTCCTCTTGGAGAATCATATGCGTCTGTGCTGGAAAAGCTTCTTAAACAGGGAATCCTCAATCTCCCTCAAGTCCAACCTCCTCCGCAATTCGATCCCTCACACGCCATCCCCGCGTGGTATAGGGAGCAAGACTTCTGCAGCTTTCACCGTGTTAGGGGTCATGACACGGAGAACTGCAAGACCTTTAAGAACATAATACAAGACATGCTTGAGAAGGGGGATCTCATCTTAGACAATCCAAATGCACCCCCTAATCAAGCCATTGACATCTTCAAACAACCTTTCCCCAATCATCCGCCAGCTCAGAACCATGTCCAGACCTTAATTGATGACAATCATGAGCACAATATTCGGACAGTCAATACGGTCTCTCCTTTCGTCCCCAATCAACCTCTTGAGGTTAGTCCATCTATCAGTCCGTCACATGTGGACGAGCCTCTCTCCCTGGCTAGTTCTCCATTGACCTCTCTCATCTTGGAGGACGCTTCGGCCTTGTCAGTACCTTCAGTCTCGCCATCCTCCTTTCTGCAGCCTTTGGAGGACCCGACCCTTCCTACTCCTCAGCCGCAAGTGGAGGGCACTGTCATCCCTGCCCTTTACCCGCTAGAGGAGCCTCGCTCCCCGGTTTCTTCTCCACCCAGGGAAGAACCTGTCTCGCCTTCGTCTTCATCTGTCATGACTTCACCACATCATGTGTCCAAGACCACTACTCCCATCTCGTCTTCAATCTCGCAACCATCAACATCTTCTTCTCAGCCATTTTCCCGGTTAGTGGAGAAGATTGAACTTCTCCCTTCGAGGAAAGTGATGCCTCAGGTGTTGTGGGAGCGTCTTAAGACCCTTCAACATACCCGCGCCCTCTCATCACATGCCGCTAATCCTCCTAAGGCGGAATCTCGTCAGACTCTTGACAAAGACCAGACTCTTAAACCTCAACCAAACCCGTCCAAACCGAAGCCTGCATCTATCTCGTCCAAACCCATCAAGTCATTTGGCGTTCATCCTATCTCCTCCCTCACTCACCCGCAAGTGAAGGTGGACTTAGGCCAGACCTCGACCAGTAGCAATCTTCCGACCAAGGCAAAGAAGACTGCCAGACCGCAGAAACGAACGCCTCCTTCTCCGTCACCATTGCCATCCATTTTGGGCCCCCATCCTTCGACCTTGGCTAGCATCCTTCCCACTCCGACCTTCAACCAAAACTCGTTGCCTCCTTTGCTTCCTCTGCCTACCTCCAGTCGTCCCTCTCCTAAAAAGGCGGTATCAATCGTCAAGAAAGAGCCGTCTCCATCTGTCACCGCGCCATCAACCCATAAGGTGGTACGGAAACCTCTTCTAACCTCGCCTAAGCAAAAGTCACCGACCTCGCGCATATCAAATAGCACGGACCCTCTATTGGGCTCATACTCGTCGATATTGTGCTGACTTCTCCAGACTTCTGACATAACTCTTCCGCCCATCAAGCCTTTCCAACCTCTCAGGTCCAAGCCCTCCTGGTTCGACGATACAAAAATTTGTTTATATCATCGTACACCAGGGCATGACACCGAGACTTGCTGTGCCCTCAAGGCTGTCATTCGCCGCCACATGGAGAAAGACACTCTTCTCCTTGAGGACACTCTTGACCAGACCCCGACTCCTCCCTGTCCAGCTTCTTCAAACACGTCAACATCTCACCAGCAAGACATGACCCCTTCTTTGCCTCCCATTTTCGAAATCAATGCTGTCCGTATAACCACTAGATCGGAAAAGGACAAGGCCAAGGAAAAAGCTGCCATTCCTTGGACCTATCCCTTCGTCCAGCCACCCCTTGCGCCCAAGCCTAAAATCTCTATCCTTGGCGCATCCCAACCTTCTTCGTCTTCCTCTTCCGGGCCAATCCATGACTCCATGCTGAAGCAGCTTCACCAGACACCTGTGAAGATGTCTCTTTACGACCTTATCCAAACCTCCCTTCAGCACCGTCAAGCCCTTATCCAAGCCTTGCAGGCAGCGGAGGTCTGACCCGAGGACCCCCAACCACTCGCTGCCCTCGTCCATTCCTTGTCTCCTGTCGCTTCCATCACCTTCAGCGATTCTGAGATTCCTGCATCTAACACGGAAGATCATCACTACCTATGTTGATCGGACACGCATTAAATGCGTTATGATCGACGGCGGTGCTAGCATCAACATAATCTCTACCCACGCCTTTGATCAGCTGGCTCTTCCTCAGAACTGCGTCTCTAAAACTGACGCTATATTACGATCTTTCAACGACACCACAGCCACGACCATTGGCACAGTCATCCTCCACATTCGCGTAGGCCCATGCACAGTCCCGGAGCTCTTCTATATCATCGAAGGAGAGTTTCAATATAACCTTCTACTGGGCCAACCTTGGATCCGTGCCATGGCCTGTATACCCTCCACCCTGCACCGTTGTGTGAAGTTCGAGCATGACGGGCAAGTCCACACCATTCTCGCTGACCCTTCACCCTTCAAGACTTGCAACACCACCTATTGCCCTAACGATGTCCTCATCCCCATCAAGCCGTCCACTCCGGCACCGCCTCCATCTACAGAAGCTTCGACCAGTTCGCAATCGGCGGTTGCCCTCACCCCTCCTCTTCAAGCGCCGACCAAAGACCCCATGGAAGACATCTTCCTACGACTATCGCTTGGGGAATATCGCTTGTTGACTCTCGACATGTTCCAAACTCCACAAGAGTATGGACGCCTTCACCTCAGTCCTAATTACGACCCTCGGATCGGGACGGTCATGCCTTATGGTCCTCCTCACTTCCGAACCAACTTTGTCTATGGGGGGCTTAATCAAGCTCCTATCTACGACACTTCCCTCTCTTCACCCCAACCTTTCACATCTGATTTCTCGTTTCTTGGCAACCCTGCCTTTGCACACACTTACCTTCACAGGTGTGCATGGAAGGGTTTTGGTTTCGGACGTTATGAGCAGGGCTCCCATCAGCCCATCGAGCTGCTCAGTGATCACGATGCCAAGAAACGCTATGGCCTGGGATATCATGACCCCACTCAGGATCCTTCCGACCTTTGTCCCGAACCAACCACTGACCAATCTCTTCCAGACTCGCCCATTTCTCCTTTGTCACCTACGGAGTCGGTGGTTTCCATCCCTCCTAGTTTTTTTTCCATAAACACCATCCGCCTGGAACCCCTGACTTATCAGCTCAATGGGGTGCCCAGGTCTCTCCCTCTCATCTTTCCTAGCATGGTAGAGGATGAGTCGGCAACCATTCACACTGTCCACTGCGTTGACGATGACGCCATCCTTTCTTACATGGGTGCCGATGACTCTTTCGTCCAGCGTTTCCTCCCTTCCAGGTTATGTTAAATGAATCCACCATTGACATCAACCTCCCTTCTTCTTCCGATGTTCCTCACGTCTTAAAGATTGGCCAATCTTTAGACGCTCAGGAGCAGCTTGACTATGCCCGATTCCTTTCCAACCATAGCAAGGCCTTTGCCTGGACTTACAGCGACATGCCTGGCATCGACCCTACCATTGCTACCCATAACATTGTCACCAAACCTGAGGCTAAGCCTGTTAGGCAGAAGCTTCGAAAGATGCACCCTCGCGTTGCGCTTCTTGTAAAAGAGGAGCTTTAGCGCCTTCTTTCTGTCTCTTTCATCCAACCCATCGATTATCCACAGTGGGTCTCTAACATCGTCCCAGTTACTAAAGCAACTGGGGGGATTCGGATCTGCACGGACTATCGCGACCTTAACCTAGCCTGTCCTAAAGACGACTTTCCTCTTCCTAACATTGACCAGCTTGTTGATCTTACGGCCGGCCATGAGATGCTATCTCTTATGGACGGGTTTTCAGGGTACAATCAAATCCTGATCGCACCGGAAGACAAGCACAAGACTACCTTTATCACCCCATGGGGGACTTTTTGTTATCAAGTCATGCCTTTCGGCCTGAAAAATGCTGGTGCCACTTATCAGCGCGCCATGACCTACATTTTCCATGATCTCCTCCACAAAATCATGGAGGACTATGTGGATGACCTTCTCGGCAAGTCCAAGCTCCGCCGCGACCACTTGACCATTCTCACAATCATCTTCTCTCGTCTTCTTCAATACAATGTCCGCCTCAACCCCAAGAAGTGTGTCTTTGGGGTCCTCTCAGGCAAACTTCTCGGCTTCATCATTTCCTTCCGTGGTATCGAGATAGATCCCACCAAGATCCGTGCTATTCTCGAAATGCCGCCCCCGACCAATCTCAAGCAGCTTCGCAGTCTCCAAGGGAAGCTCCAGTCTATTCGCCGTTTCATCTCGCAGCTTTCAGACCGCTGCCAACCTTTTCATCACCTCCTTAAGAAAGACGTCTCCTTTAAATGGGATAAGGGCTGTCAAGAGGCTTTTGAAGCCCTCAAAGGCTATCTGGTCTCTCCACCAGTCCTCATTCCACCTAAGGATGACCAACCCTTCTACCTTTATATCTCTGCTACCAACCATTCGTTAGGTGCCATGATCGCGCACCGAGACGAGCATCATCGCGAGCAAGCAGTTTACTACATCAGCCGAACACTGGTCGACTATGAAACTCGATATACTCATACCGAGAAACTCTATTTGGCATTAGTCTTTTCTGCTACCAAGCTCTGCCACTATCTTCTCAACCACAAAACCTTTGTCGTCACTCACACCGACCCTCTCAAGTACATGCATTTCAAGCCATATCAGAATCAACGTATGGCTCAGTGGCTCATGCTGCTTGCTGAGTTTGATTTCGTCTTCATCCAACAGAAATCTATCAAGGGGCAAACCATCGCTGACCAACTAGCAGATGCCCCTCTTCCCGACAACCAACCTTCGCACTGCGAGTTCCCTGACGAGTCTATCGCTACCCTTTCCACCGATGACACCGTCTACCAGATGACTATGTTCTTTGACGGCTCCAAATGTCAACTCGGTGGGGGTGCGGGGGTCATCCTCATCCCACTCGACGGCGAGCCCATGCCTCTATCTTTCAAGCTTGACTTCGATTGTACCAATAATATGGCCGAATACGAGGCCTTAATTTTGGGACTTCAGACTGCCCTTTCTCTCCACATCAAGTCTATCAACATCTTCGGCGACTCGCAGCTCGTCGTTAATCAGGTTAACGGTTCGTATCTCTATAAAAATGAAGTTTTACAGAGGTATAAGAATCGTGCTGACACTCTTTTGGCATCTTTCGACCATTACCTCTTGCAGACTGTTCCACGCTCTATGAACAAGTTTGCCGACACCATGGCTTCTCTTGCTTCGCATATCCCGTCTTCATCATCATCATCTCGCCTTTTTGTCACAGTGCATCGCGTACCTTTGCCTTCATACATCTCTCCTCACATCGACCATATCAACACTATCAATTCTAGCCCACAAGATGACTGGTATAAGCAACTTGTGGACTACTTGTCTCTTTCTGTCACTCCTCCCAACCTCTCTAGCAATGCGCGGCGAGCCTTCATCAAGCGCACAGCTCGCTATACCATGCTAGGGGGTCTTCTCTATAAGCGAGGCTTCGACGGTCTCCTTCTTCGCTGTCTAACCTCCACTGAAGCTTCTCATGCCGTAAAGCAAGTCCACGATGGGATTTGTGGTGGACACTTCAGTGGAAATTCGATTGCCAAGCGCCTCCTTCGCCTGGGTTATTATTGGCCCACCCTTCATCAAGACTGTAGCGATTATGTTCGGCGTTGCATCAAGTGTCAGTAGCACTCTAACCTGCTTCATCTTCCCAGCCACGCCTTGCAAGTCGCTCAGGATTTTTGGCCTTTCTCTCAGTGGGGCTTGGATCTCATCGGTGAGATCAACCCTCACTCGTCTCTTCGTCATCAGTCCATCATCACTGCCACTGAGTATTTCACCAAGTGGGTGGAAGCCGTTCCTCTTATCTCCACAAAAACCGACAAAATTGTCGACTTCATCAGCAGCCACATCATCTGTCGTTTCAGTGTCCCTCACAAAATCATCACCGACAATGGCAAGTCCTTCAAAAACAAGACTGTCCAAAAACTATGCGACTCATTTGGCATCAAACTCAGCTTTTCTTCGCCTTACTACCCACAAGCAAATGGGCAGGCCGAGGCTTCCAACAAAATTCTCACCAAAATTCTCATGAAGGTGGTCGACAATACAGGAAGGGATTGGCATGTTCATATCCCCTTCGCTTTGTGGGCCTACCGCACTAGCATCCGAACTGCTACGGGTGCTACTCCCTTTTCTCTTGTGTACGGAACAGAGGCTGTCTTACCTCTCGAAGTACAGATCCCGTCTCTTCGTATCTCCCTGCATGACATTCTCTCCAACGACGACTTTCGTCAAGATCACCTAGCTCAACTTGAGTTACTCGACGAGCGCCGTCTGGCTGCCCTTAATCATCTCCATGTCTACCAAAGTCGCATAAAGCGGGCCTACGACAAAAATCTGCGAGAACGAGATTTCAACATCGGAGACCTCGTCCTCAAAGAGAATCAGCATGTGACCAATATGGAGCGAAGTAAACGAGGCAAATTCGCCCCAAATTGGCTTGGATCTTTTATCATCACGCACAAGTATGGGTCAGGGACTTATCGTCTGTCTTCCCTTGACGGACGGCCAGAACCTGAGCCTCTTAATGCGTTGCATCTTCGACCTTTCTTCTGCTAGTCGAGTACTCGTCTACTTGGCACGTAACTTGAGCTCATCCCTTGAGCAACCCTCGTCCTCTTAATCCTCATTCCTTTCAACCCTATTCCCCTTCAACAAGTCCTTTACAACCCTTTTAGGATGCAGTGATGCTTTGTCCTAATAAAAAGGGGGCGTCCTTGAGCTTCTACAGTCTTGTCTGTGACTCTCATTTCTATCAATATATCCAAATCAAGATGTCAAAACATATCCATGGTCTCTAAATCAAGTCAAATCAAAAAGACAGACTGATCCCTCGAAGGACAGCTGTACTATCATTGCTGTATTACTAGACTGATCCCTTGAAGGACAGCTAGGCCAACTTATCAAACATTATCAAGCAAAAATATAGACCACTCCCTCGAAGGATGGCTATGACTACTCTGGCAATAAACAACAACTATTTTAGAAGCTTCCCGCATCGATCAGCTTCACAACATGACCATTACATCAAATGACATCTCTATGCAGGCTTCTCGCATCGATCAGTCTGCGAAAAAAAAAAAAATGAGTCACGGACATTGGCTTGTAGTTGTCTCAGGGTCTCCTATAAAAAGGGGCAAGGTTATTCCTACTCTTACACTGGGTTACCCTATCCTCCTCCTATCACCGGCTCAAGGGATTTCGAGCTCACTTTAATGTCAAAGTGATTCGATTACCGTTCTAACTCAACACTGGTCAACGACGCAATGCATGAACGGGGCTTTGGTTCTAATCACCCCTATCTATGCTTCCTTTTCTGGTCCTTGTCAATGAAAGAGCGATTTGCCTTTCACCTTTTCTCTACACTTTGGTCACGCTTTGGCCACGTCTATTGTCGACTCATCCTTAAACCAAGCCAACTTCAACACTTTTTCACTCCAGCCTCGACATTTTCAACAAGACATCAGGCATCATCCTTGTCCATTTCGCATAGTTCCCATGGACACCAATACACATGGAAACTATCGACCAGACCCAATTTATGTTAAGCATAAACCAATACTTGCTGAAGCATAAATAGACCCTTTATTCATTTTTAGCATACATCCATCGCGACTATGGAAACTTGCTAGAGATGAAAGACTCTCAACCACTTCTACAGAATACACCATCTGTAGCATCCTTTTATCCTCATCTTAGCCTTCGTCATTTCAACACATGACCAGTCTCATCACCGACCATTTTGACCCTCTTTGTCCGAACTACATTGGTCTGAGGCCCTAGGACAAGGGCTATGTAGGCAGCACTCAGATACCACATCTTCTGAGGTTAGCTCGACCACCCCCGTTTGTTCATCTCTACGATGGACAAACCTTCTCTTCTTTGACTCTTATCACGCCCAACTTCGTCACCTTTGACCAAGACCTTTGTCCACGACCACTCATTCGACTTTGACCAAGACCAATCAATCCCTCTAACCCTCCCTCCCTTTTAGGGAGAACTACATCGGCCTGAGGCCCTGTCACCAGGGGCTATGTAGGCAGCACTCAGTTGACATGGGGTCTTCTGGGGTTAGCTCGGCCGCATCCTTTCGTCCATCCATCCTCTTGACCAATGACCATTGGCGACCATGCCTATCTCCTTCTTCTTTGACCTTCTTCCAAGACAATGTTGCCTTAGTTGTTTTTGCGTGTATGCTATTCCACGGCTGGTTAGCAGAATTGTTCGCAGACTATTTTTGACCCTTCACAAGTGTAGGATCACGAGCCAGTTGATCCCTACTACTTGTGGCCTTTTTCATGTTTCTGGGAGCACTTCCTGAGCCTTGGATACCTGGGACACAACGACCATTTGGAGCTTCAGCTTAGATTGAGTGACCCGATCAGCAGACGACTAAATGCTGGGGCCCGGTTACTTCAATTTTGGCACTCCTTGACCCTTGACCATGCGACAATTTGACCTGACCCTCTCGTGAAGTGGACTACGCGCAATCATGACTATGGCAGCGTTTTCACTCACTCTTTTCTATCCATTTCTTTGTCAAATCGACACTCGATCTTCGGTTCCCTTCTCTCGACTATCGCTTTGAGGGGGGAACACCTCATCCTTTTTTTGGGGCAACCAACTCCTGTTTTTTGTCTTGCAGTTCGTCTAGAACAACCAACAAGACAAAAAGGGGCAAATGTAGACACCGCAAACGTGTCTGCACCTTGGTTCTCCCCCTTGGTCCTTTCTCCCTCCTAGTCCTCCTTGGTCCCTAACCCACCTAGGTCTTATTAATTAGAAATTAACATCTTTTAATTAATTGAGGCCCCCTTTCCACCCTACCCTTGCCTCCTTGGATCCTCCCTTAAATCCCTCCACCTTCCCCTAGCATTTATTAGCCCAAATCTCACCATTATATCCCCCCTCGTCCATTTTGGCAACCTTGCGACCGTTCTGCCCATGACCCCTCACTCAGCGGCATGCAAGAATGGGCAGAGGCTATTTTTAGCCTCTGTGCCCATCCTGCGACCGCCGACGTCGGCAACCCTTCGGCCGACGTCGGCGAGACTGCCGGCGTCGGCAGCCTTCATTATCCCCTTCTGCGTCCGTTGCACCCCCTGGACTCTTGAGCTCGCAAACAACTCCTCTCGGCGCTTTGGCTCTCATTTCTCCTCTATCTTGACCTCGTACAGCAGCAACAATAGGTGAAGCAGGCCCTGGATCAGTATCTCCTCCTTGCAGCAAACTCTTCAGTGGCTCCAGCAACATCTCCATCTTCTTCTTTCAGCAGGCTAAAGGTAAGCTAGTCTGGTTTTTATTTTATTTTCTTTAGTTTAATCATCTGTTTTCTGTTGTCCTCTGTGTCTTTCCCTTTGTCCCTTCCCCTGAGAGGCTGCAAAGCCTTCTCAGGCCCCTCCTCCTGTGTATCCTCCTCTTCCCTGTCCTCTGTGTCTCTTCCTCTCCCCTATATCTCTGCCTGAAACCATCCACAGACCCGTCCATCAGACTCAGACCCGTCCATCAACGTCCAACCCGTCCACGGACAGACCACAGACCAAGACTCAGACCAGACCCTGCTCAAACCCGACCACAGGCCACAACCCCGACCGACGCCGGTCACAACCCCAACCGACGTCGGCAGGATAGCCGACGACGGCAGGTCAGATAACCGACGCTGGCAACATTACCGACCTCGGCGACTGTCTTCAGCCTACTCCTTCATTCAGGTAATCATTTTGTTTTCTTCTTTCATTTTTAATCTTTTTGTCACTTCTGTATTCTGTCATTCTGTCTTTTATCAGTCACTTATCTTATAAAAATAGTGGGTTGACCTCCCTTAAGGAAGTTTTTACACTTCTGGGAACAAGCCTTTGCTTGGCAACCCACTGCCTATCTGTCTAACATTTTTCTTGTCCTAGTTTCCCTTTTTCTTGCAGGTGTCATTCCTCCACAGCCAAAGAGGAGTGCCCACGAACGTCTGGATTTACAGTGCGCAATCTATAGTCCAGGTACTTCCAAGCCTTGTCCTTTACTTTCTTCTAGTTTCTTTCTTTATAGTCTGAAAAGCAAATTTGAGGTAGAAACACCTATAGAAAAATATTCAGAAGATGAAGAAGTCTTATTTCTATTAGGATCTCTTCTTATCTTTCTTGTTAAGATAAGGTCATCTTCAACCTTAGTCTCCAAAATTTAAGCTACAACAAGATCTATGTGGCCAGCCTACCTCAATAGGAAACTCACTTCAGGAAGCTAAAAATTGATGAAGAAGCATTTGATATTCTTAGGTGTCGACTGAGTAATTGTAGGAATCCTATTCTTTAGCTTGTTAAAAGTAGCAATGAAGTCCCTCATGGGTTCATGAGGCTCCTTCTTCATTTGTGTAAGCTGGGCTAACAGGGCGTGTGCATTTTCTATAAGTTTGAACTTGGCCTCAAATTTGGCTTTGAGAGTGTTCCAATCAGTCACTATTTGTGCTTGCATGTGATAAAACCAATCTGCAGCACCGCCTTGCAATATTTTCACAAACAGTCTGACTATAATGTCTTCATATTCAATGCCTATCACACTACAACCTATGCAAAAGGCTGTTATATGTTCATCAGGATGAACCTTCCCATCACCATAGAACTTGGGGAAATTTTTCCTTGAGCTATGGGGTAGCTCATGTAGAGGTGGGGTCAGATTTAGGGGACCAAAAGTATTACCCCAGGGGCCTTGAGCTGCCATGATGTGGATGTTGAAGGGAGGGATAATAAATCTATGTGGGATATTTATAGACAAAGCTCTACTAGCAGAGGAAATAATAGCTTTGCCTGGTATTAGGGACCTGATGTTTATAGGAGGAAAACTCCTAGTTCATTGAAGGTGAGTTTGTGGAGGGGAAAGATCAAAATTATTTTGCTACACAAACTCAAATACAAGGTCAACAATACCTTGAGCTCTCTGGCTTCATGTGTATGGTGGATCTTCCAGAGTATAAAATGGATATAAAAAAGAATTGAAACTACTTCAATTTGAAGATTGAGGCTTCAAACTATGCGTTTGATCCCTAACAGAGTCGCCAAAAAATTATTGGGTAAATATTTTATCACTAGCTGACTGACGGAAAAATAGTTACATCAACCACAGCATAAGGAGATTTATGTGGCAAAATGAGTGTGGTGACCACAATCAGAATGAGATAAATATCTCCTCTCAGCAAGGGTAGGTTCCCTATATATATATATATATATATATAAGCTGAAAATACACATAAGGGTGAAATCATACTGTCCATCTCTCTTTTTTTAGAGATGATGTTCACAAAATAGGGAAGAATTCCTGGGTAATTGCTGAAAGCATTTCTCTTCTTTTAGAAATGATGTTCAAATAATCAGAAGAAAACTTCCTAGGTTGTAACTATAATCATAAGAAACTCACAAAAGTACAAAGTCTTTCATTACTTCTCTCACTGATTAGGATGAAGGATACCATAGGATTAATCATAGCTCAAAGTCTCCACCTAAAACCACAATAGAGTAAAGGATTATGAAAGATAAAGAGAGCTCAAAGTCTCTCTAGTATCTTTTACACAAAACATAGACTGAAGACAATTATGGTAGCACAAAGTCTCCCACAGTTAGCTTTAGGACATCTTCTAGCTTATTTCTACTTATTCTGCTTGTTTGATTAAATAGACAAGACTGTATTTAGAAAAAAGACATAAGAACAATTTCTTAAATGACACAAGCTATTTCAACATAAAGTTTAAAATGTCACTTGCTTTCTCATTCATTCAACAAAATATGATTAACAATCTGAGCTCAAAGTCTCAAGAAAGCCTTTCAATTTAGACAGAGCTTCACTTTTGATAACAGAGATATCTCCCTCTACCAAATAAGAGATTACAATATATAGCATTACAAGAAAGACTTGGGTGCTTATTTTCATGAAATCAGCCCATGCTAAATTGAATGTATTGAATATCTATGAAAGCACCATGCTGGAATAGGTCATCGGCCTTGACTTTGGTGTTTTGAATCATCTCAAATATCTCCTCCTAAGCATGGGTTATATGGTCTTTTTTATGACGCTTACACGACTATCTATTCACCTTTACTTAATCAAGATAAATAGGGTGCACTATTGAATGTTTTATGTTCTCTGATGTCCACTTGGTAGACTGTTCCACCTACTCAATAACTCTCCTAGAGATATTTTTGGATTTCTTGTAGTCGTTATCTCTTTTTTTGCCACATTTTATCTCTTTTTAGCAATTGAGCTCTCAGGGCTATCTTCTCACTTCTTCCATTCACTTCATCGGCTCTTTTTTGGGCTGGTCACTGAGTTTATTCTCAGGGCTTTTAAAAATTAATAGTTATTTCATCACCCTAAAATTGACATCTATGGGGACATCACTGGTCACTTTGAACCTCTTTAAAACTTAAACCTTGAACTCTTTTGGTTCAAAAGTTCAATGGTTCAATATTTTGTAAAGGGCTGCATTCACTTTCTTTTTCTTTTTTGATTGAACCATTTGGTTAAACCATTTCTACAATCTTCTATTTCATCCATTCAATCAAAGCTTCCATTCTAACTTATGAACTCTTTGAACCCATTAAACCTTTGAACCTTTTAAACTTTTCATGTTCAAGGTTTAACGGTTCAACGATTCATTCAATTTCTTTGAAGCCTTTTATTCTCTAAGTCCATCAAACTTATTGAACTCATTGAACCTTTGAACTCTTTTTGGTTCAAAGTTCAATGGTTTGATAGTTCAATCTTCACTATTTTTTTGAATCCTTTTAAAGCTTCAAACTCTCTGGATTTTCTATAAGTCCACCGAAGTTGTTGAACCTTCAAACTCATTGAACCTGTGAACCTTGCAGAGGTGGGGTCCAATGGTTCAATGGTTCAAAGTGGTTCATTATTTTTCTTTAAAGCCCGCCATTAAGTTTTTGATTGAACCTCAGAGTTGAAATTTCCTCAAAACACTAAGGAAATGCCTTAAGTGTTTTGAACTTTCTTTGAAGAAAGCCCGTCTGTTGAATCTACAACTTCTTTAACTGAAAAGGCTTGAATATTTAAAAAACTTAATTGCTTAGAACATTTTGAAAGAAAGAAAGAGACCATTTTGTGGCTGTAGGATCAAAATGATCGATATGTTGTCACAAAAATAAGTGACAAATTTTAGGAACAACAGCTGGCTCTAGTTGGAGAACTTCCATCAATTAAAAACTGAAGCAATCAAAGGGAGTAGAATCTAAAATCTCAGTGCCTTCATTTATGCCATTGGGCTACGGAGTCATGCTACCCCAAAAAAAGGTGCCAAAAATGAATGACACCAAAAATAAATAAAAAATACAAATCAAAGAAAGACTATACATATATACAAATGGACTTATTTGATACTTCAAGGATTGAAGTGCTTCAGATGCTACCTACTGTGAGGTAGAGTAATTATCATTCCATTTTGATATCTCAACAAGAAACTATTTTCACCATTTAAACGATGAATGGAAAATAAGCCTCTCCACAAAGAATCTAATTTTCCATACATTCATTTTGATTCTCTCCTCTTGTCCCACAACAAGACTTGAACTCCAATCTAAAAATTATGGATCCTTACTTTTTGGTCGAAGAGTCTCTTTACCAGACTTTGATGCATAGTAATTTGGTCTATCAGCATACTTCATTACTCATTTAGCTCAGTCAAGCACATGATCTTTTTATCGATGGAACTTTCAAAAGTTGAATCTTCCACTGCCTTTGCTAGATTTAATGTTGATAATTTCAGAGTGATTGGTATCTATGCATTCAGAACATATAGAATTTGGAATGGGGACATACCTATCACTCTCTTAGGTGTAATTCTATCTACCTTAATGCTTTATGCTAGGTTCTCTGATTGTCATCTACCAACTTCCTGATAATGGTCACCAAGTTCTTATTACTTGACTCTGCTTGACCATTTTTTTGTGAATAATAGTCAGAAGAGTGGGAGAGGATAATCCCATAATAGTAGCAGAATTGAGTAATCTCATGAGAAGAGAAATAGACTACATTATCTATTATAATCTTGGTTGAGAATCCAAACCTGAAAATGATGTTTTCCTTAAGGAAATTACATACTACTTCTGAAGTAGCATGCTTAACTGAAATGGCTTCCACCCACTTGGTAAAGTAGTCAGTGGCTGTCAAGACATAATCATGTCCAACACTCGAGGATGGATTACAGTGCCGATGAAATCAATTCTCCATTACTAAAATGGCTCTTCCATTACCACAGGCTTGAGAGCTATTGAAACCAACTTAGGTTTGCCAATGAACTATTGACATAGCTTGCATTTATGCACCTAAGTGTATGAATCTCAAAGCAAAGTAAGCCAATAGTACCTAGCTCATAGAATCTTATGAGCAGTCATAGGTGCAAAAAAAGTCCTCCATAGGGTAAATTGTGGAAGGACTCCAAAAATTTATTCTGCTACACCTTATCCATGCAACGGAGGAACACCCCATCAAGGTTCCTCTTATACAGACCGTTGTTCCACTAAATAAATTTGATAGCTTTCAACTTAACAGTTCTCTTTTCTTTATGAGACAAGTGAGAAAGACACTCACCATAGGTAAGAAAATGAGAAATATTCGAATACCACTTATTTGTAGTGGTGACAAAGTGAACTATTGGTGTGTTTTCAACTTCTATTTATTCATACTCTACTTCTTTTGGTATGTTATCAGCAATTAATTGGTAGAAGTTTCTTCCCTGTATGAGCTTCGTAGGTTTGATAACAAGATCAAACTCTTAGATTTTGGCAATCTAATTACCCCTTTTAGTTCCAAGCTCTTACTGAGTCAGAATAGACTTTACTATTGTATCAAGAACCAAAGAAATAGTGTGTGAGTTCAAGATATAAAAATAGAAGTGCTTTATCGCCTTTACCATAGCATAAGCATGCTTTTCCATGATTGATTACTTCAGCTCATGAGCTTTGAGATGACAACTCATGAAAGATATGGGAGATTCCACACCTTTATTTTGATGAATCAAGATGGCTGAAAGTGTATGTTCAGAAGCATAGCTATACATCATGAAGTCTTTGGTGTAGTTAGGAAATCATAGAATTGGGTAATGTGTGATAGCTTCTTTGATGTCTTGAAATGATGATTTGCCTTCTTCAGTCTACCTGAAAGCGACTTTGCCCTTCATCATATTGACAATGTGACGAGTCTTCTCTACAAATTCAGAAATGAACCTTCATAGAAAATTAACTTTTCTAAAGAAAGAGTGAACTGCAGTCTTACTGGTAAGAAGAGAAAGCGCTTGAATGGATTTGACCCTTTCTAGGTCGATCTTTATGCCTTCTCGAGACATAGTGTGACTGAGAAGTTTACCTTTTGTAACCCCAAAAATCAACTTCTTGGGATTAAGAGAAATATTATTTTGCCTACATCACCCCAACACTTATTGTAGATGATACACATGATCAGGATGATGCTTTAAAAAGACTGTCAAATCATCAAAGTATACCATAATGAACTTACCCATTTTATTTTTGAAAGCAAGATCCATTGCTCTTTAGAAAGTGGTGCTAGTATTGATTAAGCCAAAAGATATTATTTGATATGTAAAAGTGCCCCAAGGTGTTGTGAAAGTGGTATTATATTGGTCTACTTCACCAACTTCCACTTGATTATATCCCAACAAGCTATCTAACATTGATAACATCTCAGCGCCAATCACTGTTTGTAGTAGCTGATTTATGATGTGCAGGGGATAGTTGTCTTTTAATGATGACTGATTCAAATTTTTGAAATCAACACACAAGTGAATTTCTCCATTCTTTTTTATCACAGGGACTATGTTCACAATCTAGGTGGAATGATAGATTGAGAAAATAATTATTGCATTCAGTATTTTCTGTACTGCCTTTGCTTCTACTTGTGAGGCAATGACCCAATCTTAAGAGGAATTTTGTGCTAGATTTCTTCAAGTCTGAGAGATTTTAGATCATCATAAGAATATGCCAAAACATCAATGTAATAGCGAAGCAGAGTGATAAATTTGAGTTTTTCATCAGGGGTACAACAATTCCCAATGTTGACCATTTTGGGATTGTCTTTTATACTCAAATTTACTTGATCAAAATCCTTGAAGAATTTTTAATCCATTTATTATTCCTTGATAAACCTATCATGCTTGTCGAAAAATATCTCAAGAGAAACTAATCCTTTGGAAATTTTATTTCTTTTGAGCTGAAGGAACTCTTCATCAGCTTTTGAATTTGTTTTTAGAGTTGATTTTCGTGGTAGAGATTCACTGCCTTTGAAATGAAGCTTTTCAAAGCTGTCCATTTATTCTAGAAAAGCAATGATTTGGTTGTCACCATTGAACACCTACTAATGGTCAGCATTATCAGGTACACTTTGTCGAAAGACCAATTTGATAGTGTACCTATCTTCTTTGAAATCTCGGTGAGGGACCAAGAGAGTTGCAGAGACAACCAATAAATCTGCATGATTGTTGAATTCTCTAGGCACAACAAAAATACTAAAAGCATCAAAGCTTTCAATGCAGTACCACATCAGATTGTGATAATGTGTCATGTCCCCTTTTTAGGTGACATCTTTAGACTTGATGATTAGCCTATTATGCGACCTTCGTAGGCTGATAGGATGAATAGAGGGTCATGATGGAGCTTGGCTTGGCTTCGATTAGCAGAATTCCTACAGTTGGCTTTCATTCGGGCTCTTTCGAACATATTTGCTTGAGCTCCTATTATTTAGGGATATTTGACATGCAGTGGAGCACCTTTATTTTAGTATGGTCATGTGCAGAATCACTCCCTGATTCACCAGCTTCAGTCGGTTCGAGGATCAGACATGTATTGAGGGAGATATTAATATTTTATTGATTTAATCAAATATTAATTATTTAGCATATTTTAATTGAGAAACCCTAATTATTAATTATGAAACCCTAATTAGGGCAAGTGCATATTTTTGGAGGATATAAGGGTTTCTTATGGGGAGGAGGCCATTATTGATTATGATGATTGATTATTGATATTGATTCTTGTTAAGAATTCTTCTATGAAGACTGAGCCAAGGGTTCCAGGATTCCATTTACATTGAAGAACGTCAGCTCTTCATTGTGTGCGATTCAGAGGTTATGAAAGATCAGCTGATCTATTGCCAAATTAAGAGATAACTTCATACAAAAGTTATCACAAGTGTTTACAAGTTTGAGAGATAACTTCAAATAGAAGCTATCACAAGGGTTCACAGGGATTTATTTATTTTTGGTTTTGATTCAAGAATTATCTAGATATAGATCTTTTGTATTAGCCCATAGTTCTTCAGATCAGGATCAAGCATACAGGTTGTGCTATATTGGAAACCATACGAAGTCTGTACAGATCTATGAAAATCCATATGCATCAGTAAAAAGATCAGACACCAACATCGATAGGCAGAGACCGACATCGGCTGACCTCTCACCGATGTCAGTAGGTTAACGACCCCAGTCAACCGACGATGGCAGTATAACCGACGTCAGCGACTGTGTTTTTGACACAGCAGGCCGAGATGTACCAGATCTAGATTTATTTCCCAGTTTTTGGAATACTCAGGCTATTAAGGCCGTATTTTCAATATTCTTTATACACTTGACAGATGACCTCTATTATAAGCATATGAGAAAATAAATAGCATATTATACTGTGATTTATTTATCTATTTGAAGATATTTTGCCCAAATACATATAAGCAATTCAGAGCTTTTGTTTTGGTATCCGAAGGGATATTACAGTGGTATCAGAGCTTTTGTATTTCTATATTCCTTATTTGAAGGGGATAGTACAGTGGTATCAGAGCCAAATTCCTACCATCCTGTTGGGTAGGTCAGAGTTTAATTTTGCCATTCTGTTGAGTAGATTGGTCATTGAATCAGCTAAGTAACCATGATTACTTCAAGTAATCAA
This sequence comes from Torreya grandis, assembly GCA_037957365.1. Classification (NCBI taxonomy): domain Eukaryota; kingdom Viridiplantae; phylum Streptophyta; class Pinopsida; order Cupressales; family Taxaceae; genus Torreya; species Torreya grandis. Next base: position 1,181,755 of record JARHVA010002177.1, on the reverse strand, counting down.
AAATAGTGGGACAAGGATATGGATAAGATGAAACAAAGTTTGAAGAGGTTAAATGAATTTCTTTCATACCCTACATTCAAAGACAAATTCACACGGTATATGATAGCGAATGAGGAGTGGGAGTTATTATCACCTCAATTTTGGGAGAGGGTGTCTTTTGATCACTTTGTTAAGCTGAGGAGAGAGCACTACAGATCAGCTAGATGGGGCAACAACATGTCCCATGATTGTTATGAGATAGGAGATAGTGAAGATGAGGATGAGTCTGATGCTTGCACTTAGAGTGGGGAGGTGTGCTTAGATGTTAGTGCACTGAGGGTTGATGATCTCTTAGCTATGGTAGAGATTTTAGAAGAGTCCCAAGATCTGATTATTGCAGATGACACATAGGAGGATGCAGTGGACAGTTTTGAGGACTTAGTTTCCTCGGTAGTTTCTTTTGATATGGAGGAGTTGAACAATGATGCTATAGTTCTTGATACTCTGTATGTTGATATGAGCTTTGGAGTTGATTCACAGAGTATGGATGGTAGTACGCTAGAGATCAATGATTTTGAGTCTACTCTTATGGATCGTGCATCAGAGGAGGATTGTAGGAGACAATCTAGCTAGTGCCACCATGTGTCTAGTTAGCTGAGAGTTAGTGAGCAAGACATTGCTATCACTTGCAAGCATTTCGATGCTACTCATCAGTTGTTAGCAATTTATGGATGGGGTTCTCCTACTAACATTGAGCAGAGAGGCAATTATTTGTCCTTGACAGAGATCCACTCTTTATGGGAGGCTATTCAGATTCTGAGATAGGATTATATGCAGTTGGTAGCCGACAGAGATTATCTTATGGAGTGGGGTAGCACAGCGTATGATGCATTATTGGTCAAGGAAGATAAGGTGAGTGAGCTTACTCAGCAGCTCAAGGTGACTTTTGAGATTCTTGAGAGTACGTAGTTAGCTTTCGAGGAGTCATAGTTTCATTTGGCTGAGGTGACTGCAGAGTTGGAGCATTTGCGGTCTTCACCAGCACCAGACCCAGTCCATTTATATATTGAGATGGTTGGTGGTGAGTACATTCCTACAGTGGTTGCTGAGGAACATGTTAGAGCTGACACACATGTTCAGGATTTGGGAGTACCTAGTCCTGATGAGTTTGGCATACCAGTGGAGTGGAGTTGAGTTTCTAGATTGATTCTTCTCACACCGATGACAGTGTGGTACAGTTGATCGTGCCACATTTATAGAGGGATCAGTTATGGGATGGATTGGCACCATCTTTTGTAGATGGAATTGGTAGTTGCAAGTTACATAGCCTGTAGTATCGACACATCCAGGGGAGCTGTGATTTTAGAGATTGGTTGAGTTGCATTCGCCAGTTTGATTATGGATTCCTCTTTGTTTTATCTTAGAGGATATTGCAGGAGCTTGCGTTGATTCACAATAGTGTAGATCATGACTACATTTGGGATCTAGGTGGATTGAGTGGTTCATTATTCTGATATTGCTTGGGGACAAGCAATTTCAGGAGGGGTGGATTATCATGTCCCCTTTTCAGGTGACATCTTTAGACTTGATGATTAGCCTATTATGTGACCTTCATAGGCTGATAGGATGAATAGAGGGTCATGATGGAGCTTGGCTTGGCTTTGATTAGTAGAATTCCTATAGTTGGCTTTCATTCAAGCTCTTTCAGACATATTTACATGAGCTCCTATTATTTAGGGATATTTGACATGCAGCGGAGCACCCTTATTTTAGTATGGTCATGTGTAGAATCACTCCCTGATTCACCAGCTTCAGTCAGTTTGAGGATCGGACATGTATTGAGGGAGATATTAATATTTTATTGATTTAATCAAATATTAATTATTTAGCATATTTTAATTGAGAAACCCTAATTCTTAATTATGAAACCCTAATTAGGGCAAGTGCATCTTTTTGGAGGATATAAGGGTTTCTTATGGGGAGGAGGCCATTATTGATTATGATGATTGACTATTGATATTGATTCTTGTTAAGAATTCTTCTGTGAAGACTGAGCCAAGGGTTCCAGGATTCCATTTACATTGAAGAACGTCAACTCTTCATTGTGTGCAATTCAGAGGTTGTGAGAGATCAACCAATCTATTGCCAAATTGAGAGATAACTTCATACAAAAGTTATCACAGGTGTTTAGAAGTTTGAGAGATAACTTCATACAGAAGCTATCACAAGGGTTCACAGGTATTTCTTTATTTTTGGTTTTGATTCAAGAATTATCTAGATATAGATCTTTTGTATTAGCCCATAGTTCTTCAAATCAGGATCAAGCATTCAGGTTGTGCTATATTGGCGGCCGTACGAAGTCCATATAGATCTATGAAAATCCATACGCATTAGCGGAAAGATCAGACACTAACATCGGCAGGCAGAGACCTACAGAGACCAACATTGGCCGACCTCTCACCGACGTCAGTAGGTTAATGACCCCAGTCGACTAACGATGGCAGTATAACCGATGTCAGCGACTGTGTTTTTGACATAGCAGGCCGAGACGTACCAGATCCAAATTTCTTTCCCAATTTGCAGAATACTCAGGCTATTAAGGCCATACTTTCAATATTCTTTGTATACTTGACAGAGGACCTCTATTGTAAGCATATGAGCAAATAAATAAGAGATTATACTGTGATTTATTTATCTATTTGAAGATATTTTGTAGAAATATAGATAAGCAATTTAGAGCTTTTATCTTTCAATAGTCCCTATTGGTTGGGGATATTACAGTGGTATCAGAGCTTTTGTATTTCTATATTCCCTATTTGAAGGGGATAGTACATAATGTTGCAATATCTTATTATTAGTTTGATACAAGTTCCTCACCTAACAAACCACTAGCTCAACATCTCCTTTGGCATGAAGGAGCTTAACACCTTTATCTTGAGAAGCCTTTAAACCGAGCAGCAATGATTCATATTCAACAGTGTTGTTAGTGTTGCTAAATTGCAACTTATATGCATAGGGGAAAATATCTCCTTGAGGAGATATTAAAACTACTAAAGCTCCAAAACTAATAGAAGAATTGTTTCCATCTAATTTCAAAATCCAAACATCATTAGAATCTAATCTTCTTTCAAATTTTTCTTTATTAGGAAGGTAAGATCTTTTTTCATGTGTACTGCACCCTACTAATTCTTTTGATGTCTTATCTGAATTTTTTAGATTGTCACATATGGAACTATCATTTGTTGAAATAGGAATGTCTTTAGTAGTCAAAAAGCAATTACCCAAGTCTGAAGACTCACACAAAATTTGAGCTTTAGGGGCTGATGTTTGGGTGATAATGTACTTTGCCTCCTTCTCAGGGAGTAGTTTTTGCATGATACCCCTGACAAGGATCCTTACCTTAAACAGGTTCATGATCAATTCTCCACCAATGTCTTTGTAAAAATTTTGCCCAAGAAGAATGCCATAGGAGATTGAGATGTCAACCATAAAGACTATCATTTTAATTCTCTTATCTGGGAATGCAAATTGAGCATCTTTGATTTGTCTTAGTAGAGGCACTTATTTATTTTCTATGGACAAACATCTCTTAAAGGTCTTAGTAAGCATGAGACCAAGAGATTCTACCACCTTGGAAGGTATGACATTGTTAGAAGCACTAGAATCTATAATGTAATTATTCAGCTGATAACCGTTTATCAGTAGAGAAACATAAAATAGTTTTGTCTTCCCAGGGGCAGCTGGAGGAGTGATCACAAGATTATTTCAGGCAGGTGTGTTCTTTAGGGGAACATGAGTTAATTTCAAAAAAAATTGTCTTGCAAGGATGGTTTTATTCTTGACGCATCGAACTAACCTATCCAACTGATCAGGGTTGGATTGCAATAATTCAAACTTAGACATTTGAATTTTGGTCTTCGTAGCATGGTCAATTATATCAGATGACTAAAATAAATTTGAGATAGAGGAAGGCAATCTATCAATTTGGATTTTACTGGGTGTAGGACTAGTTTGTGAATTTGAAGCAGAAAGTGAAGGAATATTTGAGGTAATTAATTTTATAATGATCACCGAGTCCTTTGATTGGAAAGGTAGAGAAGACCCTTGTTTAGCAATTGAAATTGATGGTTGAGATTTTTCTCTATTTTTCTTTTATCTACTTGTTGAGCTAACTGGTTCTGGGACCTGGTAAATATAGCGTATGATCCATCAAATGCTTCTCCTTTACTTTTGGGTTCATCTTGGTAATTTAGAAAACTAATGTTGGAGTCACCACCTCATTCTTCTTGGCCTTCTGCAAAGATATCAACATCATCTTCTTAGTTCAGCTTAGGTTGGAAAGAAAAATTAGATTCAGTTTCAAGATAACCAACTGCTGAGTTAGCTGGTGCTGCTTCAATGGCAAGCTTACCTAGTGGGGGAGGAAGGCAATTTAGTTTCCCTTGATTTCTAGCAGCATTGCTCTGATACGACTAGTTGGGAAACATCCTCTTTGGTATATATTGATAAGGAGGAGCATACATCCCTTGTACTATTTGATTTTTGAGAGCTAGCAATTCATTTGCTAGCTTTTGCACCATAGGATCAGTGGTGCCTATAGAAGAATATTCAAAAGATGAAGAATATTTATTTCTATTAGGATCTCTTGTTATATTTCTTGCTAAAATAAGGTCATCTTCAACCTTAGTCACCAAAATTTGAGCTACAGCAAGATCTATGTGGCCAGCCTACCTCAACAAGAAACTACTTCAAGAAGCTGAGAATTGATGAAGAAGCATTTGAGATTCTTAGGTGTCGGCTGAGCAATTATGGGAATCTTATTCCTCAGCTTCAAATTTAGCAATGAAGTCCCTCATGGGTTCATAAGGCTCCTTCTTCATTTTTGTAAGTTGGGCTAATAGGGCATGTGCATCTTCTATAGGTTTGAACCTGGCCTCAAAATTAGCTTTGAGAGTGTTCCAATTAGTCACTGTTTGTGCTTGCAAGTGATAAAACCAATCTATAGCAACACCTTGCAATGTTTCTACAAATAGTCTGACTACAATGTCTTCATATTCAATGCCTATCACACCACAGTTTATGTAAAATACTGATATATGTTAATCAGGATGAACCTTTCCATAACCATAGAACTTGGAGAATTTTTTTCTTAAGATACGGGGTAGCCATGTAGAGGTGGGGTTAGATTCAAGGGACCAAAAGTATTACCCCAGGGGCCTTGAGCTGCCATGATATGGCTATTAAAGGGAGGGATAATAAATCTCTTTGGGATATGTATAGACAAAGCTCTACTAGCAGAGAAAATAACAACTTTGCTTGGTATTGAAGACCAGATGTTTGTAAGAGGAAAACTCCTAGTTTGCTAAAGGTGAGTTTGTGGAGGGGAAACATCAAAATTATTTTGCTGCACAAACTCAAATACAGGGTCAACAATACCTTGAGCTCTCTAGCTTTACGTGTACGATAGATCTTCCAGAGTGTAAAATGGATATGGAAAAGAATTGAAACTACTTCAATTTGAAGCTTGAGGCTTCAAACTGTGCATTCGATCCCCAACGGAGTCACCAAAAAACTGTTGGGTGAATATTTTGTCACCAGCTGACTAGTGGCAAAATAGTTACATCAACCACAATATAAGGAGATTTATGAGGAAAAATGAGTGTGGTGACCACAACCAGAATGAGATAAATTTGTTCTTTCAGCAAGGGTAGGTTCCCTATAATTAATAGTATATATATAAGCTAAAAATACACATAGGGGTGAAATCGTACCATCTATCTCTATTTTTTCAGAGATGATGTTCATAGAATAGGAGAGAATTCTTGGGTAATTGCTAAAATCATTTCTCTTCTTTCAGAAATGATGTTCAGATAACAAAAGGAAGACTTTCTAGGTTGTAACTGCAAGAAACCTACGAAAGCACAAAGTCTTTCATTACTTCTTTCACTGATTAGGATAGACACTGTAGGATTAAGCACAGCCCAAAGTCTCCACCTAAAACTACAACAGAGTAAAGGATTATGAAGGATAAAGAGAGCTCAAAGTCTCTCTAGTATCTTTTACAGAAAACATAGACTGAAGACAATTATGGTAGCATAAAGTCTCCCATAGTCAACTTCAGGACATCTTTCAGCTTATTTCCACTTGTTCTACTTGTTTGATTAAATGGACAAGACTATATTCAGGAATAAGACAAGAATAGTTTCCTAAATGACACAAGCTATTTCAACACAAAGTTTGAAAGGTCACTTGCTTTTTCATTCATTCAACAAAATATGATTAACAATCTGAGCTCAAAGTCTCAAGAATGCCTTTCAATTTAGGTAGAGCTTCACTTCTGATAATAGAGAGATATCCCTCTACCAAATGGGAGATTACAATATATAACATTACAAGAAAGACTTGGGTGCTTGTTTTTATGAAATCAACCCATGCTAAATTGAATGCATTGAATATCTATGAAAGGACCATGCTAGAATAGGTCATCAGCCATGACTTTGGCATTCTAAATCATCTCAAATGTCTCCTCCTAAGAATGGGTTGTCTGGTCTTCTTTATGATGCTTACACAGCTGTCTATTCACCTTTACTTAATTAAGATAAACATGGCATGCCATTGAATCTTTTATGTTATCTAATGTCCACTTGTTGGACTGTTCTACCTACTAGAAATAACTCTCTTGCAGATATTTCTAATTTTTTTGTAGTCATTCTCTCTTTATTTGCCACGTTTTATCTCTTCTTAGTAATCTAAGCTCTCGAGGCTATTTTCTCACTTCCTCTATTCACTTCATCGGCTCCTTTCTGGGCTGGTCATTGAGTTTATTCCTAATTTTTTGAAAATTAACAGTTATTCCATCACCCTAAAATTAACGTCCATGGGGACATCACTGGTCACTTTGAACCTCTTTGAACCTTGAACCTTGAACTCTTTTTGTTCAAAGGTTCAATGGTTCAATGTTTTGTAAAGGGCCACGTTCGCTTTTTTTCTTCTTCTTCGATTGAACCATTTGGTTGAATCATTTTTGGAATATTCCACTTCATCCATTCACTCGAATCTTCAATTTGAACTTATGAACTCTTTGAACCCATTGAACTTTTAAACCTTTTGAACCTTTTGAACCTTTCGGGTTCAAGGTTCAACGGTTCAATGATTCATTCTCTTTCTTTGAAGCCTTTTATTCTCTAAGTCCATCAAACTTATTAAACTCATTGAACCTTTGAACTCTTTTTGGTTCAAGGTTCAACAGTTCAATCTTCACTATTTCCTTGAATCCTTTGAAGCTTCAAACTCTATGGATTTTCTATAAGTCCGCCGAAGTCATTGAACCTTCAAACTCATTGAGCCTTTGAACCTTGCAGAGGCAGGGTTCAATGGTTCAAAGTGGTTCATTCTTTTTCTTTAAAGCCCAGCATTAAGTCTTTTGATTAACCTCGATGTTGAACCTTCCTCAAACACTAAGGAAATGCCTTAAGTGTTTTGAACTTCCTTTGAAGAAAGCCCGTCTATTAAACCTGTGACTTCCTTAGCTAAAAAGGATTGAATATTTGAAAAACTTAATTACTCAGAACATTTTGAAAGAAAGAAAGAGACCAGTTTGGCCTACAAAACCAAAATGATCGGTATGTTGTCACAAAAACAAGTGACAGATTTTGGGAACAACAATGTGTACCACTTTTAGTGACTCTCATTTTGCAGTTTACTTTACATCTTGATGAATTCTAATGATATGTGGTCAGTGTGGATGATCATCTCTTTCCCCAAAATGTAGTATTTTCATTATTTTTAGGCTTACATAATGGCATAGAACTCCTTATCATGTATCAGGTATTTCTTGACTGTATCAATGAAAGTTTGACTGTGATATGCAATAGGATGACCATGTTTCATGATGATAGCTCTCAAGGCATATTCAGATGCATCTACCATCAACTTGAAAGGTTGATACAAATTTGGCAAGGTAAGAATAAGGGTTGAGAAAAGTTTGTTTTTCAAATTATCAAATGCCCTTTGTTGTATTTCACCCCACTTAAATGTATCTTTAGCTCCTCCTTTAGTCACTTGGGTTAGTGGACAAGCAACGTGTGAGAGTTCAAGAAAAAACCTGTGATATAAATTTGTAAGACTTAAGAAGCTGCAAAGTTTTGTGAGGGTCCTTGGTGTAGGCCATTCTTGAATAACTTGAATCTTCTCTAGATCAACATGGACCCCTTCCTCATTCACAATGTACTCTAGGTACTGAATTATTTTCATCTTGAATGTGTATTTATCGATATTTACATTTAACTTGTGTTCCCAAAAAAATTGAAGCACCTTACGAACATGTTGTAGATGTTCTTCCCATGTTCTACTATATGTGAGTATGTCATCTAAGTAGATAACCATGAATGAGTTGGTGAAGGGTCACAAGATGTCATCCATCATCCTCATGAAGGTTGCAGGTGCATTAGTCAAGCCAAAAGGCATAACCAACTATTCAAAGATCTCTTCCTTAGATTTGAATGTAGTCTTCTAGACATCAGTGGGATCAATGGGAATTTGGTGATAGCCAGATTTGAGATCAATCTTGGTGAATAAATTCACACCATGGAGTTGGTTCAATAGGTCATCAATCTTGGGGAAGGGGTAGAAATTCTTCATAGTGATTTTATTCAGGGCTCAATAGTCAATGCAAAGCCTCCATGTTCCATATTTATTTGGTTCCAAGATAATTGGGATACCATAGGGTGAAGAGCTTGGCCTGATGTGACCATTTTGAATCAATTATTGAATCTACCTTTTTATCTCATCATTTTCCAAAATTGATATGTGATACACAAGACTATTAGGCAAAGGTGATCCTAGGATCAAATTGATAGAATGTTTTACCTACAAGTGAAGTGGAACTCCTATAGGTGACTTGAATAAGTCATCATATTTTCCCATGATTTGTCCCATATGATTTTGTTGTTGTGTTGATTGTGTAGTCAAGACTATAACACCATCCTTATTGGATTTCTATGGTTTAACCACCATGAGAATGAATTGTTTTGTCTTCTCCACCAATATCTTACATTTCTTGGCACTAATCAAGGAGACAGATGTGGGAGGTGGTACCTCTAGTACTCTATATAAACACATTCCAAGAGTGAGGGTGATTCTTTAGGTTCATGATTCATAGATTCCATGTCGATCATACAAGAATGGTTGACCAAGGAGTAAATCACAAACATCTAGATTGACCACATCACACACGACTTCATCTTGGAAAAGTTTTATTACATATGAAAGAAGACACTGATGGGTGACATAGAGGTCGCTTCTTGGGTTCAACCATCCAATATTGTATGGCTTTGGGTGAGGCTTCATGGATAGAATTAGAATTTTCATAAATTTAGCAGAGATTAAATTCTTTTGAATCCCACTATCAAGAATGAAATATAGAGGCTTACTTTTTACCTATAATTTGGAGTGAAATAACCTTTCCTTGTCATCTAGCCTTTCCTCATGGGTTTGTGATGAAGCAATAATGGTATCAGGCTCAACATATACAATATCTTCTTCATCCTCTTCAATTATAGGTTTTCTATGAGATAGAGCAATAGATGTCGATTATTGTGACTCAAAAAGTAGTTACTTGATGTCTCGACATTCTTCTTTGAAGCAAGTTCCAGTTTTGTGGTAATCACACCATTTTCTAGTCTTTCCCTTATGGGGTTTTTTTATCTTAAAATTTTTTTTGCTTCCAATTTTGGCCTCATGTTTGACCTTCCTTGACACTTTTTTAATTTTGAAGGTTGACTCTTTGTATTCTTTCTTTCATGCTTCTACTCAATCTTCACTGCAAACTTGTATGCCTCACTGAGGGTTTCCAAATTGAAAAGATCCATTTCCCCCTGTATGTACCATTGTAGTCCACCATGATATTTGAGATTCTTATGTTTCTCACTTTCTTGGATGCCCAATCTCATAGACAGAGAATGAAAAATGTTAGTGTAATTTTGAATATATTGGTCCTTACCTTGGTGAAGTTGTTGCCACTGTATGTATAGATCATCATATGCTCTAATGGGATAGTATTCTTCCTTTACCATTCCATGAAATCATCCCAAATAGGTTCCATCTCAAGACTAATGTCATCTGTACTGAACCTCTTTTTGTACACTTCCCACCAATTTTTCATGAGCAATGATGCATTCAAAAGAGCAAAAGTGATCTTTTCTCCATCGGTGTATTTATTTATAGAAAAGTAGGAAGACAATTGATCCAACCAATTTTCAACTACATCAACATTTATTTTGCCTTCAAATGTGGGGATATCAAAATTCACCTGAACCTTGAAGGGTGTTGGGGCACTGAGAGGACATTCCATAGATGAGAAGCCAGGAAGTGCAGATGAGGACCCAAAATTTTCCATCAAGATTTGTTGGAGAATTTGGGTGAATTGTTGTAGAATTTACACTTATTTCCATTGGAGGGATTAATTTACCATTTCCTTAAAGGGATTGGATGTCTCGGTGTCATCTATGATTTGATGTCATTTGGAGTGAATAGGTGGATAGTTTAGAAGCTCTATTATTTTCCACCCAAGCTCCTTATAGCCTGACCTCATCCTCAAGATCATACGCTCTCAAGACAAACCACTCTGATACCACTGATCCAAAACTAAGAAGTTTTGATTGATAGATATTTCAAGAACATAAAAATAACATAGTAATAATGGTTTCTCTAAGAAGAGATTTTTTATTACTCAAGATCGCAATACAACCATATGTTTATCTCTAGGAAGAGATGTCTGATTTCTATTTTGGGTTACATCTTCATTTATACATATTTTTAAGGGAGGAAGATGATGTGGAAGGTTGCCAATATTGAGAGATATTAAGTGGTTCAACTTCCATGATTTACAATAATACATAATTCAAGGAATTTTTATTTTTAAAAACTTAATATTTTTAGACTGCACTACTAAAATTAAAATTTGGGGCACTTCCATTGGTTTTTATGGTCTAAAGACCACTAAGAAAATCTTTATTCCATTTCACTACATTCTCCTTGTTCTTATCTTTCCAATGGTTCAAACGGGGAGTCAATCAGAGCTATGATGCAAAAGTTATGGCTCTCGAAAGTTCTGTCATCAATTGGGGTAGAATTGTCACCCGAATTGTCACCTAAATTGTTTCTTGGATCATTCCTCCCCTCTTGAGAAGTAATGGTCCCCATTGCATCAATATTATTCATCAAGTGTGGTAGTTGTGTCTTAATTTGATTATCTATCAGTCACTCACCTTGGTGGCTAAGTTGGCCCCTTTTGACCACTTGATAAATCAGAATAGAGTATCCTCTAGTTATCTTCATCTAGGTGTTCACAATCTTATCCTCCTCCACTAGAGAAAAAATCTATGGATCAAGCTCATCAATGTCCAATTGTTCTACTACTATTGAAGTGTTTGATATAGGTGGATGATATGGTTTGAAGAGATCTACATTTAATATTGGATGCAGACCAAGGTAGGCTGGTAGGTTCAACTCAAAAGTATTTTCTCCAACTTTTTTGGTGATGGTATAGGGACCATATCATAGAGGCCAAATTTTTTTATGTGGGCCTACAAGTCATTCCTTTTGAATCCATAAGAAAACCTTTTCACCAACAACAAAATGGTATGAAATCTTATATTTGTCATGACATTTCTTATAATTTTGATTCTTGGATCACCCGATTCCAACTCCACCTTAGAATCCTCCTTATCGCATGCCATCCTACCTTATGAGGGGTATCCCTATTTCCTTGGTTGCCACCCAACCTTTAGCTACCCAAGCATCTTCATCTACTAACCCCTTTGATGTCATAATTGAAAACCAACCTATCCAACCAATCGCTACCCTTACACCTTCCGCCCCTACCAATGACTCCTCCACCTTAGGAACAACCCTACTATTAACCCATCATGATCCACTTATTTTTAGAGCACCTACCACTAGTACTACCTACCTTCCCTCTATCAACCCCAACCCATTGGTCAATACCCCTTTTTCAAGCTTAGGGGTATCTATCCCTTCTACTTCTCTACCTACTAGCATAAAGGTCACTACCTCTCCTTTCATTACCAACCCAACTATTGATGGGGAATCAATAACAACAAATAGCTCTGATCCCACTTGTTAGGATCTTGCTCCTCAGAAAGAGCACAATATGATTACCTTTGTATTAGCAATTAAACATGCAAAATTATACCAAAAGTAATAAGTAACTAGAATTCACAAATAGCACAGAATATGAGAGACAACACAAACTGTATTAATACTCATCTAGAAAGAAAATACAATAAAAAAGATGCCACTTATTCTTCCACCTCTGTAAGGCTTCCCACACCTCAAGGGCTCCCAGTAATTCTCAATCAAGAGTTCACTCTCCTACCAAAAATGGTCCCAACACACAACTCACACACAGAATTGGTGTTCACCTCCAACCAGTCAGTAATAACCCTGTCATTACACAAGTACTCAAAGTACTTCAAGTAGATCTCCCATAAGCTTGCAACAACCTGCAACTCAACAGACCTTACTTACACATGTAGATCTCCTATGATCTTTCAACAACCTGCAACTCAAATGATCTTACAATAGAAGGATCTTCCTTGCCTTCCTCTATTTTGCAACTCAAATGATCTTACAATAGAAGGATCTAGAACTAGAAGGAGCTACACTTGCTCAACTCTTACCAGCACTCTGGCTATCTAACACACTTTACAATACATGCCAATGGGTCTATAAATAGATCCCAAAATTAAACAATAACTTAGAATTCTAATTTACAATGATTAGACTCGCAACTCAAGACCAAAAATAGCCTTTTTCATGCAAACACTTGGTTCAACGAACTAACTATTCATGCAGCAAATAGTTTTGGAACCACACAGGTGATCAACGTCGGTCCCTGTCTGCCTAGAGATGACCAACATCAGATGATATCCTACCAATATTGGTTGCCCTTCTGTTCACCACTGATCGACGTCAGTCAGCCTAACCGATGCCAGTGACTGTGACACTCAGCAACTCCTCCATGTCTGCAAATAGTTGAAGCTTTTAGCTCCACAACCTAAAAATCTCCCATTTGGAGATAAATAGCTGCAACTATACCTGCACCTCTACATCATTTAGTTTGTTCCCTTGGCTTTGTATCCCTCTTCAAGATCACTCTTGAAGACCAACCACCACAAATCCTGTGGTGCACCTCCTGTCATCCAAATCACCTGCCACATCCGCATCTACAAACCCATGTAGAAAATAACTTGACCCTGCATAGCATGTGCACCTGCTGCTGGTCCCTCTCAGATACCTGAGAATCCACTAAACTACCCTCCAATGCTTCTTTCCCAGATTGGCTCCAAACTTTCTAACAACACCCACTACTTGGGCAAACTCAAGTCTAGTACATACCATGTACTTAATCTCATTATGTGAATCAAGACACTATTCATAGAACTATCCAACCGTTAGTGTGCTAACCGATTTCACAAAATCATCTAAAGATAAAGTAAACCTGTGACCTTCCATGTCTCTAGAACACACTCATGCCAAAGAATCTTGCTGCTCCCAGATTCCTCATGACACACCTCTGAACTAGCTTTACCTTTAGTTTAGCAACTCCCTATATGTGTAACCCTGAAAAAAGCACACAATACAGTAACAGGATAATGTAGCTAATATTATCCAACCTGGTAAAGAGAAACACAATGGTCAAACCTCCATTGTCCTGTAGCTTACACAAGACCATATACCCTGGCCTTCTGTCTCACGTGTCCATTCCCGCTCTTCTTTATCCTGAACATCCATTCGTCTCTCAATGCTTTCTTCCAGTTGGCAACTCCACCCAAAAACTCCCATTTGGTTCTTCTCCAAGGAATCACATCTTTCATCCATGCGAAGCTCCCACTGTTTCCTGGATCTACCTGCTCTACTTCTTTAATAACTTCCTAGTTCTTGACCATCAATGAGCAATAAGTAGTGTAAAGAAGAGAAATGACAAATTTGAGGCTTACTTACCCTTTAAGTCCTCCATATGGGCACTTGAGACTCCTTGACAACTTACTGTCTGCCCAAAATCTGTCTCAGTGACCGATGCTGGTCACATCTCAGTCTGCACCCAATCGATGTCAGTTCCATGCGAATGTCTCATCGCCGATGTTGGTTCCCCCTGACCGATGTCAGTGTTTATCTATCCTGAGTCACCGACGGTGAGCTACACATAGCCGACGTCATTCCCTGTCTGGATGCCGAAGCCAATTTTCTAACCGACATCGGTCTCTGTGTTTTACTTGTGAGCGATGACCTTTACCCACGAGCTCCTTTTGGATCAAACCCTTTTCCATATAAACCTTGATCTACTCAGAATTCTTCAGCCCCTTACGTTGATCTCTGTCCGTCACCTTCTCCTTGAAAACCAAGGCTTTCCTATTCTTGTCATGAACATCGGATTTCTCAAGAAACATCACTTTCTTCTTTTGTATACAGAAATCTCAATCCATGCTTTTCAAATCTGAAAGCATACCCTTTGACTCAAGAACATGCATCCCCTTCTTATTCATGTGACCAAGCCTATTAAGCCACATCTTCGAATCTACAGCTGAAGTAGATAAACCAGAAAGAGAATCAGTAATACAAGTAGATAGATAAAGCGCACCTACTTTCTTACCTCTTGCTACAACAAGTGCACCCTTGGTAACCTTCCAAGAGTCCATTGTGAGAGTTACTGTGCAACCCTCATCACCCAACTTTTCAATAGAAATTAAATTCTGCTTCAGGATTGGGATATGCATGACCTCCTTCAACACCCATGTGTTCCCTGTCTGCAATTTCAGCTTCACTTTCCCTTTGCCAACCATCTGACAAGGCTTACCATCCCCTAAATAATTTTTTCCAAAGTCTCCCTAGACATACTCATGAAAAAATTCCCTATTTGGGGATGCATGAAAAGAGGCACCAGAATCTAAAACCCAGGATTCTACTTTATCTAAGGAACATACCAGAGCATCCTGTGCAACATAATCTGCAACATCTGCTTCTTCATGTCCTTCATGCTAATTTTCACCCAACCAACAATCTCTCTTTAAGTGCCCTTGCTTTCCACATTTCCAGTAGGTTATTCTACCATACCTAGACTTGGATCTCCTACCTATCTTGGACCTTGATCTCCCATGCTCGATCTTCTCTCTTTGCCTTCCCCTGCTTTCCACACTCAAAGCATTTCCTGATGATTCACCTGTGCTTTTCTTGTGAATTTCTTCATTCAAGATTACACTCACAACATCATCCACTTTTAAGATTTTTGAAGTAGACGCAGTATTACTAACTGTCATTACCAAACTCTCCCAACTTTCAGGTAATGAGCATAAGATTAAGAGAGCCTTAGTTTCATCATCAAAAACAATATTGACTGAATTTAACTGGTTTACCAAACCATGGAAATAACTAAGATGACTATGAATAGATCCACCTTCCAACATTTGCAAATTAAATAATTGCTTCATAAGAAATACCTTATTCGAAGGTGAGGGTTTTTCATATAAATTTGCCAAAGATTCCATCAACTCTACCATTGTCTTAGCCTGAGATAAGATGGAAATCATAGATGATGCAAGGCTCAACCTTATAGATCCCAGAGCCTTCCGATCAAGAACCTCCCATTCTTCATCCTTCATATCCAGGGGCTTGCATGCAACCCCACCCAATGGTAAGTACAAATCTTTTTGATACAGATAATCTTCAATCTGCATCCTCCATAATTGATAGTTCTTGCCATTAAACTTCTCCATTCGTAGCTTACTTTCTTCTACCATTGTTATACTCCCACTCAAACAAAAACCCCTGTGAGTAACCTGTAATCAACACATACTAATCAGATCTGAAACACCTATTAGTAACCCAACCAAAATCTCTGATACCAGTTGATGGGGAATCAAGAATAACAAACAGCTCTGATCCCACTTTTTAGGATCTTGCTCCTCAGAAAGAGCACAATATGATTACCTTTGTATTAGCAATTAAACATGCAAAATTATACCAAAAGTAATAAGTAACTAGAATTCACAAATAGCACAGAATATGAGAGACAACACAAACTGTATTAATACTCATCCAGAAAGAAAATACAATAAAGAAGATGCCACTTCTTCTTCCACCTCTGTAAGGCTTCCCACACCTCAAGGGCTCCCAGTAATTCTCAATCAAGAGTTCACTCTCCTACCAAAAATGGTCCCAACACACAACTAACACACATAATTGGTGTTCACCTCCAACCAGTCAATAATAACCCTGCCATTACACAAGTACTCAAAGTACTTCAAGTAGATCTCCCATAAGCTTGAAACAACCTGCAACTCAACAGACCTTACTTACACATGTAGATCTTCTATGAGCTTGCAACAACTTACAACTCAAATGATCTTACAATGGAAGGATCTTTTTTTCCTTCCTCTATTTTGCACTTCTATGGAACTAGAAGGAGCTACACTTGCTCAACTCTTACTAGCACTCTGGCTATCTAACACACTTTACAATACATGCCAATGGGTCTATAAATAGATCCCACACTTAAAAAATAACTTAGACTTCTAATTTACAATGATTAGACTCGCAACTTAAGACCAAAAATAGCCTTTTATATGCAAACACTCGGTTCAATGAACTAACTATTCATGCAACGAATAGTTCTGGAATTGCACAGGTGACCGATGTCGGTCCCTGTCTGCTTGGAGATGACTGACATCAGCCGATATCCTATCGATGTTGGTTTCCCTTCTGTTCATCACTGACCAATGTCAGTCGGCCTAACCGATGCCGGTGACTGTGACACTCAACAACTCCTTCATGTCTGCAAACATTTGAAGCTTTTAGCTCCACAACCTAACACCAACTACCATTCATGCCCAATCCATAGGGAATCCTCAACAAGTACCTATTGCACCCAATCTAGGATACATCCCTAACCCACAAGGGTATGTACCCACTACTCTACCACCATCAACCACCTATCTTTACATACCACCTACCCAACCTTTAGCATCATAATTCTAAAATGTGATAGCCTCTCAACTACCAAATAATTACCAATATGTTACCCAATCTCAACCATAGTATCCACCTTATATCCCTCTTGGTCCACCACCTCAAACTGACCTAATGAATATGCTCATGGACAAGATGACAAACCTCAAGTCATCCATTTTAGGGGCTCATAACATCCTATCCTATTATCATATTTGTAATGAACCTATTCATCCCTCTTTCCCTATCAGACCTTACCCTTTTCAATGGGAGATTTTGAAATTTACCAAATTTCATAGCAAGGAGGACCCCCAACAACACCTTAGGGATTTTAGGAATGCATGTTACATGATTGATTATGATGATGACCTTCTCCTCTAAACCTTCCCCATGTCTTTATCTGGCTTGACACTTGAATGGTATAGTGCCCTTACCAAGCATTCAATCTTTTATTGCACCTAACTAGCCCAGGGCTTCTTAGATCACTTTTCCATTAATATTTCCAAGAAGGTCTCTATCACCGACTTGTATTCTATTAGGCAATTTGATGATTGAGTCCATTTTAAATTTCATCACCCATTAGAGAATCTTGATTAATCCTCTTTCATTTTCCTTGCCTCAACTTGAACTTATAGGGCTTTTTGCTTGAGCTTGCACTAAACATATATCTTCTACACTGTGTGGCCAAAGTTTCAAAAATTTTGATGAAGGTTTTACCATGGCACTTAAGCTAGAAAATTGGGCCATAGACGAGGGAAATTTGAAGTTACGAAACAAGATCTCTACCTTAAAGACCAACAAAACCTCCTCCTCCAAACTAGGCAACCAAGCCAATACCAAAACCAAAAGCAAGAGAACTGCAAATGCCATTATCCTTAAAACCACCCTTCCACCTAATGTCAATCAACAAAGTTCTCCCATTACCTTCAACCAAAACACAAAGAACCCAAAGTAAAGAAGCCAAAAATAGTTCACTCCACTTAGATAATCTTATGCCTTGGTTTTAGAAAAATTACTAAAAGCTAACCTCATATGGCTTCCCCCCATCAAACCTTATCAACAGTTTGATTCTTCTCGTCTAGCACCTATTTGGTATAATGAGAATAACCTTTGTGCTTTTCATCACGTAATTAGACATGATGTCATTTGATATAATACTTTCAAGAATGTTGTTTAGAGCTTTATTGACAAGGGGGAATTTGTGTTGGACAATCCCAATACCCCTCAAAATTAAGCTCTTGATATCTTCATGAAGCCTTTTCCTAACCATGCCCCTACTAAAATAGAGGACACATTAGTTGAATGTTCTCATGATTCCCACATGGTCAATATGGTCCTTGATACGCTTATCAATGGGGAACCTACCATCTAACCTACCTACTTCTCCCCCCCTTCACCCACCAAGGTGGTGGAGTCACTTTCCCTTCCTTCAAAGGCCCAAATCTAGGAGGTTCCTTTTTCCTTATCTTAGCTCATAGAAACTTTAGAATCATCAAACACCCCTTTGAATAACCTATCCGAATAAATAACCAT
Organism: Torreya grandis; assembly: GCA_037957365.1. NCBI lineage: Eukaryota > Viridiplantae > Streptophyta > Pinopsida > Cupressales > Taxaceae > Torreya > Torreya grandis. The sequence continues at coordinate 1,163,218 of JARHVA010002177.1, read as the reverse complement.
TCCTAATCTACCATCTCCCCTAATCTTAGGATAACCAAAACTATGGATATAAAATCTTTTCACAAATACCCCTCATAGAGCATCCACCTAGTTTAAATGTATATCCCTTGCTTGACGAAACAGACAAGGCTACCAATCTTCCTCCTCATCCCATATGTGTATCCTTGACACCCACTACTTGGGAGGCCAAATAAGTATAAAAACCTTGTTCCAAACTCATTTAAAAGTTAGGTATGGTCACATACTCAAACATCAATCAATCCATTTTCTAGAAATAGTTAGGGCTTCCTTACATCAACAAACCCAAACCTTCCAGCGTGACATTAACCAACTAACCCATCATTTTTTCACGACCTCTTAAACTGATCAAAAATTCTACCAACCCCTCACCTTCTCACTCAACCAAAACAACTACATCTCCAATGACCACACCACCAACCAAACCTTCCAAAACTCTTGGTGCCTTCCCTACATGAAACTTGGTTCACCCATCCTTGAAAGTAGAATTAACCTTGTCCAAGCCTATACCCAAACCTTAACCCAAACTAACCAAGAGGATGAAATTATTGAGGAGCCACATGGTTAGGATTCTACCTCCCTCTACCTTGCCTTCTATCTTAGGGCCTCATCCCTCAATTTTTCCTAAAAAATAAGATCCTTTTGAAATATGTCATCCACTATCATTGGTTATACCAACCCACTTACTATTTGATGTGTCAGTCCTTCCTGGATTACCAATAGCCAAAATATTAAACTCAGACACCCCAACCACTAGCATACCCAAACTAAAACCATTGACTAGATAAACCACCTTACCTAAATCCTCTCTCACCAAACCCATTGCTACCAACATGCCCATCTTCCCAACCAACACCAAAACCTCTAGACCTTCCCCATCTCTAGTTGAATCCTATACAACCATTTTCTAAAGGTTATTATAAGCCTCTTACCTCACTTTACCTCCTATCAGGTCCTTCGATCCTCTTGGTTTAAAACTGACTTCGTATAAAAATTGTCAAATATGTTCCTATCATAGGACACCCGAGCATGACATGTAGAATCGCAAAGCTCTCCAAGCCATTATCCATCAACTCTATGATGAGGATGATATTTTATTATATAAACTTCCCTTGAATCCTCTACCAATGCACCTAACATCCATTTTCTAATGCAGCCCTAATCCTCCACTCTCACCTTAGAGTGAAAAAAAATATCCCAACCTCCTATCACATATTTCCCCTTTATCCATACCATTAATGTGGTCACACAATCACAACAAAAGGATAAAGGGAAGGCCAAAGTGTCCATTCCATGGACATACCCATCGAATCATCTTAAACCAAACCTCTGCATCTTTAGTTAAGCCCAAAGTTACCATCTTAGGCACCTCTGAGGCTAACCCCTCTGAATCCATCATGAGGGTCATTCTTAAGCAACTTCACCAAAATCTAGCTAAGATGAGCCTCTACAAGCTCATTTCCACCTCACCTCACCATCATCAAGCCATGATAGAGGATATGCAAGCTATTGAGGTTATACTAGGTGACTCCCCACCTATAAAGGCCTTTGTAGGTGATCTCTAACTCTCCACCCTTATTACTTTCAAGGACTCAGAGATGCCCTCTATCCACCTTGAGGATCCAGATCCTCCTCTCTTCATTATTGCCCACATCAACCAAACCCATATCAAATAGGTTATTATCGATGGTGGGGATAACATCAACATCATCCCTTCCCATGCCTATGACCAACTCAAATTATCAAAGAATGTCATGTCCCAAACTTCAGCTATCTTTAGATCCTTTAATGACACCATAACCACTACCTTGGGAACCATTATCCTCCACATTCATCTCAGACCATGCATGCTCCCTGAACTCTTCTATGTGGTCAAAGGTGAATTCCAATACAAAGTTTTGTTAGGGAGACCTTGGATCCATGCTATGGGTTGCATACCTTATACCCTTCACCATTGTGTCAAATTCAAGCATGAGGGTCAAGTTATTACCATACAAGCTGACCTCAACCCTTTTGTAGCATGTAATATGACCTATCGACCCAATGATGTCCTCCTACCTCTGACAAAAGCACCCCAAGCATCTGTTGCCAAGCCCTCAACCATAAAAAATGAAGCCATTGATTTTCCTTCCACAAAGGCATCTACCAATTTTTCTATTCCCACAGACCAAATACCCACCACTAATCCCTTAGAATCTACCTTCCACTGCCTTACCCTTAAAGACTACCGACTCCTTACCTTTGATGCTTTCCCTACTCCCCAAGAGTATAAGAAACTCAACTACCAACTAGGTTATGACCCCAACATTGCATCCATTACTCCCTTGGGGCCTCTAAGTTGTCAAACCCATAATTATCCACCTCTAAATTCTCTTACTTGGACAACCTAGACTTCACCAAAATATACCTTCACAAGTGTGCCTAGAAAGGATTTAGCTTAGGATGATATGAGCATGGACCACACACATTAATCTTGATTGAGACCTGAAAGCCTCACGATAAGCATGGCCTTGGCTTCATTCTTCCCAATAATAATAAATCCATGTAACCTATCGTTACCATCATCGAATAAGAGACCCCTTCCTCACCAGCACCCCCTCCACCTATGTATAAGGATGAGGACATTATCTTGCCTAATTTTTTTTCATCAACATGATTACCTTTAACCCCCAAACTTATCAAAAGGAAGGGGCACCCATATCCATCCCTTTGATCCTTCTTGAATTGGTAGGAGAAAACTCTCCTACCATTAACATTGTCTAATGCTAGGATGATGATTCTATTCTCGCCTACCTTGGTGCACCTAATTCCTCCATCCATAAATCCTTACCTTTAGAGACCTCAAACATGTTAAATGAATCCACTATGAATATTTACATAGGCACTTCAGACAACCCTCATATTATAAAATTGGGCCAATCTTTCACCCATAAGGAACTTCAGGACTTCTCTACCTTCCTCCAGGACCATAGCATTGCATTCACCTAGTCATATGTCGATATGCCTGGTATTGACCCAATCATTACCACCCAAAACATTATAACCAATCCTGATGCCAAGCCTATTAAATAGACACTTTGATGAATGCATCCTCACATAGCCCTTCTTGTTAAGGAAGAGCTTTAATGCCTCATCTCTGTTGACTTCATTCAGCCCATTGATTATCCCCAATGGGTTTTGAACATCATGTTTATCATTAAAGATACATGGAGACTACATATCTATGTGAAATTTTGTGACCTTAACCTCACTTTCCCAAAGGATGACTTTCCCCTACCAATAGGCCATGAGATGTTGTCTCTCATGGATGGATTCTCAGGTTATAATCAAATTTTGATTGCCCCTAAAGATCAACATAAAAATGTCTTTATCACCCCATGGGGGGATTTTTATTATAAGTTCATGCCCTTTGGTCTTAAAAATGCTGGTGCAACCTACCAACATGTTATGACTTACATCTTCCATGATCTTATCCACACAATCATCGAGGACTATGTGGATGACCTCCTTGGAAAATCCAAACTTTGCAAGGACCACTTAGCCATTCTCAAGATTATCTTTGAGAGAATTATCTATTACCATGTCCATCTCAATCCCAAGAAATGTATTTTTGGGGTCCTATCAGGAAAACTCCTTGGCTTCATCATTTCCCTTTGAGGAATTGAGGTTGATTTGGTCAAGATCAAAGCCATCCTTGAGATGTTACCTCTGACCAATCTTAAACAACTCTATAGTTTATAGGGGAAGCTCCAATCCATTCATCGCTTCATTTCTCATCTCTCAAATTGATTCCAACCCTTTCATCATTTCTTGAAAAAGGACATCTCTTTCAAGTGGAATGTCAACTATCAAAAGGCCTTTGGTGCACTCAAAGAGTACCTTCTATCTCCACCTATCCTCACACATCCTAATGACGACTAACCTTTCTACCTTTATATCTCTGCCACTAACCATTCCCTAGGGGTGATGCTTACCCATAGAGATAAACAACACAAAGAGCAAGCCATTTATTATATAAGCCATACACTTGTTGAGTACAAGACTTAGTATACATACACTGAGAGACTGTGTTTGGCCTTAGTCTTTGTGGCCACCAAACTTTGCCACTACCTTCTTAACCATAAAATTGTTGTCATAACCAATACCAACTTGCTCAAGTACATACACTCTAAGCCATACCAAAACCAATGTATGGACAAGTGGATCATGCTTTTAGCTAAGTTTGACCTTGAATTACTCCAACATAAGTCCATTAAGGGGCAAATCATTATTGACTAGTTGGTTGATGGAACCCTACCAAGCAACCAACCTCCTCTTGAATTTCTAGACGAGTCCATCACAACCCTATCCCAAATATATTTCACCAATCATGTAACCATGTTCTTTGATGGTTCTAAATGTCAACATGGTGGAGGAGCTGATATCATCCTTATCCCCCTTGTCGTTGAACCACTTCATTTATCTTTTAAACTCGACTATGAATGTACCAACAATGTGGCTGAATGTGAAGCCCTAATAATAGGTCTCTAAACTACATTATCATTGGGAATCAGAACAATTAACATCTTTGGTGACTCTCAACTTGTTTTCAATTAAGTCAGTGACATCTAATAGTGTAAGAATAATATTTTGAAACTATATAGATAGTTAACTATAGAACTCTTGACATCATTAACCACTACCATATTTAAACCACCCCAAAATTTACCAATAAGTTTGCTGACACCATGGCTTCTCTTGCTTCCCAGATCCCATTAACACTATCAGACTCTAAGCTATCAATCATTGTCCATCACCTCATCAAACCTTCCTATGTCAAGTCAGACACTCCAACCATCTTTAATGTGGAGGAGATCCAGCTTGACCTTTGGTATCAATGCACCTTTGACTACCTAAACCTTGGCATAGTTCCATTTGTCCTCTCTAGGAATGCCTATCAAGCATTTATTCAAAGGACCTCCCATTGTACCATTATGAGAGGCATCCTCAATAAACATAGTTTTGATGAAATCTTATTCTATTACCTTTGTGGTCTAGAAGCCTCTCACACTATCAAGGAGATGCATGATGGTACTATGGAGGTCACTTTAATTGTCTCGTTGTGGCTAAGTGCATCCTCTACTTAGGCTATTACTGGTCTATCTTTAACCAAGAATATTTTAATTATGTGAAAAAGTGTGTCAAGTGTCAACAACATGCTAATTTGCATCACACACTTAGCCACAGCCTTCATTTTTCCACTAACTTTTGGCCTTTTTCACAATGGGGTGTGGACCTTATTAGTGAAATTAACCCCCACTCTTCACAACAACGTCACTCTATCATCACTATGACTAAATATTTCACCAAATGGGTGGAGGTTGTTCCTCTTGTCTTGACAAAAGATGAAAATATTATTGAATTTATCACCCATCATATCATCTACTACTTTGGTGTTCCCCATAAGATCATCACTGACAATGGCAAATCCTTAAAAAAAAAACAAGTTTAAGGTCTTTGTGATGTATTCGGTATTAAACTAAGATTTTCATCACCTTATTGACCATAAGCAAATGGAATAGCAGAAGTCTCTAAAAAAACCTTTAACAATATGCTTATCAAAATGGTCAATGCCTTAGGACAGGATTGGCACTTGCACATCCCTTTCACCTTATGGGCATATCACACTAGTATTTGAACCCCTACAGGTGCTAGACCTTTTTCTCTCATGCTTGGAATTAAGGTTGTATTGCCTCTCAAGCTATAAATAACTTCTCTTCACATATCTTTGCATGATCTCATTTCAGAAGATGATTACCATCAAAAATGTTTAGCCCAACTTGAGCTACTTGATAAGCATAATTTAGCTGCTCTTTCCCATCTCCATGTCTATCAAGAATGAATCAAGTGTGCTTATAAAAAACACCTGAAAGTGTGAGAATTCAATATTGGAGATCTCATCCTCAAGGAAGATCAACATATAACTAATATAAAGAAAAACAAAAGGGGAAAATTTTATGTCAATTGGCTTGGACCTTACATCATAACTCATAAGTATGGATCAGGAGCTTATCATTTATCCTCTGTCAAAGGAAAACCAGAACCTAAGCCTCTCAATACTTCACATCTATGTCCTTTCTATTGTTAAAGAAGGATCACAATCACCTTTGATCTAACTTAAGCTCATCCCCTGTAACCACATTCATATCCATCTTTTTAGGGGCAACTGACTATATTTGAACCATGTGACTATCTATCACATTCATAGCCTAATCTTGAACTATGGGTACCATGGCTCTACCTATAACATTATTCTCATGGTACTTCATATCTCCTCAAGATCGATTCCCATGGTTGTTGTCACCTACACCTCTTTTCACCTAATGAACATTCTTGTACCTCTAGATTTGCCTTCATAAAGGTAACCCCTCAAGCATGTATAAGGAAGTCTATGCCAAGTAAAATCAAACAAAAGAAAAAGCAATATCAAAGTCACAACCAAAGCATGGGTCATTCTTAGCATTTGTAAACTGCTCCCTTGAATGACAACTGTTGAAAACTTATCTGAAATTGCAAAACATAAGGTGGACTACTCCCTTAAAGGACAACTATCAAAAGCATTTGAACTAGGCACAAAAACTTAGACCACTCCCTTGAATAATGGCTAAGTAACGCACTTCTCAAAAGCTAGCAATTTCTTGGAAGCTTCTCGCATCGATCAGTTTCCCCAACCCCAAGCAAAATCAAAATAGGAAAAAACCCATAAGTAAAAGTAAAATAGATGAAAAATTCTACAATCAGCTCTCATAAAAGCAATAATCTCAAAAGGCTGCAATCAGATCTCCTCAGTAGACTTCTTGCATTGATTAGTCTACACTTTATATATGAACATAGACTTGTTTATATTATTCCTCTTGGAAGCCTCTAGAAGAGGCATGCTAGTCTCGCAAAAGGATCCAGTCTCACCCATCCTCCCTTCATATATCATATGCATGCGACTATGAGCTTACTTGATGCAATGTGATCAAGATACCTACTTATCAACCTAAGCATGTTAATGTGAAGCATTTTAAAGGCTTATTTTAATTAATCCAATCCAACATCAAGTTATATTTTCATCCTTATCAATGAGGAGGCATTATGTCTCTTATCTTGTATTTGTTCATATAGATGTACCTCTCATGATTCCTCTCACTATCTTAGACATTTAATTTGTTATCTACTTTATGCATTTTTATCACATCTTCAACCATATCCACATTTGATCTCCATAAACAACAAATATCAAATCAAAAGCATAACAATATGAGATATATCTATGAACCACATCATCTACCTATCTATGATCAAAACACCATGAAAGCACATCATATCACGTCATGCCATAAACATAATCCTATCTATCTACCATCAAAACATAATGTATTATATCCTAATTCATTCTCATGATCATAAACAAAATCAATAATCAAACATCTAGAACAATATCATATTTCATCTACCAATCTATCCATAACATTACCATAATACATCTCATGCAAACCACATCATCACATACCTATCATATCCATGAAAAAAATTAGAGCATCATAACTATCTTTCAAACATCACATGCCTAAGATACTAAGTTAACATCTCATAACACATATGCAGGAAACTATAGACCATCAACCATAAACATAAACAAAATATCCACAATAGCATGTAAACCATAAACATACATCATCTATAACATCATATATAACACAATACATCATATACATCATGTCATCATAAATAATACATGTAGCAATGTATAACCTCTCTCTCAAAACATGTATATCTCACTGCATCGACATGCAATCTAGTATCAAAATAGTGTACACCTATCACTACTAATATATATCAAAAATGTCTAAAACATGATCATGAGGCACCACTACCATTGGCCCCACCTGCACCTGTGCCACTGCTACTAGCTCCACTTGTACCTACACCTACACTCCCATATGGTGGTGGCCCCCTTGGTGTCCCTACATGGCCCACTATAGAAACCCATTATCCTGGAGTAGCTACAGAGGGAACCCCTACCAAGCTAGCCCAGTACTCACCATATCTCACATCAAGAAGAAGCTATGCTAACACTATGACCTCATAATACCTGAGCTCCTCCACAGTGGCTAGATAAAATATCTATGGAAATGTGTTTGGCGGTCATCCCATTGTTGTCATGGCCGCCCCTACCCTCTACCTCAATGAGTCTCCCCTTGTGTTACCAACCCAAGAGATATCCTCACCTGATCTCGCTTGCTAGTTAGGGTCACCACCTGTGCCTACAATATTTTAACCTATCCCTATAGTGTGGGTACTTATCCTATAATGTTTGTACATGTGCTTGGGCTATAGCTAAATCCCCCATGCCTATCCATCATGACCAGCTAGATCTATATCCATTGGCCTTGCACTCATCATCTCCACCAGCATCTACAACTATATATATGGGATGATACTAGGGCATATACCCATCTGTATACCCAACATCATCTATCAGAGCCCTGACAAGAAGTTCCTCATACCCACCATCTAAAACTGTGGGAGAAAGTTGGTGCACTAGTAATAGAACCTCTAAATCCTCCCTCATATACCTAGGAAATGGGCTTGGGATACCCTATACCAAACCAAACTACTGATGCACCCTATCAAATGGGAGCATCTCTACCTCCCCTGCTCATCTATCAATGATCCATTTGTATCTCTAAAGGGTAAAGGTCTACCTCCTGTACCTTAGCCATATCAAAAATTTAATATATGAACGACTAGTGCACCTATTGCACCCTCGAACCACTCAACATCATGGGTACCACCTTTTACACATAATGTAGCCATATCATCCCTCCATTGCATTAAGCTAATAGGAACTCTATCTAAGTATAGCTGACCCATAACAATCCTACTGGTCTCAACACCTGAATATGCTCATAGGCCCAGTAATGTAGAACCAAGCTAACACTGATGCCATATCTCCTATGGTGCCGAAATCCTCATAGCTCCCTATAGATCTGTATAAGAAAAATAGAGACTCTACCAAATATCATATGGCCTAGCAGTAACTCCACCAAAACCCCTAATAACAAATAGGGAAAGCTCTTGCTAATCGAATCCAAAATCCCAAAACATATCATTGTGATCATGAGCATCATTATGAGCCTCCTCTCAGCTAGGGCTCTCTGATACAATGTTGAATACCAAAATCCCCAACATGCCATTAGACTTGATCACTCTCATCCCCATACAAGTACTTGAGAAAATCCTCCCACTCCTCCCACTCGCTATGATAAATCACCTCACCATGTAGTGAGAGCCTAGTAGTCCTATGAACATCTTTAAGGAGAATAGTCATCTCCCTAGTCAAGAGCAAGAAAGTGTTCGTAGTAGGATCCCATCTCTTGATGAGTGCTAAAACCATGGATGTGTCTCAAGGCATATGTTGGTAGTGCCTCATAACCCCTAGCCTTACCTCCTCTAAATGAGCCTAGTCCTCTAGAGTCATCCCCTCATGAAGCTCAGGAAACATACATGACACTTGGTTCTGCATCTAAATCTTCTCCTTGACCTACATCACATCAAACACTTTGCTTAGTTAATCTATGTTATTCTTGTCTACCTTAGCTTTTTACCCACCAAACCTAAACCTTAACCTTACCCTAAACCTAAACTTAAACTCACCCTAACCCTAAACCCTACCCCTACCATTACCCTAAAAACTACCTACCACAACCAATCGTCAGTAGTCATGGTGATTGTCAATGGTCAAATAACCCTACTTCATAAGGTGTTGATAGTCACTATGGGCATTCCATGGCTAAAACACCCAAACCTTAGCTACCCAACACAACACATATAATTATGCAAACACCATCTTAATCATCTCAAAAACCTAGCATACTACCTACCCAGACCAACTCACCCACTTTCAATTTTTGAATTTACTGACAAATTCACCTCAAACCCACAAAAACCTACCTAGGACATAATGGGCCCAAAACACTTCTACTAGCTATATTGACCTACCTACTTGAGCAATATAAACAAGTAATTTCAACCAAAAACTATCAATTAAATACACCACCTACCTCATTCCTTAACCTATGTCATGGTCAGAGCCCAAAAACTATTGCTCGATCACGTCCACATGTTCCTTGCATCTCAGACCCATGAAAATCACACCCACACTCTTCCAACCAATGAGTAGTCACCAAATCAACAAGAAATCTCTCCACACACATTGTAATCACCAGAGCAAAGTCAACCTAGAAAAAAATTTACAATTAGTAAAAGTAATTTTTGTTTTTAATTTTTACTTGGCAAATTTTTAGGGTTTCCCTTTACTGTTGATGGTCAGGGTGACCACTAATGGTCACCTTTTAGGGTCCCTAACCATCGATGGTCAAGAAACCCCAATTTGACACTTCTCCAATTGAATTACCATTTTTAAGCACAACTAAACTAGATTTACCCACTTTTGGAGATTACCATCTCCAACCAACCTAACTACCTCATCACCTCACCATTGGTCTATTTGGACCCATTAGGCATGCAATTTTAGACAATTTTTGCTTGGTCTTTTACTCATAGTGACAATATTACCATGTTGACCCCTTTTGATCTTGCACTACCTCATGCATACCGAACCTCTTATGTCTTTTTGGGAGCACTTCCTACCTTAGATACTCGTAACACTTGACTAATTTATGTTTTCACCAGGAGCACTTCCTACTTTGGATACCCACCAAAAACACAAAAATTACTCAGGAGGCTTGCATTTACAAGTGTTCCTAGTCAGCACACCTACAGGCAGTCACACGATTCACTTGTCACCTATCCTTCTTGGCACCAACCCTTGGTTTTACTAACATTGGCAACCTAGTCTATGCATGATCTTGGCTATCACATCTTTTTATCAAATTTTGTGCACAAGTTTGCATCTCGAGTGCCTAACCTATCGTTCACCCATTTCTATTAAAAAATACCATTTATCAAACTTTAACCCAATTTCAATTTCACCTCATCGACTCTCAGTTTGAGGGAGAACACCCCCTCCTAGTTTTGAGGTAACCAGGGCTTTGACCCGTACTCTATTTTTATTTTACAACTCATTCACACAACCATCACAACAAAAATGGGAAAAATGTAGACATCAAAAATCTGTACACCTATGTTTCTGAATGTCGACAACCTCCCAAACTTACCTAGGACCCTCTTGGGACCAATTTACACTAATTTGGCCTAACCAAGTGAACCTATAATCAGATTCACAACCTGACTCAACCTGGCCTTCAAGACCTCTTTCCTTTGGGACCTGATCATGGATAGTCAGGGTGACTATCAATAGTCACCATGGGAAACCCTGACCATCAACCTTCAGAGTTCACCTCCTTAATAAATAACATGCAAACCACCCATGTTGCTTTTCTAAATATAGCTTGTCTAAATCTTGTTATGAGCCTTTGCATGGATAATTTATATTTAGATGGCCTAGTTACAACTTCACTTCTACCTCTTACTTGTGCCTATAAGAGAGAGAGGCTTGGGAGGTCAAATCCATTTGAAATAATTATTAGGAGCTCAGAGATTCAATAATTTTCTGTTATAGGTCAATTAGCATCATCAACGTCATCAACAATCTCACTGAGAGCCAACTTACCATTGCCTCTCAACCAAGTTTTTGAGTATTGTTACTCTACTGGAATCAAGCTAGATTCTACCAATAGGCTAACTACTTCAACCAATCACCCAATCAACCTTTGGTAAGAGAAGTACTTGTTTGCCAATTTTCATGTACTTTATTTCCATTTTGTAATCAGTCCATCCCTTACCCATCTCTTAAAATCCATCTTTTGGATCCCATTATTTAGCAATTTACCAACCCAAAACTTGCATAGTAATCACTGATGGTTGACTCAAACATTGATAGTCTACACAACTATCAATGGTCATCTTGACCACTGACGGTCACCTTAACCACTGATGGTCACTATTGTAGTGAAAACCAAAAAGTTGTTTTCGCCCACTTACCCTCAACCAAACTTGATTTTATATATTTTTGATCACTCACAGACCTCTTTCAAAAATTTTGAAGTATAACCCAACCCCTTAGCACTATTATTAATTAGTTTATCACTAATTTGATCATTTCTAGTCTATTTTCTTAAGCAAGCTTTTTTATGTTCAATTTCAATACCTTTTGATTATTAATGCAAGTACATTTTTTCTAGTTTTGTGAACTTAATTATTTAAAACATGTGGATTGACAGCCCCTAAAGAAGCCCTTGCTTCCAAGATCTAGATATTGCTAGGCAATCCACCCAACTATCTGTCTAACAAACAAATTTGCTTTAGTGCTTTCTTATCTACAAGGCTTCCTCCTAAGCCAAAGAGGAGCTCTTCATAATCCTCTAATTCAATACACGTACAAATATTTTTAAACCACACCTGTATCGAGTTTCTTTTATTTCTTCCCTAAAACTTAAAGTGAAAATTTACATGAAACACCCCTATCCTAGATACTATTGTAGAATGCCTCTCAACATAACTAGAAAATAACAAACAACTAAAAAAAAAAATAAGAAGACATTAAAATGAGAAAATAATAATAAAAATATAAATAGAAAATACAAGAAGAAATTTAAAAAAAAACTAAAACCCTTTCTAAATCCTAATCACTATTGAGAGACATTAAGGGTAGTCATAGAAGTAAGGATGAAAATCCAAAACCCTAAAATATTGTTAAATCAATGATCCACCACGTTGAAACCATGTAAATTCTTTCAACATGATAAAAAAAGACTATAATTTTTGTCCACAGCCTGATTATTTTTCAACATTGTTGGACTAAGAAAAATGCAAGGATAGTTATTGCAATGACAATCATATAACTCTCACAGCTCTTTTTTTTTTAGGGTTATTGTGTTTATGAATAAATATTTTTTATTTTTATTTTAAATATTTTGTCTCAATTGTTTAGGTTTTTCCTTTCTTGTCTAAATATTAATATAGTATAATAATGACTAGAGTTTTATTAAATAATTTTTTTAATGATGATCAAATAGATGTCAAATTTAAAGTTAAAATTAAAAGTGAACATACTCACTCCATTAAAACACACTCCCACCCCTAATAATAATAATAATAATAATAATAATAATAATAATAATAATAATAATAATAATAATAATAATAATAATAATAATGTCATTTAAGAATGTACAAAGTGTTAAAATGTTATTAACCATTTACGAATTTTTAAAAAATCTATGTTATTGTTAATTAAAATATCAATTAAATGTTAAAATGATTTATTATGTAATATAATAATATCAATTTATTATTATATTTGAATAATTGGATATTGCATTCATGGTTTTATGTGTTATTCATTATCTTTAACATAATATTTAATGCTTAGTATGCATGTATGTATGTATATTGATTGATTAGTATTTGATTTTGATCGGAGCTATGAATTGGTCTGGGACGTAATCGGGGTTTAGATTTTCAAATGATCATCTACCACATGTATGAGATTTATTAACAATGGCTACAACCAACCCAAGAATACCAACAACAACCACAACTGGCCCGAGAATATCCACAATGACCACAACTAACTTTATAATAACAATGACAGCCACATCCGACCTCAAATACCTTAGTGAAATTTAAACCTGAGTGAAACATGAAATAACCAAATCACTTTGCCAACTCACCTACATCTCATATATATATATATATATATATATATATATATATATATATATATATATATATATATATATATATATATATATATATATATATGAGATGTAGGTGAGTTGGCAAAGTATATGTGTGTGTGTGTGTATCATTTTGACATTTAATTAATATTTTAATTAGTTAACAATAACAATGATATTTAAAATACTTAAATGGCTAATAACATCTTAACACCTTGTAAATTCCTAAATGACTTATTATGTAATATTATTTGTGTTTTTATTATATTATTATATATAAATATAATATTATTAATTTATCATTATTTATTAAATATTATATAAAAATATATAATATTTTATTGTTTATTATATAAAATATATAGTCTATTAATATATTATAAAAGTGATGTGTTACAAAGTTTTGTACGTGTATTTATTTGAGTTTCTTCGAGTTCATCTTTTGAAATATTCTATCAATGTCCTTTACCATCACTGCTTAGTACACTTTAAAATATTTAATCATTTTTTTACTTTGCATGGCCTTGTCCTTACCCAACATCTCATTTGATATGAAAGAACACACAACCTTATTTTCCACCGTCAACTTCACTAGAAATATCATATTATTGTTGCTTGAAATTTTATTCACAAAATATGATACATGATAAGTGTTCATGATTTTCAAATAAAGTACGACTATTGATTTACACTATTTTACTTTACAAAATTCTATTTTACCAAAAATGAAAATTACAGCATCTCTTCCAATACAATTTACATCTTTGAGACAACTACGAATTTATATTTTAATTGATTATAAATACCACCTAAAAATTATAAAAAAATATTAATCATATATCAATAATATTTGAAAATTTAATTGAATATATATTTTTATTGAAATTTATTAATATATCAAATTATTTATTAAAAAAATCGTATTCGCATCCCGATCTTCATTTCAACAGAACATACAACTCAAAACACCATAACACAAATTCTTATTAAAAAATAAAAAATAAACACTACAATACAACACCAATTTAATATATATTTTAAAAAATATATTCTTACATACTCAATTTATATTCTTCCTCGGAGTGCATGTGGCCACCAAAGAAAAATCAAAACACTTTTGCACAACCATACTTTTCTAGTTTGGCTTCATCAAACTTGGACAAACTCTCCCATAATTCTTTTTAATAAAGGCAAATGCTTTGTGTATCCTTATCTTACCTCATTCAGTCTTTACCAAAAGCCAGTTTTGATCTGTAATGATGTTGCAAACTCAAGTGCACGTGTAGAATTAAAAGAGAGAGCTCTATGTTATCTTGTCATACTCCCATTATTTTTAATAGGAAGTTTTCATTTTTTAATTTCTTGAAAGGGTCATTATAATTGTGTTGCATTTGCTTAATCATCACCTTCAGGAGGTTAATATTTTTA
Source organism: Torreya grandis (assembly GCA_037957365.1). NCBI lineage: Eukaryota > Viridiplantae > Streptophyta > Pinopsida > Cupressales > Taxaceae > Torreya > Torreya grandis. The sequence goes on along the minus strand of JARHVA010002177.1, from coordinate 1,148,042 downwards.
TTCAATGTCTTCTTTGATTATTACAACATTTGTTGTAGGTATTTTTAATAGAGTTATAGGTTGTAATGGTGTCGAAGCGAGCACAAAAATTTATTCCAGGATTTTTTCATGAGGTAATAATCTTACTTCTTAAAGCCTACCTGATATCATTTTAGAATGCCTTGATTTTGATAAATATTGTAGTTATTTTGAGCATTTTACTCTTGTTGTACATATTTTGTTGGTTGGGTCCCCATCGAAAGCAATTTGAAATCTTAGGTCCACAGTACTTGGACAACACTCCATTGTCAATCTATTATTGCTCATGGTCCTTGGTTTATCCATAGCACGTTGGTCATGTTCTTTCAATGCACCTATGAACATGGCAAATTGAAATTTCTAATTTAGATATAATTTCTTAGCCTTCATTTGCCTTTGTGTAGTTTTATGCATCAATTGATTAAACTCTTAGAGCATTTCATAGGGTTTGCATAAGAATTTTTTTATGCAGTGCCACCTCAAAAAAGTGCTTGCATTAAAGTGGACCTCTCCAAAGATCTCAAGGAGAATAATGATATCCAAATAGGTGATAGTGTTTGAGAAATCAAGTACTTTATATCAATATACACAATGTTTGTTTTCACCACCAGACCACAAAATCCTTGAATGCTCATTGATGGCCAACTCCAAGCTAACTCTACCACCTAAAACCTCTCATGGTGTGAATAAGAATACACAAACATCCTTAAAAATATGGAATATTGTTACTAATAAGAATAATAACCAACAACTCGCACAATGGAAAAGGCTCCAACTTATGAATACAAACCCATAAGAGGTTCTTCAGTGGTCACAAAGCAAGCAGCCACACCACCTAGCAAGCGGTTCCACCCCCTATCATTTGTACCTCGCAAATAAAAACTTTATTATTTGGCTTGTAGAGCCAACTAATGATTTTTCAACTATCACAACCCCAAACTAAGGTATAACAAATGGATGTAGTAGATGAGTTTGTGGTGTTTGATCATAAGTCAGATTATTGATGAGAGTGTTATCCATCTCCATCACCCAAAGATGGAAACTACGATCAATATAAATGACAAGATTTTTAATGAAGTGAATTCATGAAGGGTAACAATCAATCTTACTTGGATTTTTTTTTTGGTAGTTGAAGTCCAAATGAGGAAACCACTATGAAAATATAGGTTAGTCAATGATTGGGTACTCTTAGAATATGCGAGGACATTAACATGACCCAAAAATACATTGTAAGGGATATTTTTTAGTTTTATGTCAACATAAAAATTATCTGGATGCAAGAAATTAAGATTTTAAGCTTTTCACTCACCTCCTTTAACAAAAAGAATTGGTTCCAGGGGTTGTTTGTCATATGTTATCCCATGAGAATGGATGTAGGGATGTGGTAACAATAAATTTTCCTTTGTTTTTGTCCATTATTGTGTCTTGGGGTTCAGACCCTACGCATCAAGCTATGTGGACCCTCTTTCAATTTAATATAATCTTTCTTAGCCTTGTCAACATTTGCGCCTCCAATGCTGCGATTGAGAGGGAACCATTTTGGCATTGGCTAGCTGACTCGCTCCCTAAGCCAAATGGATCTTTTGTAGCAATTTTTAATATGAATTAATCCCTAGAGGAAAAGGAGGGGCTATTTCTCATGCGTTGGTGTGCCAACAAAAAATGATGTGCAATTTTACATGCACAATAAATGTGAGATTTTTTATCCTAGCCATCAACATCGCCTTCTTGCCACCTCACCTTGGTTCACATGTTCCAATTTATGGCAAGGAAAAGAAAGAGCGGTGTGAATATTGGATCATGTTCTGGTTATGAATCAAAATCATTTTACTGCCACCAATAATTTTAACCGCATTATGGCAATCATCCCGAATGTTATGCTTTTAGACCATCTTCCCATCAAATTTGAACTATTACTAAAATAAGGAATGCCAATTGATAATTCTATCTTAATACTGCCCACCTATAACATTCCTAAACCAAGAAGTGTCTTATTAAAATTTGCAAGCTTTCTCTTTGACCCTCTAGAACCTATGGTTGGATTGCTTCGTGGGAAAATGTCATCAGTCAAATAATGGATTTCCTTAGGATCTATGACCAACAAGTAATTGATTTTCATTGCAGAGCTCATATGGATTCACAACATAAATTTATTTGAGTTTTATATGAGTTGAAGCATTCTCCCTATAATGAGGATCTGTAAAAGCATGATTCCTTATGGAAGCACAAGCATAAGGTAGAGAAGCATTATCGAGCTTAGCATATCCTGATTCGTGCTCGCATGATCTAGTTAAAAATTAAAGATAGAGCTTCAAATTAATTCTTCACTTTCTTATGTTCCATGAAAGCAGTTGATCAAGTGAAATGCATGTGAGAAGTTGGTTCCCATATTACACATCTTTTTGACATTTTGAATGTTTTCAGCTCATTATCATGGTGTGGTTATTGCTCAACCTTCCACATTTGAACATGATCATGATTTTGATAAATTCCTATGAATAGATCCTTGTAAGATGACAGAGGGACAACGAGTGACATTTTATCAATTTATCTCTATTGAGAAAATATAGAAGGTTGTTATGAAAATTGTGACCTTAAAAAGGCACTTGGTATCAATGGGTTTCCCTATGAATTCTATCAAGATTTATTGAATACATTTGGTTGGGATTTGTACAAAGTGTACTTGGAAGCTATCTAAACACATTCCCTTAGCAAGCTTATTAATCAAGGTAATATCAAATTCCTTTTTAAAACTGGAGATTTGGAGCTTATAACCATTTAAAGACCCATTTCTCTTTTGCACGTCTTCTAAAAAAATATTTCTCGAGCACTTGCTCTTAGGGTTAGATAATTGCTCTCTTATTGTTCACCCTGAAAAAATTAGTTTCATTCTCAACATATATATTTTCTAACATTATTGTTATTTGGGAAGGGATGGCATGTGCTTAGAGGGTTCATCAGAAGGTTCTCTTTATCAAAATTAATTTTGAGAAATGTTGTGACATAATTCAATGGCCCTTCATTTTGGGTATGTTTCAAGCCCTAGGGTTTGGCCCTATGTTTGTTAGCATAGTTGGAATGCTTTACCAGAATGTAGGTGCCTACATTACCACTAATGGAGTTCAATTTGATTAGTTTTGTCTATTTTTTCCATTCCTCAAGGTTCTTTTATAGCCCCCTCACTATATGTGTTGGATGTTGAAGGTTCAATAATGTTTTGGCAATTTATACTTCTAGAGGCCTAGTCAAGGGGATCTCAATTCGTTAGTCTCACAAGCAAATGGTTGATGGGAAATTTTCTTATGATTCCTTCCTCACATTGGTTGAAGAGAAAAAATCCATTTCCAATGCTATGGAGTGTCTAGAGATATTTTTTCTAGCTTCTAGCTCTTTCATTCAATGGAGAAAAACCTAATGCTACAAGCAATCTCTCTCCCTTGCCTACTAAGTTTCTTCACTATAAGTGGAATTAGAATCAACCTATGGGAAATTTAAGTTTCTTGGTATCCCTTTTGCATTTCAAGATTCACCTTCAAATTTGTGGGATTATGTAGTCCAAAAGGTTGAGAAAAAAATTAGCCACTAGATCTCCAAAAAACTCTTCTTTGGGGATGGGGCGAGGAGTGACGGGCGGAGGCAGCGGGGGCGCGGAGGGGAAGAAGAAGAGGCTTTTATAGGTAAGGTCATTACCTCATGGAAGACATTTGAGATGAATTTATGTGCTCGCTTTGACACCATTGCTTCCCACAACATCATTGGAAATAATTGCAACAAATACTATAGGGCCCAAGGATGAGGGCATTAAATAGAGAAATTATCCATCCAAAGGGCAGTGAAAAGGCAATTATAGCACAATAAATGTGTAATCTTTTGAAAATATTCTTGCTAAAAAACAAATAATCATGTGAACAAACCTTAATAGAGCTCCTTATTATACTCCATTTTGATAATCTTATGTAGTAGAATAAATATTTTCAATCCTTACAAATTTATAATTTATTGTATATTAATGTAAACGATTAAAAGGAACCCTTAAATTCTATTAATTAAAAAAAATCAAAGAAAGATAAAAATAAGGTCGTGAATTCTAATGTGAAGGAGAAATATTTTTTTTAATAATAAAGGATAAAATAATAAATAAATAAAAATAAAACACTGGGTTATAACATCCCTACATCGCTAAGAATATTGACTAAATAATTATTTAAAAGAATACAATTAAAGTGATCATCCACCTTATAAATATATTTGAATTACACAGCAACTACTCTGCTGATTTATTCATTTCATTTAAATTGCAATTCTTTCTTGCACTGCATGTGGCCATCTCCTTCAAATGGAAAAGAAAAACAAAAACACTTTGGCACTACCGTACAGAAGAATCTTATCAATACGGACAAAGCTCTCATATTAAAAAGCAAATATAACAGCAGATGCATTCAGTTGATGCTTATCTTGGCTGGTTCAGTCTTAAGAAAAAGCCAGTTTTGATCCGTACTGATGTTGCAACCTCGTCTGCACGTACAGAATTGTCATGGATGTACAGAATTCTGGATGTTTTGTAAAGCAGATCCATGTGCAATTTGTCAGGCCAGGAAACATATTGTCTTCATGGTCACTTTCCTTTGACGGAAGTATCAATAAAAATATGAAATGATTGTCTATAAATTATTAGAGAAAGATATTATTTAATAAATAATTATTATGAATAATTTAATAGATTGTATTAATTATAATAGAGTCGAGACTACACAGTGCAAGACGACTCCAACAAATTCCATTCTTTGTTGAAAAACTTTGGTATATGTAATGATAAGAAGCATAAAAATATCCAACAAGAGATGGAGTTTGCTCATATCGGGACACTAAAAGAAGCCTAGTGATATACAATCAATCTAAAAAATCGAATTTATATGAAAAATACAAATTTAGTATGCTTTTATGGTGCTTTGATATGTTTTCTCTATTTGCATTTGAAGTGTATGTTTTATGCCTTGTCATATATTGGGCTTGTCTTCTCTTATGACTGATGATTATGCAATGTGTTTGATATGTTTTCAACATTTGATGTGTCTATTGTGTGCTTAAAGTGATTTCACCGTTTTATGTGTTTTCTATGTGCCTAATGTGACTTCAGTTTCTGAAGCATTTTTAATGCTTGGTTATATATTGGACTCATATTATATCATGATTGTCTTGCTCATGTATTTTAAATGTTTTATTGTATTTTTATAATCTATATTATGTAAAATACTTTTATCTTTTTTCTATTTGTCATGATTTGTATAATGTATTTATTGGCGCAATATTCTATACCTATGCTTTTAAACATTATAACTTGTAATGTTAATGCTATATTACTTATATTTTAAGCCCACATGGTGCAAAATGTTGATCATAATATTATATTTATTATATATTGAGCCCACATGGGGCATACTATATATTGAACCCACATGGGGCATACTATATATTGAGCCCACATGGGGCATATTGTTGCTCAATCACACTTTTGGTGCACTTTGTGTGGTCCCTTGTGGCCAATTCGCATGCATCCTCTTATCCCACCTTTTTTTAATTTTAGATTATTGGTCGATAGTTTGGGTACTAATAAGATTATCATTTGCATTTGATTTGTCTATAAAAACACATGCATTGTAGTTCATTGAACATATAATATATATCTATCATTGAAAATAATCTATTGAGAACTCATAATATTTTTGGAGAGATCAATCATCATAAGAACATTTATCATTGTTCAAGATAATATTCTTGAGGAGCACTTTTAGTATGTGACCTAAGTTTTACATGTCATTGGGATTGTTTTCAATTATGCAATTTTTTTTTTAATATTGTTTACTTCATATGGGCTTCATAAGTAGACAGTGCTTAAAACCCTAGCTAATGCACAACACATCCCTAATAAGTCATTATTTTCCTTATTGTGGTCCCTTGTGGCCAATTCACATGCATCTTCTTATCCCACTTTTTTTAATTTCAAACCATTGGTTGATAGTTTGGGTACTAATAGGATTATAGTTTGAATTTGATTTGTCTATAAATACACATGCATTGTAGTTCATTGAGTATATAATATATATCTATCATTCAAAATAATCTATTGAGAACTCAGAATATTTTTGGAGAGATCAATCATCATAAAAACATTTATCATTGTTCAAGATAATATTCTTAAGGAGCACTTTTAGTGTGTGACCTAAGTTTTACATGTTATTAGATTTTTTTTAAAAAAATTACGCAATTTATTATTTTTAATATTATTTACTTCATATGAGCTTGATAAGTGAAGGATGCTTAAAACCCTAGCTAACCCACAACATGCCCCTAATAATTCATTATTTTATTTATGTTTCATTGATATCCTTTTTCATATATATATATTTAAGAAATTTTTATTAAGTTTTAAGCTCACTTAACATAAAATATTCTATTTACTTATTAGTGAGATTTGAACTCGGATCAATTAATTTGTAAATATAAGCACACACCAAATCAACTTGACAAGTCATAAAATTTTAATTTATTATACAATGACTTATAATCTATAAAAATAATTCATAAGTTCTATTAAAAAAGATTTTAAAGAAGGTGAGGATAAGGCCATGACTATAACTTATTTATTTATTTTATAAAATATAAGTTAAATTTTTTTATTAAGCCACAACATATTTAGTTTGGAGAGAATGATGTTGAAATATTTATTTGAAAAAATAAAATAAAACTGGTTATCTATTTTATAAATATATTTTATTTATTTGAAAAGTTATGATGTAATGGTAAAAAAAAAAATAAGTCCAAATGATTTTTCTCAATAACAAATTTTATGTAGAAATTGAGATTCTAAATATGTAATGAAAATTATTGATATAATTATATATATTAGAGAAAAAAAATCTCAAATTTATAATAAATTGATATGAATTCAATTTATTATTTATATTTTAATTGATTGTAAATACCACTTAAAAATTATAATAAATGTTAATATGTATCAATAAAATTTGAAATTTCAATTTGATATATATTTTTATTAAAACTTATTAATATATCAAATTATTTATCAAAAAATAAAAATATCATATTCAAGTTTCAAAACATACATTATAATATAAATGCTACAATAAAATAAAACATAAACCAACTTATTAAACACAACAATACAACACCAATTTAATATATATTATTAAAAGGAAAATAAAACACTTTTATACAACCATAAACAAAAATTTTAAAATGTTTATATAATTTTTATTATTATTAATTTAAATTAAATATTTTTTTTAATTATAATGATTCCCATTACTTCCCTCAAGTCATTTTGGCTATATGAATGACACTTCTGACCCACTAGGAGTGTCAATCATACTTTCGATGCACTTTGTGTGGCCAATTTGCATATATTCTCTTGTCCCACCTTTTTAATTTCAGACCATTGATTGATAGTTTGGGTACTAGTTTAAGTTTTTAGTTTAAATTTTATTTGTCTATTATTATAAATACACGTGTATTGTATTTTATTGGACATAATATTTATTTATTAATAAAAATAATTTATTGAAAATTTATAATATTTTTAGAAAAAATAATTATTATAAGAGTATTTATCATTGATTAATATAATATTTTTTGAGTAGTATTTTTGGTGTGTAACTTAACTTTTACATGTGATTGGAATTGTTTTCAATTATATAATTTATTATTTTATATTTTATATGAAAATGATAAGTAGACGGTGCTAAAAATCCCAACTTACTCACAACATATACCCTTAATAATTCATTTTTTTCCTTATGTTTCAGATATTATTTTTAATATAAGGAAACGAGAATAATTTTTTTTGCAGGTTATAGGTGCCATGACACATGAAATCAAGTGGTAATCAAAGATCCATACTAAGGGAGTGCACTTTCAAATCGATTTCTTCCTATTTGTCTCCTACCACAAACATGAATGATGGTTTTGGAATGTAAATCACACTCTTTACAACTTTTTGTGATTGTTGTCAATTTTTTGGGCAAGGTCATTGTCATTTTTGAGTATTTATGTATTCTAGTCTTGTAAGTTGTCACCAAATCTCGTGATAATCAAGATGTATTTTAAAATATTGATAAACACTTCTTTTTGGTCTTGGAATTAATTAATTAGGGTTCTATTGTTATTTTGTATACAATCTGTTTATTCATATTATAGGTTCATGAACTCTTTAACTAGTACAACCAGTCAAAGATTATATTTTGAGTCTAAACACTCATCAAATCAAATGTTTACACAAGTAAACATGGTTGGTGACTATCAAAAAAAAAAAAAAATCACTTTTTACAAAGAGGATTGAATAATAAATTATGTTTTTTACATACTTTTTTATGCATTATATACCAATTCGATATAAAGGGAATTAAACATCGTCGTCATCATTGTAAGGTATACAATCCTATCCTACTCTAAATTCAAACATATAGCTTCCTTTAGAGAAGATACAATCGATGAAAATTAAGCTTAGTTCTATTGTAGAATGATAAAAGTAGTTATTAGGCTAGAACCAAGAAAAACATCAATTTGGTGTATAAGATTCCCTTTGGGAAACCCACAAGGGAAATATTCTTTTGTTTAAATTCAAAATTAGAAATAAGAAGTCAACTAGGTTGTATAAATACATCAAGTTAGAATTGATAAAAACAACAATATAAATCCCAATTGTTTGTGTAAAACTATTAACATGTGACATTTCAAAATTTAAAATTATAAATCTAAGTCTACACCATATTTTATTTTAGTTTTTGGTTATGTTAAGAGGCATTCTACAAGGACAAGGAGTAATGGGGGGTGGTAATATTTACAAGTGTGTTCACTTTTAATTTTAACTTTAAATTTGATGCTTATTTGACCATCACTTAGAAGTTTTTTTTAATTTTTTTGGTAGAAGTCAATAAAAAAAGTAATAACTTGGCCATATGGTGAAGTTTGGAACCTCATTTTTTCTTAGATTGGAACATTGGTGTAGTTAGATTGATGAGACTTGTTATTAGTTAGTGGAAAATCTATGAACAAGGTAATGAAATTAATAATTGTGGTCTATCACCAATGAAATGTGGGTGAGTTGGTAAAATGACTTGGTTATTTCAAGCACCACCTAGGTTCAAATCACATTATGGAATTGAGGGCGAATGTGGCCGATCATTAGTATTCTTAGACCGATTGTGTCCATTCATTAGTATTCTCGAACCAATTGTGGCCATTGTTGGTAAATATGGTACTTGTGATAGACAATCACTTAGAGATTTGGGTCCTCATTTGTGTCCCAAACTAGTTGGAGGTTTGATCAAAAGCAAATACCTATCTAAAAAATAATTTTGATCTATGAAAAATTCAAAATAAAGGCATTGAGATTGATATCCCTCAACATTTTTCAGATAAGTATATTTAAGATATATATCCCTCAACTTTTTCCAGTAAATATATCTAAGAAATAAGAACTAAGTTTTAAGTTTATTTGACAAAAAAAAATATCATTTACATATTAATGAGATTTAAATTTGATCAATTAATTTGTAAACGTAAATAGACATCAAATTGCACAATTTTTACTTCATTATACATGAATTATAATTAGTAAAAATAACCCATAAGTTCTTTTAAAAATGAGTTTAAAGGTGGTAATGATAAGGCCATGAATTCAAAAAATGAGTAACTTTTTAAAGGACTTTAATTAATTTATAAATTAAAATTTTAGTAGGTCATAACATATTTAATTTAGAAAGAATTATGTTGAAATAATTATGATAAAAGAAAATTAGAAGAACAAGTTGATAAGATTTTCCAAATAATAAATTTTATATAGAAATTTAGATCTAAAATGTATAATAAAAATTGTTGATACAATTATATAAAATTAATTAAAAAATAAATAAAAATAAAAATATCAATATTATAAAATGAAAATTTCAAATCTATAATAAATTAATATGAATTCAATTTTTTACTCAAAACATTGTGTGCAATTTGTGAGAGGGGAATCATGTTCCATTGTTTTTAAATGTTTGCTTGTCACATTCCTATTACTCTCGTTACAATTTTTTTTTGATTGGGTCCCAGTTGAAAACAATTTGAAATCTTAAGTGCAAAGTACTTGGATAAAAAACAAGCTTTTCAATGTAGTGAATTCATAAAGTGAAACCATCGATCTTACTTGGAATATATATATATATATATATATATATATATATATATATATATATATATATATATATATGGGGGGCTAAGGTGGGTATGGAAACCATTATGCGAATAGAGGTTAGTTAACGATTGTTTACTCTTGTAATGTGCAAAGATTTATTGACATGACCTAAAAATACATTATAAGGGATACTTATGTGTTCTATGTCAACATGAAAATTCTCTAGCTACAAGAAGTTAAGATTTTAGGATTTTCACTCACCTCTACCATCAAAGATATTTGGTTGGGTGTGTTTGTTAAATTTTAGTTCATGAAAATGGACATGGGGTTGTGGTAACGTTAATTTTCCTTTCTCTTTTCTCCAATATTGTTTTTTGGGTGTTGAACTCCACTCATCAAGTTATGTGGACCCTCTTCGAATTTAATATAAGCTTTCTCAGTCTTGCCAAAATTTATGCCTCCGATGATGCATTTGAGAGGGAAACATTTTGGCATTGGCTAGTTGACTCACTCCCTAATGACAAATGGATAATTTGTGGTGATTTTAATATGATTGAGTCCTCATAAGACATGGATGGGTAAATTCCCATGCAATGGTGTGCCGATGAAAAAGAGGTGTGGTTTTACATGCCCAATAAACTTGGGATTTTTAATCCTAATCATCATCACCGCTTTCTTGCCACCTCAACTTGGTTCACATGGTCCAATTTGTGTCAAGGAAAAGAAAGTGTTGAGAATATTGGATCGTGTTCTAATTGTAGAGTAAAATATTTTTATTCTAGCCAAAAAATTTGACCACCTTGTGGAAGTCATCCCTGATGCTATGCTTTCAAACTTATTTCCCCTCAAATTTGAATTATTCCTCAAATAAGGAATGTTAATATATAATATGGTCTCAATTCACCCATCTAGAACATTCTTGGACTAAGAAACACATTATATAAAATATGAAATCTTTGTCCTTGACCCTCTAGAACCTATGGTTTGATTGATTGGTGGGGTAATTTCATTAGTCAAACAATATATTTCCTTAGTATAAATGGCCAATAAGTAACTGCTTTTCATCACAAAGCTCATATTTCTTCACACCGTGAATTCATTTGATTTTTAGAGGAATTGGAGGTTTCACCCTTCAATGACAATTTACAGAACTAGGCTTCCTTATGGAGGCATAAACTCAAGGTAGAGGAGCATTATCAAGCTTGGGGTGTCCCTATTTGTGCTTGTATGCACTGGTTAAAAATCATAGATAGAGCTTTGAATGAATTCTTCACTTTTTTTGGTTCCAAGAAAGCAGTTGATCATCTAAAAGGCATCCAAGAAGCTGGTTCTCTTATTACACATCTTGACATTTTAAAACTATTTTTCCTCATTATCATGGTGTCGTTATTACTCAACCTTCCACACATAAACATAATCATGATCTTGATAGATGCCTCTGAGTAGTTCTTTTTAAGTTGACAAAGGGACAATGGGTGGCATATGATTAGTTTCTCTCTATTGACGAAATCTAGGATGCAACTATGAAAATTGGGGTTAAAAAGGCACATAGTATTGATGGGTTTCCCTATGAACTCTATCAAGCTTATGGGATATAATGGGTTAGTGTTTATACAAAGTGTACTTGGAATCCATTCAAACCTGTTCCATTGATAAGCTTATTAATCGAGGTAATATAAAATTCATTTCCAAACCTAGAGATTTGGAACTTATAACCATTTGTATATTAGTTACTCTTCTTAATGTCTCCTACAAAATTATTGCTAAAGTGCTTGCTCTTAGGATTAGATATTTATTACCTCTTATTTTTTACCTTAAGCAAACTGGTTTCATTTGTAATAGATATATCCTTGATAACATTATTATTGTTGGGAAAGGGATGGCATGTGCCTAGAGGTATCATCAAAAGGTTTTGTTTATCAAAATTGATTTTGAGAAATCCTATGACAAAATTGAATTCCCATTCATTCTATATATGTTTCACGCTCTAGGGTTTGGACCTAGGTTTGTTATCATAGTTTAAATGATTTTATAAGATGTAGGTTCCTACATCACCGTTAATGGAGTTCAATCTGAGTAGTTTTGATTATTATATTCCATTCTTCAAGGTTGTCCTCTATCCCCCTCACTCTGTGTTTATTACTAAAGGTTTTAGCTATTTTTTTATAATTTATATATCTAGAGGGTTGGTCAAGGGTGTCTTAGTTCATTAATTTCACAAGAAGATGATCAATGAGCACTTTTTAAGGATTATTTCATCATATTCGCTGATGAGGAAAACTCCATTTCTAATGCTATGGAGTGTTAAGAGGTCTTTTTTAGCTTTTATCTCTTCCATTCAATAGAGAAAAATTGAGTGTTACAAGCAGATTTTCTCTCCCTTACTTTCTTGGTTGCTTTAGTATAAGTGGAATTGGATTCAACCTAGGGAATAATTTAAGTTTCTTTGCATCCCTTTTGCATTTCAATAATAATCTTCAATTTTTTGCCATGATGTAATCCAAAGGGTTGAGAAAAACATTGGCCACTAGATCACCAAACAACTCTCCTTAGCGAGAAAATTTCAATTCTATTTCAAGGTGTTATATGCCACACATGTCTACTACTCCTCTTTTTGGGCTCCTTTTAATGATATCTATGAAAAATTGGAAAAATATCTAAGGTACTTTCTATGGGTAAACTTTGAAGGCAATAGAGGGTTTCAATGAGTTACTTGAGATGTTTGTTATTGGTTATGCCTTATGTTCTAAGTGGATCATCTTGTTAGGTGTGAAGTCACTATTCATGGTCACCATTCATGAACACTATTCACATTCATTACTCACAATCACTATTCACTATCACTATTCATGGTGATGTGGCATGTAGGTGATATGGCATATAGGTGATGTGGCATGTGGGATGCAAGTGATGTGGCATGCTGAGATGGCATCCCTATGATGTGACATGTAGGTGATGTGGTATGTAGGTGATGTGGTAGATAGGTGATGTGGCATTGCCTATATAGGGTCTTTGATGTGATCAGGTTGATGTGAATGGAGTGGGGAGTAACACTCCACTAAGGGAAATCATTTTTATCCTTGGTGATTCACATGTGCTTGTCTTGTGGTGTAAATGATAAGGGTTTGTAATGGGGAACATTTCTTGGTGTCTCCATGATTCATGTGTGTGGTGAAAGTTAAAAGGTGTTTGCAAAACCTTTTAGACTTTTGTGTGCACATGGAAAGAAGAAGACAAGTTGTTATTATTGTTGATTGTCATCACATGTGGAGTGGGTCACAATATTTGGAGTCACATGGAGTTGGATTGGATCTTGTCTAAAGCGGATGATCCACTTTGTTGACCCTTGCATATGAATACAAACATTCTTTTTTGATCACTATACACCCACTAGAGTGGCGCATTTTTGGGGCCACCCATGAATTTGTTTCTCCCTTTTTCTTCTCTCTTTGTAATGATATAAAAGCATAAACTTTCATGTGTATTTGTTAATGATTGGATCACTCTTAGATCCTTTCAAGCTTGGGCTTACATGTTTTAAGGTTGAAGATTGGATCTCATTTTTGATGCTTTGTGTGTAAATATTATATGCTTTGTTATAAGCATGGCAATCCCTTAAAGGTTGAAGCCTAGAGGCTTGTTAGCTTGGATTTGTTGATGCTTTAGATGTAAGCATTATGGAATGAATTACTTGTTGCATATTGGAGGTTAAAGCCTAGAAGGCTTTGTATGCTTGGCTCACATAGATTCTTTGGTTTTAATCATCATTCTTGGAGGTTGGAGCCTAGAAGGCTTTGTGTGTTTAGCTCACTTGAGTGATTTGTTTGTAAGCACTTGAATGGAGTTGCTGAAGGAATCTGATTTTAGAAGAGATTTGATGATGTAATTGAATTATGAAAGTTTCCATTTCCCCATGGTTTTTCCTTAGATGGTTTTATAGGACTTCTATGTATATCTTGTGTAATGTGTTCTCTCTTGTCTATGTGTTTTGTAGCTTGTTTTTATTTCACTTTTATTTAATTACACATGTTTAGGATGGTTTTTCCTAACAAGTGGTACCAGAGATTAGGATCTAACAACTAGTACATGAACCATGGATGTAACAAGTGGTACCATAGCCATGGTGCCTTTTAAAAACTCTGGTTTGAGTGTTTTCTATTACAAAGATAGTTGTGTGCAAGTGGAAGCTACATGAGGAGATACCAAGTTCAAGATGGAAACAAAAAAAATTGGTAAATATTAATCTTTGTAGAGCAAGGTAGAAGATATCTTGGTGAGATTGGATTTTTCAATTTTACTAAGGAGAATACCGTAGATTAGTGGAGGAGAAGTTGAACAAGCTTCACCAAATGGTCAGCAACAACATAGTGTTCCTAAAGTAGCAAATGTAAATCTTGTGGATGAAGCAAGTTGGTCTCCATTAGTGTGAAGATGGAGGGTGGTGACAAGGAAGTTACCTTGTTGTGTTTATTGATTGTGAAGGGGTATACGTTGTGGTATCCTACTTACCACATGATTGTTAGCCAAGATGTTAAAAAATCCATGGAAAGGAGGAGGTAGAAATAAACATGAAATGGTACCAATTGAAGTAGTTTAGGATGGAGGAGATGATCAATTGAGACTTGAGGTTTCTGAAAGGAGAAGATTGATGTGGAAACACAAAACTCAAAGATGCATTAGCTGAATTTCATGCGATGGTTGTGGTGTAATAAAATTGAGTATCCAAGATGGTTACAATGTATCTAAATTGAATAACCGGGTTGATTGATGTATGAAGTAACTATGTAGGTATATGAGTTAGTTTAGATACATGCAATAGAATAAGATGCATTTTGATTGATAGATCAAAAACTCAGTAGGAGCAGTGATGCACTAAGTAACACTATGACTTCCTTAGTCATCTATTGATAGGTGCCATGTTGAGCATGGTAGGTAGCTAAAGGATATGTGTTGAATTTAGGTATAGACTTCAAGGATTTCTTCTCTCCTATTGTTAACTACTATCAAGAGTTTTCTTGCACTTATTCCTTTTCAAAAAAAATTGATAGATTACTTGCATATGAAAACATCATTCTTACATGGTGAAATCTTGAGAAGAAATGGATTAGACTAAGGGCTATGAGGATGAGGCAAATAGTTGTTGGTTTTTAGATTGAAGACTGTATGGGTTGAACCAAATGTTCAAATGGTGTATAGGATATCTTCATGGAGGGCCAAGGTTTTAACACATGTTGATGTTATTTGTTATTGACATGTTGGTTACAAGGCCCATCATGAAGAAGATAAATGGTGTGATGGAAAAGTTGACTAATATAGTTAATATGAAGGTGGTAGTATCAAACCAAGTATAAAGATTCATAGGAACAAGAAGCAATGAAGATATAGTGTTGAGAAGATTTTGCAATAGTTCTATATGTAGAATGGAAAATCAGTCAGTACCCCTCTTCCTACACATAGTTTGAGTTGTCTTCTGATCAGTGTCATAGAAAAAACAAGGATAAGACATGGATGTATAGTGTATTATATTCATCAAGAGTAGGAAGCCTCATGTATGCCATGGTACACACTAGACCAGATGTTTCCCAAGTAGTGGTTGCAATGAGCTGTCCATGTTAGAATCTTGGAATGGAGGATTGGTCTGTGGTGAAGTGAATTGGTAATTAAGATGCTATAATATGTTATGAGGGAGTAGATGTTGACAAAGATGGTTATGTCAAATAAGTTCTAATAGTGTAATAAAACTTTTGTTGGACTTGTTATGATAGGGCAGTGGTGGGCATGGATGGAAGATTACTTAGATGTCATAAATCTTGAATATTGACTTCAAGTGGGATATTATTGGGTGTGAAGTCACTATTCATGGTCACTATTTATGGACACTATTCAAAATTGCTATTCACTATCACTATCCATGGTGATGTGGCATGCAGGTGATGTGGTATGAAGATGATGTGGCATGCATGTGATGTGGCATGTAGGATGCAAGTGATATAGGTGATGTGGCATATCAAGATGGCATCTTGGTGATATGGCATGTAGGTGATGTGGCTTGTAGGTGATGTGGCTTGTAGGTGATGTGGTAGGTGAGTGATGTCGCATGGCCCATGGAATATCTTTTATGTGATCAGGTTGATGTGAATGGAGGGTGTATCACTTCACTAAGGGACATAGTTTTTATCCTTGGTGATTCACATTTGTTTATTTTTTGGTGTAAATGACAAGGATTAGTAATGGGGCACATTTCTTGGTGTCTCCATGATTCATGTGTGTAGTGAAAGTCAAAATGTGATTGTAACACCTTTTGGAATTTTGTGTGCACATGGGAAGAAGAAGATAAGTTGCTATTGTTATTTATTGTCCTCACATGTGGAGTGGGACACAATATTTGGAGTTTCATGGAGGTGGCTTATATCTTGTCTAAAGTGGATGATCCATTTTGTTGATCCTTGCATATGAACACAAACTTTATTTATTGATCAATACACACCCACTAGAGTGTGGTGAATTTTATAGGGAATCCATGAGTTTATTTATCCCTTTCTCTTCTCTCTTTGTAATTCTAAAAAAGCATAAACTCTCATTTGTATTTTTTATCCATTGGATCACTCTTGGCTCCTTACAATCTTGGGTTTGCATGTTTGAAGGTTGAATATTAGATCTCACATTGGATGTTTTATGTGTAAGCATTATATGATTTATAATAATCATGGTAATCCCTTGTAGGTTGAATCCTAGAGGCTTGTTAGCTCAACTTTGTTAATGATTTGAATTGATCATCATGGAATTAATTACTTGTTGTAGCTTGGAGTTTGGATCTTGGAAGGCTTTGTATGCTTGGCTCACCTAGATGCTTTAGTTGTAAGAATCATGCTTGGAGGTTTGAGCCTAGAAGGCTTTGTATGCTTGGATCACCTAAGTGATTTATTTGTAAGCACTAGAAAGGATTTGCTAGATGAAGTTTATTAGAGAAGAGATTTGTTGTTGTAATTAAAGTCTGGAAGTTGCCATTACCTTATGTTTTTTTCCCTTCCCGGTTTTTCAGGTTTTCCATGTATATCTTGTGCAATGTGTTCTCTCTTGTTTATGTGTTTTTTATCTTTTTTTTATTCTACTTTTATTTACTTTCACATGTTTAGGATGGTTTTTACTAACAAGTGGTACTAGAGCTTAGGCTCTAATAACTGGTACTTGAGCCATGGATCCTAACACATCTGTGATTTGGATGGTAATGAGTCTTAAAAGATTATGCTCATGAATTACATCACTCAAGATAGTGATATGGGATAGGCAACCTAACAAGACTTGAATCTCTAAACTCTCTAACTCAATGATGTCACTGTCATCATAGTGGGATATTTTTTTGCTAAGAGTATCTAGAAGACATTGGAGATTCTCAAAAGTAAATTAATTGGGGATGGAGATGGCTTTAGATATGGGCTCTGTCTCAGTTCCCATTGTTTATAGTGGTCTCTAATTCTTAATTTTCATGAGGTTATTTTTTCCCTTGTGCCTTAGATTAAAAGTCTTGGACTTTTGAGAAAGGGTATCAAAGTTATATTTGGCCTATTTTATAAGCAAACTAGATATTGGGTGTCTTGGCATATCTTAAGCAACTAATTCTATTTATAGGTTAATGATCAAGAGTCTATTCAAAAAAAATATAACACCATACATGATATCCATATCCATAAGATAGACATGTTCAAACACCTTCTAGATTGTGGAATGATTTGAAGTGGTTTGTTGAGACCCCTATTCTCCAGAATAAACCTTTATTAGGTTATCAAATCCTCTTTCCACAGTCTCTTTGAGTTGATAATCTTAATTTTTGATGGAAATTTAACTAGAGAGAGTCTGGAGAATAATATTTGATCATTTGTGGGTGGATATCATTAAGCCAAAATATGCACACTTTTGTGGTCTATTTTGCACCAAAGACTCCCAATTAGTACATATCTGGTGCACTATGCAATGGCACAACCTGTTGGTTTTCATTGAAACCACACAAAATATTTAAAGCATATTTTTTAATTTTTCAAAGCTTTCCCAATTAGCATTGTAGTATTTTTACACCCTCTTCCAACCCTTTTGTCTAGAAATGTTTACCTGGAAAATGGTTTTCTTAGAGGGATCAATCATGATTTCTGAATAATACACACAAATTTGGCATATATTTTTTGAAGATGTTATCTTTAAGCTATGGAGGAACGTAAATAAATTTAATTTAATTATTTTATTCTTAATGATTACTTTTCCACATCTAATAGGATTAACTCTATATCTAATGTTATGCTTTAGATTTAGGTACTAGTGGAGAAAGTTTATCTGGAGGTTACCCACCTCCATATTCTATTAGATAATTAGGATAGTAGCCCATGTGCTATTATTATATTCCTTACAGGATACCCTCAGCACTAGTCACCTCCATCGGGTCATGGGCATAGACATGAAGGGAGGAATCATTCCCATAGGAAGAGCCACAAATGGCTTCCCTCAAAGATATTTTCTTTCTTTGACTTTGGGACCTCAAGTGGGTGGAAATGGTGGTGTTGGTGGTAGTTGTTGGACTAGTGGTACTAGTGGTATTGTCCACTCTAGATGGTATACACCTCATCAAGATAAATTCCTTCACTTGGTTGTAGTTGTGTCACCTATTATGGTTGATAATTGTGAAGAAAAATAAATAGATTGTTGGGATCATGAACCTGATCTTGTAGAACCTCTAAGTGGTACTAGCTAGGGAGGTTGGGTTGATAATTCAGATGATCCTCTACCTCCTCCCCCATCATTTATTTCTGGTTCTACTGCTTAGTTTTATTTATGGTATGTACTAGATTTTATATGATTATGGCTATTAAGTTTTTCATCTTTTTTTAATGAAAAGTATTTCAAATTTTATTAAGTTTATGATGTAATATTTTTTCAATTTTGACCAATATAAATTTAAAATGTAACTACTTCCATTCATTTTTTTATATCATATTATTAAACTAATATTATTCGATAAACTTTTTAATTGAAAAAAACTTCACATAATTATGTTTGGTTTCATTTTTTATTTGTAATATACTTATATATTATAATTTTTTTAACTTACTTATAAATAACTCTTCATCTTAAACCCATGATTGTGATCTTACATTATATGGATGATACTTTTGAAAATAACTGTGTGTCAAAATCCATCATCCCCTTCCCCAAACTAAATAGTAAATAAAATCATTTAACTTGTCATATTTTGGTCATACACCTTACAAATAGGTCTCTTGAAATTTAAAATTTTAAATCTATGTCCAAAAGTACCTATAGTTCAGTAATGGAACTATGTAGAGAAGTACATTACATTAAATTCATGTATGAAAGATAAAGGAAGAAATGAGAAATGCATAAGAAAATAAGAGAAAAAAAATAAAAATTGCAACTTGAAGTTAGTTTGTTGAGATATTATACCTCACATATCATCATTACTAAGTAGAGTCATTACCTTATTTTCACCTTTGATAATGAGTAGAAGGTAGAAAGAAAGAATCTCAAGCTTGGTCACAATTTGAGTTGGAAAAATTGATATTTGTTATAAGGTGTTATTTACTATCTAATTTTATTATGAGGCCATAGCTTATTTATACAATATTTATTTAGATGGTTATTAAACACCAATATAGATTTTGTAAACACCCAATTTATCATATGCCTCTAAAATCATGTTGTTTTTGTTTTTATTAAGACTCATATAATATAGGTGAATTGAAGTTTTCTTAGGATAAATATATTAATGTATATTTTTTAGGTATATAGGTGTTGCAATG
The DNA here is from genome assembly GCA_037957365.1 of Torreya grandis. NCBI lineage: Eukaryota > Viridiplantae > Streptophyta > Pinopsida > Cupressales > Taxaceae > Torreya > Torreya grandis. The sequence continues at coordinate 1,128,020 of JARHVA010002177.1, read as the reverse complement.
TGTATATCAGAGAAAGGAGATATGAGATTAGGTTTAGGAAAACTTATCACCTATCTAAAATGTCCTTGATGTTTTTTACATGTTTGAAGTATTACTAATGCTCTATACCTAGATAAAGCACTCCTAATGGTCCAAACATCTATACTTGATCAGTTCATATTTTTGAGATGAGGTTATTGTCACTAGTGGGCATATACTTCCACATTCAATTTCAAACTATTATCATTGAATCATGATTTATTAAAGATAGGTATTAAAATGCTATGCATTTTTTCTAATGATCTATTTATTCATAATTAATAAGGCATTGTTACTATGTTGTATTGTATGTGTTGTGATGTTTAATTAAAAGGAATTACATTAGTTTTGTTACATTTAGTTTTAATCTATTTTTTCATTTTACAATAACATCAAAGCATTTTAAAATTTATTTAATTATGTCATATACATCAAATTGTAGAGGTTAATTGGGGACATCACCAAACCCTAATTCAACTATTAATTGAGTGTTCATTGGGCATAGACTATATTATTATGGATTAGTATTTGAACATAAATTTATCATTATCAAAATCATTCCTTTACAACTACACCAACACGTCATGAACTTTCCATAAAAAATATTATTGTTTAATTAATTGGATCATTGATATATGTTAAATAACTATTATTTACATAACCCATTGGATACATTAGGTAAAATTGTTACATCATAAAAGGATGCAGGTATAGATGGAGCAATGACGAGGATATACTATAATGGTAAATTCTATCACCTCAAGGTAACCATCAACAACAAGCATTCTCTGGTCAAGTAAGGTTTGAATGTTTGATCTCTAAGCCCATGGAGGACATCCATTATCATGTTTATCATATATATAATATATTAAGAAAAACAAGGCAACAACTTCCCATATAATTATAGTTTTATAGTGTACCTTAAATCATTAGAATTGAAAAATGGGTACATAAGTGAATAGTTATATTTAGTATATATATATATATATATATAAAATATCAAATTATTGAAGTGGAAAAATTTTAAAAAAATAAAAAAAAAATGCATATACATGCACATGTACACATATAAATACATAGACATACATACACATACAGATACATTATAATATCATTTTTAGATGAATAGATTTAGATTTGGGACTACTTGTTTATCCCTCACTTTACATATAAAAAATTATTATTTGCATCAATCCTAACCTTTTATAAAAAATTGTAATACTTCTATAAAACTTTGTAATACTATTTTTTTAAAACATAAATAACAACCATTACCTGGAAAGCAAGACCTAGCTAAGAACATTAATATTATATCAAATATTTAAATTCATTTTATTTTTTAAAAAATAAACTAATAGTATGTCATTTCACTCCTTTACCTTTTGGTATTGGTCTTTAAAAAACAACATAAATTATAAAATTATATTGAATAACTTTATTAGTAATAAATTATTTCATATGCAAAACATCAATATTATAGAAGAATCAGAAAGAAGTAATTTCCTTCTCTTTGAAGGATGATCATCATGCCTTAGTGGAAGAGATTGAGGTTTTCAAGGATTATCTATGGTTTGAAGTTAGTTCAGCTAATGAAGGAGCAAGTATGCTACACCATTAACCTTTAGTGTGTCTTGGGATATGTGTGGTCGACTTGTGGCTTACATACCTCTTTTATATTCTTGCTACATTTCTCTATGTTATTAGTTAGGTCACCTATGAAATAACCATGGCTAATTAGACTTTATATAGGAGGTAGTGGTTAGTCTTTGAGCATCATGTTAAGTATTCTACTATTATTGCATTGTTGTGGAGGTTACCCCCTCGAAGTGGCATTGCTATATTATCCATTATTCTGCTCTACTATCAATTATTATTGTGTGATCTTTCATATTTAATTATTATATGCAATATAAAATCATTATGTGAGAACATCTAATTAATTCCATTAAAAGTGGTATCAAAGCTTCAATTTGGGCAAGCTTTCTATGGCATTATTTTTTTAGATCAAGTGAGGTGTGACTTCTATGAGGGGAAGGAGCAAAAAAACATAACTTACAATCTGGGAAGAATTGTTATTTTTTATTAACGTAGTATTGTTCGTAACACTTTTTTGGAAAAAAAAGTCTAGAATTTTTTTTTTCACCTTACACATTTGCAGTCGTTATATTCATCTCGATGAAATGATCATAAAGGTATAGTCCACTAGTACACTTTTTTATACCAAATTTTTTTACCCTAGTGCACAAAGGTAGTCATTGGATTCATCTTGGTGAGGCGATTGTAATGGTACCATCCCCTCATATACTTTTTTTGGGGCAAAAACCCTCCTAGGATTTGTATATGGCTGGTCCGTCTACACGAGGATGAAAAGGGGGGAAAGAAACTCCTAAGACTCCTTCTACCGGTGACATATAATCTAGAACTTCAGATCCAATGATTTCTCAACTTCAGGCTGACATAAAAGTCTTGGTGTGGCATGATGACTTTGTGGTAGTTTAAATTAATATTTCAAGGATGCATGAAGAGATTAATGGGGTTCACAATCAATTGAATCAAATCACTACATTGGTTACTCTTTCAACTCAATTAAATTCAAACACCCCTCCACTTTAGCATTCAGGTCCTCCTCTCAACACTAACAACTCCAATTCTGGTATGAAACTGATGTTGCCCAAAGTGGACATGCATATGTTTGATGGTAAGTATCCTCTCACTTGGATTACCCAACTTGAGAATTTATTTGATCTACATCAAACACGTAGTTCTCAGAAGGTGATCATGGTGTCTCTATATCTGGAACCTGAGTAGTTCATTTGGTATCACTAGTTATGTGCTCAAAAGAAAAAGAATGGTGCTCCTATTACATGGTTTATTTTCACTGATGAGTTATTGGCTCATTATTAGAATAATGTATCTGAGAACTAAACTACAGTAAATGAGAACTATGAAGGATTATATTCATCATTTTTAGAATCTATCCTTATGGGTGGAAGACATCACTAAGGAAAATTTGATTGATCTATTTTTGGGTGGTCTCAAAGATAGCATCTAATTGGAGGTTTGAATGTTTAACCCAACATATATATCAAAATTTGTCCCATGGGCACACATGGTAGAGGAAAAAGAGATGGTCAAATGTAAAACCTTCACTACTGGTCATGATTGTACCTTTCTAGCACCATCATATCCTTAACCCACCAGATTGACACCTTGACAAATTGAGGATAAGCGAGCCAAAGGGTTGTGTTATGGTTGCAATAGTAAATGGAGTAAAGACCATCATTATGCCGAAAAGAAGTTGTTTTACATTGATGGTGCCAATGAGGATGATGATGATGAGGCACTTGGTGAGGATGAAGAAGGTCCTGAGGAGGAATCTAAATACTCTCAACCTACTATTTTCTATCATGCCCTTTCAGGTATTAGTACTCCCCAAACTCTTAAGGTGGTGGGTTTCCTAAAAATTAGAAGGTCACTTGATCCAAATATTAGAATTTTTGATTGACAAATATTTCAATAACATGAAAATAACATAGTAACAATGAATTCTCTGAGAAGAGATGTTTTATTACTCAAGATTGCAATACAACCATATGCTTATCTCTAAGAAGAGATGTCTAATTTCCATTTTAGGTTACATCTTTAGTTATACACATTTTGAAAGTAGGAGTAGGATGTGGAAGGTCACCAATCTCAAGGGAGATTAAGTGGTTTGACTTCCATGATTTAAAACAATATAGAATTTGAGGAATTACTATTTTTAGACTTCACTACTAAAATTGAAATTTGGGGCACTTTCATTACATTTTTAGGGGTCAAAACCCACTAAAAAAAGTTTTATGCCATCTCACCACATTCTCCTCATTCTTAGCTTTCCAATAGTTCAAACAGTGAGTCAATCAGAGCTACAATTCAAAAGTTATAGCTCCTAAAAGTTCCATCATCAATTGGGGTAGAACCATCACCCAAATTGTCACCTGAATTATTACCTAGGTCATTCCTCCCTCCTTGAGAAGCAATGGTCCCCATTACATAAATATTCCTCATTAGATGTGTAAGTTGTGTCTTAATTTGATTCTTTATGAGCCACTCACCTTGGTGGCTAAGCTATCCCCTTTTGACCACCCGATAAAGTGGAATAAAGCATCCTCTTGTTGTCTTCATCTAGGTGTCCACACTCTGATCCTCCTCCACTAGAGCAAAACTCTATGGATCAAACTCATCAATGTTTAGTTGTTCTGCTATGACTAAAGTGATTAATAGAGGTGGATGATATGGTTTGAGGAACTCCATGTTGAATATTGGATGTAGACCAAGGTAGGCTGGTAGGTTCAGCTCAAAAGCATTTTATCCAACTTTTTTGGTGATGGTGTAGGGACCATATCGTAGAGGCCAAATTTTTATGTGTGGGCCTGTAAATCATTCCTTTTGAAGCTATAACCAAACCTTTTCACCCATAATTAAATGGTGTGCAATCATATGTTTGTCATGGCGTTGCTTATACTTCTAATTCATGTTAGGTTGTGGAGCTAAAAGCTTCACTGATGCAAACATGGAGGAGGTTGTTGAGTTGCAGAGCAACTGACGTCAGTCTGATCAGCTGATGTCAGTCATATATAGTGAGAAGAGCAACCGACATCGATCATGGATCGGCCGGCGTCGGTCACCTCCAAGAAGATAGGGACCAACGTTGGTCACTTGTGTGGTTCCAAAACTACCAGTTCATGGATAGTTAGTTAACGAATCGGGTGTTTGCATGTTAAGAGGCCAATTATAGACTTGAGTTATGGATCTAATTATTGTAATTAGATGTCTAATTATTGTTTGCATGAGATCTATATAATAGACTCATGGGTTGTATTGTAATTTGTGCTAGAGAGTAAGAGAGCAAATATTAGCTCCTTCTATGTGTGAAGAGAGCAAGGTGTGTTCCTCCTAGTGCCACAGTGCCAAGTGTGGGTGCTGGTTTAGAGAATCAGAAGGATTCTTCATGTATGTAGGATCTTGGTCAGCAAGTGTGCAAGGCCACGTTTGGAGATCTACATGGTAAGTAAGATCATTGATCTGCAGGTGTATGTGTGTGCGAGGTCTAGGTTTGCAGGTGTGCAGAACCAGGTTGATCTGCAGGTGGCAGCAGGATCAAGGTGATAGCAACACAATAGGGAGCAAGATCAGGTGGGAGCTACTTGGAGTATGGTGTGTACTCAGTTCGAGAGCAAAGAGGAAGGCAAGGTAGTTCCTTCCAAAGTAAGATCATTTGAGTTGCAGGTTGTTGCAAGTTCATGGGAGATCTACTTGGAGTGTGTTGTGTACTCAGTTGAGTATGTTTGTATACTCGATGTACTAGAAGTATTGTTACTAACTGGTTGACTAGCGGTGTTGTTACTAGCTGGTGGAGGTGAACACCAACTCTGTGTTTGAGTTGTGTGTTGGGACCGTAATTGAGAGAGTGAGCTCTTGAAGGTGAATTACTGAACAGTTGGTGTCGGAAACCTGTAAGGTGGGAAGAGTGTGGGGTCTCTTCATTTGTAATTATTTTCTGAAAGAGTATTAATACAATTGGGTATTGTCTCTCATATTCTGTGTTATTTTTGAATTCTAGTTACTTGTTACTTCTGGTTTAATTCCGCATATTAAGTTGCTTGTACTTGGTAATCAATGGTGCTTCCTCAGTCCTAATAGTGGAGTCAGAGCATGTTTGTTGTTCTAGATTCCTGACAGTTGGTATCAAAGCTAAGGTTGCAGAGAGTAGGTTTTGTGTTTGATTACAGGTCACTCTCAGGGGTTTTTGATTGAGTGAGAGTATAGCAAAGGCAGAAGAAAGTACGCTAAGAATGGAGGAATTGAAAAGCACGAATGGTCAATTACGGTGTTATGGAAAGAAAGAGTAGGTAAAGAAATATGGCTGGTTGGTGGGAGATCATCATGAAGGAATTGAAGAAGCAGATGTTGTAGGTGTTGTTACACAGGATGCTCTGGGATGTTCCTTGGATAAAGTAGAATCTTGTTTTATAGATTCTGTTGCCTCTTTCCATGCAGTCCAAAATAGAGTATTTTTCCATGTTAAGGTCTTTGGAGACTTTGGAAAGATTTATTTAGGGGTTGGTGTGCCTTGCCAAAGAATTGGCAAAGGGGAAGTGAAGATAAAATTGTAGGCGCCTAACACATGGGTGTTAAAGGAGGTCATGCAGGTCCCGGTCTTGAAGATGCAGCTAATTTCTTTAGGAAAGTTGGGTGATGAGAGATGCATAAGAACTCTCACAGTGGATGCACTTGAATTAGCTGGTGGTAACAAAGTAGGTATCCTTTATCTATCTACTTATATTACTGATTCTTCTTCTGTTGTGAAGACGTGGCTTTGTAGGCTTGGTCACATGAGCAAGAAGGAGATGCATGTTCTTAAGAGGAAGTTAGATGTGTTTGACAGACTTACGAACTAGAAAGCCTTGGTGTTTCTAGAGGAGATGACGGACAGAGATCAGTGGAGAAGGTTAGACATCTCTGAGCAGGGTGGTTTAGACAGGGTTTTGATCCATGGAGAGCTCACGGGTAAAAAGTCATCACTCACAGGCGAACATAGTTATTGACGTCAGTCAAGGGGAATCGACATCGAATAGACAGGTGTCGATGTCGGTCATGTGCAGACCAGAGCCGGTGGTGTCAGGAAAGGTGGCTACTGGTGTCAGTCAGGGAACTGACATTGGTGACCAGGTAAGACTGACATCAGTTAGAAAATTGGCATTGGTAGAAAGGACAGTTGCATGGAACTGACGTCGATCAGATGCAGATTGTGTGGTGGCCGAGGTCAGTCACTGAGATAGATTTTGGGCGAATAGAAAGCTGTCAAGGAGTCTCAAATGCTCATATGAGGACTGAAAGGGTAAGTAAGCCTCAAATTCATTGTTCCTCTTCTTTATAATCATTGCTCACTACAGAGCAGGAAGGATCCAGGAAATAGTGGGAGTATGGCATGAACAAGATGCAGAACCAAATGGGAGATTTGGTAGGGTTGCCAGTAGGAAGAAAGCACTGAGAGACGAATGGATTACTTAGTTAAAGAATAGAGAGAAGGGACACGTGAGATGGAAGGCCAAGTCATATGGTCTTGAGGACGCTGTAGGATAGTGGTACAGGTTTTGACAGGTGGATGACAAATTAGGGCTTTAGTCAATGTCAATGTAACCATTGTGTTTGTCTTACTAGGTGGATGATGGTTGCGACATTATCCTGTTACTGTATGTGGAGGATGAGCTTGGTGTAGGTTCAAACATATAGGGTTTTTCTGAGCTAAGGGTAAGGTTAGTTTAGTGGCATGTCATGAGGAATTTGGAACAGCAAAATTCTTTGGCATGAGTGTGTTCTAGAGACATGGAAGATCACAGGTTGATTTTGTCTCTAGATGATTGTGTGAAGCCAGTTAGCACGCCGATGGGTTGGACAGTTCTATGAATAGTGTCCTGATTCACATGATAAGGTTAAGTACATGCGTACTAGACCTGAGGTTGCCCAAGCAGTGGGTGTTGTCAGAAAGTTTAGAGTCAATTTGAGAAAGAAGCACTGGAGGGTAGTTCAGTGGATTCTTAGGGATCTGAGAGGGACCAATAGCAGGTGCACATGTTATCCAGGGTCAAGTTTTTGTCTACATGTGTTTGTAGATGTGGATGCAGAAGGTTACTTGGATGATAGGAGGTTCACCACAGGGGTTGTGGTGGTTGGTCTTCAAGGTTGAGCTTAAAGAGGGATACAAGCTAGGAAATAGATTAGACAGTGTACAGGTATAGGTACAGTGCAGCTATTTATCTCCAAGTGGGAGATTGTTAGGTTGTGGAGCTAAAATCTTCACTAATGCAGACATGGAGGAGGTTGATGAGTTGCAGAGCAACCGATGTCAATCTGATTAGCCGACGTTGGTCATATACAGTGAGAAGAGCAATCGACGTCGGTCATGGATCGGCCGGCATTGGTCACCTCTAGGCAGACAAGGACTGACGTCGATCGCCTGTGCAATTCTAAAACTGCCAGTTCACGGATAGTTAGTTAATGAATTGGGTGTTTGCATGTTAAGAAGGCTAATTATAGACTTGAGCTATGGATATAATTATTGTAATTAGATGTCTAATTATTATTTGCATGAGATCTATATAATAGAATCATGGGCTATATTGTAATTTGTGTTAGAGAGTAAGAGAGCAAATATTAGCTCCTTCTGTGTGTGAAGAGAGCAAAGTGTGTTCCTCCTAGTGCCACAGTGCCAAGTGTGGGTGATGGTTTGGAGAATCAGAAGGATTCTTCATGTATGTAGGATCTTGGTCAGCAGGTGTGCAAGTCCACGTTTGGAGATCTACATGGTAAGTAAGATCATTGATTTACAGGTGTATGTGTGTGCGAGGTCTAAGTTTGAAGGTGTGCAGAACCAGGTTGATCTGTAGGTGGCAGCAGGATCAAGGTGACAGCAACACAATAGGGAGCAAGATCAGGTGGGATCTACTTGGAGTACGGTGTGTACTTAGTTGGAGAGCAAAGAGGAAGGCAAGGTAGTTTCTTCTAAAGTAAGATCATTTGAGTTACAGGTTGTTGCAAGTTCATGGGAGATCTACTTGGAGTGTGTTGTGTACTCGTTTTAGTATGTTTTTATACTCAGTGTACTGGCAGTATTGTTACTGACTAGTTGACTGGCGGTGTTGTTACTGGCTGGTGGAGGTGAACACCAACTCTGTGTTTGAGTTGTGTGTTAGGACCGTAATTGAGAGAGTGAGCTCTTGAAGGTGAATTACTGAACATTTGGTGTGGGAAGCTTGTAAGGTGGGAAGAGTGTGGTGTCTCTTCATTTGTAATTCTTTTTTGGAAGAGTATTAATATAATTGGGTATTGTCTCTCATATTCTGTGTTATTTCTGAATTCTAGTTACTTGTTACTTCTGATTTAATTCTGCATATTAAATTACTTGTACTTGGTAATCAATGGTGCTTCCTCAGTCCTAACATTAAAGTAAGAGCATGTTTGTTGTTCTATATTCTTGACAATTCATATTCTCCAAGATGTCATGAACTTGCTACTAGATTTGTTACATTTTTTCAATGAATTTTGTTCCTTTTGTTGCCTTAGATCTCCCATGAGGTGTCTATTCCATGGTGGAGAATGGAATGGATATATCAATTAGTGTCATGGGTTAGAACCCAAAGCATACTTGGAATGGATTGTGCTTTGTCGAGCTGTACAGGGCTCAATTGTATAATGTTGTATGAAAAGAAGCCCCTCATCCCATGTGCATGGATGTTTGGAGTGATACATCTGAATCATGTGAATAATAAAGTGGCTCACCACTTTTGTCTGACCATTAGTCTATGGATGGAAGGCTATGGACTTCATCATCTTTGTATCCATCATCTTCCATAGAGTGGACCATAAGATGCTCAGGAACCTACTATGTTGATCTAAGACAATGGACTTGGGGAGACCAAATAGGAGCCATATATGACTAAAATATAGTTGAACAGTTTCTTCAGCAGATATATTTTTCTTACAAGAAATCATGATAGAAATTTTTGAAAAATGATCAACTACAACAAAAATATAGTCCTTTCCATGTTTTGAAGTGGGCAAACTTGAGAGAAAATCCATTGAGACAGATTCCCAAGGCCTTGTTGGTTCTAGCAATGGCATGTATAATCCTTGCTTCTTATTTTTTGGCTTGGCTATCGCACATGGGGTACAATATTTGAGGTACCTTTCTGCATCCTTTCACATATGCAAATATTATAAGTGTTTTTGAAGAACTACTAATGTCTTTTCTACACCAAAGTGTCCAACTGTCCTACTAAAATGTGCTTCCCATATCATCTTCTATTGCTCTGTAGTTGGAACATAGATGTGCCCCATATGACAGAGGACATTATCTTATAGATATAAATAAAAAACATGTTTACCTTCTTGAAGCACCTGATATGTATCAGCAAAGGCAGGATCTACTTCATACAGAGCACCCCAAGTGGTAATCTCATGTCCGCACAAGTCAAGAACTATTGTAAGTGCAGTAATTGGTGGGCAGCTCAAACAATCTGTGGCCCTATTTGAGCTCCCCTTTTTGTGTTTGATTATCAAATGGAATTTATATAGACATGCAGCCCACTTTTGGTGCCTCTCATTTCATAGTTTTCTCTATGTCTGGATGAATTCTAATGGTCTGTGGTAAGTGTGGATGATCATCTCTTTCCCCAAGATGTAATGTTTCTATTATTTGTAGGCTTACATAATGGCATAGAGATCCTTATCATATGTTAGATATTTTTTGACTATATTAGTGAAATTTTCACTATGATATATAACAGGATGGCTATTTAGCATGATGATAGTTCCCATGGCATATTCAGATGCATCTATCATCAACTCAAAAGGTTGATGCAAATCTATCAAGGCAAGAATAGAGGCTGAGCAAAGTCTATTCTTCAAATTATTAAATGCCATTTTTTGTATTTTTCCCCACTAAAATGTAGCTTTATCTCCTCCTTTAGTCACTTGGGTTAGTGACCAGGCAACATGTGAGAATCCAAGAACAAACATGCGATAGAAATTTGCAAAACCTAAGAAGCTGTGAAGTTTTGTGAGGGTCCTTGGTGTAGGCCATTATTGAATAACTCAAATCTTCTCTGGATCGACATGAAACCCTTCCTCAGTCACAACATACCTAGGTACTAAATTTTTTTCATCCTGAATGTGTATTTATCAATATTTGTAGATAACTTGTGCTCTCAAAGAGTTTGAAGCACCTTACGAACATGTTGCAGATGTTTCTCCCATGTTCTACTATAGATGCATATGTCATCTAGGTAGACAACCATGAATGAGTTGGTGAAGGGTCAAAGGATGCCATCTGTCATCTTCATGAAGGTTGTAGGTGTGTTAGTTAAGTCAAAAAGCATAACCAACCATTCAAAGAGCCCCTCCTTAGATTTGAATGCAGTCTTCTAGACATTGGTGGGATCAATGGGAATTTGGTGATAGCTAGATTTGAGATCAATTTTGGTGAAAAACTTCACATAATTAATTTGGTATAATAGGTCATCAATCCTGGGGAGGGGGTAACGATTCTTCACAATGATTTTATTCAGGGCTCGATAGTCAATACAAAGCCTCTATGTTCCATCTTTCTTTAGTGCCAGGATAATCAGGCTGCCACAAGGTGAAGAGCTTGGTCTAATGTGACCCTTTTGGATCAATTATAAAAATATATCTTTTTATCTCATCATTCTTCAAAACTAATTTTCAATACATAGGATTATTAGGCAAAGGTGATCTTAGGATCAAATTGATAGAATGTTTTACCTGGCAGTGTAGTGGAACCCACGTGGGTGACTTGAATAAGTCATCATATTCTCCCATGATTTGTCCCATTTTCTTCTTTTGTTGTGTTTATTATGTACTTAAGACTATAACATCAGCCTTCTTGGATTTCTATGGTTTGACCACCATGAGAATGAATTGCTTTGTCTTCTCCACCAGTCTCTTATATTGTTTGGCACTAATCAGGGAGATAGATGTGGGAGGTGGTACCTCTGGTACCGTGTAGTGCCACGTTCCAAGAGTGAGGTTGATTTTTTTAGGTTTATGATTCATAGCTTCCATGTCAATCATACATGAATGGCTGACCAAAGAGTACATCACAAACATCTAGATTGACCACATCACATAAGATTTCATCTTGAAAATGTTTTATTGCATATGAAAGAAGACACTAATGGGTGACATGGAGGTCTCTCCTTGGGCTCAACCATCCAATATTGTATGGATTTGGGTGAGGTTTCATGTATAGATTTAGAATTTTCATGAATTTAGTAGAGATTAAATTCTTTTGACTTCCACTATCAAGAATGAAATGCAGAGGCTTACCTTTTACCCATAATTTGGAGTGAAACAACCTTTTATTGTCATCAAGCCTTTCATCATGGGTCTATGATGAAGCAACAATGGTATCAGGCTCAACATCTACAATATCTTTTTCATCCTCTTTGATTTTAGGTTGTGTATGAGATAAAGTAGTAGATGTTGAGTATTGTGACTCAGAAAGTAGTGACTTGATGGCTCGACATTCTTCTTTGGAGTGAGTTCCAGTTTTGTGGTGATCACACCATTTTCTAGTCTTCCCTTTCTATGGTTTCTTATCTTGAAACTCCTTTTGCTTCCAATTTTGGCTTCATTTTTGACCTTCTTTGTCACTTATCCATTTCGAAGGCTGAATCTTCATATTCTTTCTTCCATGCTTCTGCTCAATCTTCACTGTGAACTTGTATGCCTCACCGAGGGTTTCCAAATTAAAGATTTCTATTTCCCCCCATATGTATGATTGTAGTCCACCTTGATATTTGAGAGTCTTATGTTTTTCACTTTCTTGGATGCCCAATCTTGCAGACAAAGAATGAAAAATGTTAGTGTAATCTTGAACAGATTAGTCCTTACCTTGGCAAAGTTGTTGCCATTATATGTACAGATCATCATATGCTCCAATGGGATAGTATTCTTCCTTTATCACTTCCATGAAATCATCCAAGGTAGGTTCTACCTCAAGTCCAATTTCATCTATACTAAACCTATTTTTGTACACTTCCCACCAATTTTTCATGGACAATGATGATTTCAAAAGAGCAAAAGTGATATTTTCTCCATTAGTGAATATTTTTACAAAAAAGTAGGAAGGCAATTGATCCAACTAATTTTTTACTACATTAGCATTGATTTTTCCTTCAAATGTAGTGATATCAAAATTCACCTAAACCTTGAAGGGTTTTGGGGCACTGAAAGGATGTTCCATGGATGAGGAGCCAGGAAGTATAGACGAGGAGCCAAGAAGTACAGATGAGGAGCCAAAATTTCCCATTAGGATTTGTTGGAGAATTTGTGTGAATTATTATAGCATCTACATTTTTTTCCATTGGAGGGATTCATTCACCATTTCTTTGAAGGGATCAGATGTCTCAGTGTCATCCATCATTTGAAGTCATTTGGAGCAGATATGTGGATAGTTTAGAAGCTCTATTATTTTCCACCCAAGCTTCTTGTAGCCTAACCTCATCATCAAGATCATACACTCTTAAGACAAAATGATCTGATACCACTAATCCAAAAATCAGAAGTTTTGATTGACAGATATTTCAAGAACATGAAAATAACATAGTAATAATGAATTCTCTGAGAAGAGATGTTTTATTACTCAAGATTACAATACAACCATATGTTTATCTCTGGGAAGAAATGTCTAATTTATATTTTGGGTTAGATCTTCATTTATACACATTTTGAAATGAGGAGGAGGATGTGGAAGGTCACCAATATCGAGAGAGATTAGGTGGTTCAACTTCCATGGTTTAAAACAATACAAAATTTGAGGAATTACTATTTTTAGAAACTTAATATTTTTATAATACACTAATTAAATTTAAATTTGGGTCACTTTCACTGGGTTTTTTAGGGTAAAAAACCATTAAGTAAATTTACATGCCATCTCACCACATTATCCTCATTCTTAGCTTTCCAATAGTTCAAACAAGGAGTCAATCAGAGCTACAGTGAAAAAGTTATCTCTCGAAAGTTCCATCATCAATTGGGGTAGAACCGTCACCCAAATTATCGCCTGAATTATTACCCAAATCATCACTATTTTGATTGATTCTGGAAGCACACATAATTTCATCAATAATAAGTTGGCTGCTTGCTTGAACTGTTTCATTTATCTTGCTCTAAAATTTTTGGTCATGAGTGTAGATGGTGGTACTGTTAGTTACTTAGGAAAATGCCATAGTATTAAGTTGGCCATGGGAGACTACTTGTTGGATTCTCCTATGTTTGCTATTCCTATGGGGGGAGCTGACATTGTTCTAGGAGTATAGTGGCTCACCACTTTGGGCACTATTGAGATGAATTTCCAATAATTATTCATGCATTTTTATTCTAAGGGAAGGACATTTGAGCTAAGGGGATTAAAGGATAAATCTCCATAACTTGTTACCTCCCATCAAATGACAAATATTCTTTGAAAGGGTGATGAAGGATTTGTAACTCACTTGTTTTTCATGTCAATTCATCCAACTCAACCATCTATACCTCCTGATCTACAACAAGTGATTGATTCCTATTCAATTATTTTTGGTGACATGCCGAAAGCACTTCCACCTAGTCGCATGCATGATCATGCTATCAAACTTATTCCTAGTAGTACACCACCCAAAATTAGGCCATATAGGTATCCCTATGCTCAAAAAAGTGAAATTGAAAAGATGGTATAGGAAATTTTGTATGTAGGAATCATTCACCATAGCCAAAGTGAATACTCTTCACCAGTTATCATGGTGTGAAATAAATATGACACTTAGAGGATGTGCCCTGACTACAGGGAACTCAACAAGTACACTATCAAAGATAAGTTTCCTATTCCTATCATTAATGATTTTATAGATGAGTTAAATGGTGCTCTTTATTTTACAAAGTTAGATCTACATTATAGGTATCATTAAATCCAGATCCATGATGAAGACATACCCAAAACTACTTTCAGGACTCATGAGGGCCATTATGAGTTTTTGATTATGCCTTTTGGGATAACAAATGCACCATCTACCTTTCATAGTTTGATGAATACTATTTTTTAGCCATTTTTGAGGAAATTTGCTTTGGTATTTTTTGATGATATCCTTATTTACAGTAAAAATTAGAAATACCATTTGCACCATATGACTCAGGTACTATTAATTTTGGATCAACACTAGTTGTAGGCCAAACCTTCCAAATGTACTTTTAGATCTTGTGAGGGTCATCTAGTTTCACATACAAGAGTAAAAGTGGATGCTAAAAAAATCTAAGCAATGATGGATTGATCGATTCCTAAGACACTCAAGCAACTAAGGGGATTTATGGGGCTCACTAGTTACTATCGTAGGTTTGTCAAAAATTATGGTAGAATTATAGCTCCACTCACATCTTTGTTGAAGAAAGACTCATTTTAGTAGACTGATACAACTACCAGGGCATTTAAATAATTGAAATTGGTGATTTGTACCACTCCAGTATTGGCTACTCCTTATTTTTATAAGACTTTTGTGGTTGAATGTGATGCATCTGTATATGGTATGGGTGTTGTACTCATGCAAGAAGGTAGACCACTTGCATTTGAAAGTCATCAACTGAAAGGTAAAAATTAACACAAGCCCATTTATGAGAAGGAAATGATGGCCATTTTGCATGCAGTCAAACAATGGAGGCCTTATTTGATGGGTCATCACTTTCAAGTAAAGACTGATCATGACAATCTCAAATATCTTTTATAATAAAGGTTATCATCTGAAGAACAACATAAATGGGTAACTAAGATGTTAGGATATGATTTTTAAATAGTTTAAAAGAAAGGAAAGGACAATGTAGTGGCAGATGCACTATCTAGGAAAGATGAATCAGTTGAGGCCTTGCTATATGCTATGACCATTCTATAGGCAGATTGGCTAGAGAAAACATGATCAGAATGGGACAAGGATATTTATACCCATGATTTGATACAAAACCTTCAGCAAGGTTTGGGTGGATTTTAAAAATTTACATGGAAGGGTGATGCATTACGGTATAAAGATAGATTATACCTATGCAAGAATTCTCTTCTTGAACAAAAAAACCTTCAAGAACTTCATACAACTCCAATTGGGGGTCATTTAGGATTTTTGAAAACCTATCATAGAATCAAGTAGGATTTTTTTGGGAAGGACTCAAGGGGGATGTCTAAAAATATGTGGCTAAATATATGATTTTTCAAAAAAAAAAGAGAGAAACCATCAAAACCCCAGGTCTTTTATAGCCTTTATCTGTCCCGAGCCAACATTGGGAAGAGGTGTCTATGGATTTCATTACAGGATTACCAAAATCTAATGGTCAAAATGTTATCATGGTTGTTGTAGATCATCTTAGTAAGTATGCTCATTTTTGTCCTTTATCACAACCATTTGTTGCTAGTACAATAGCTTCTATTTTTTTCAATATAATTCAAAAATTGCATGGTACCCCTAAAATCATTGTCAATGATCGAGATCCCATCTTTACTAGTAATTTTTTTACTGACTTATTTGCATGTTTGGGCACTTAGTTGGCTTATAGTTCATCATATCATCCTCAGTCAGATGGAAAAATTGAGGTAGTCAACAAATTTTTGGAAGGATATCTCTATTGTTTTGTTTCTGATAAATAGGATAAATGGGTTCATTGGTTTCCACTTGTTAAATGGTGGTATAATGCTTCTATTCATACTTCTTCCAAAATGTCTCCTTTTTTGGCAATTTATGGATACCACCCACCATACATCACTTCAACCTTGAAGGTCCATCATAAGGTTCATGCAATTGAATAATATATTCACCATCAACAGGAAGTCCTTGCCAGTTTGCATGAAAATTTAGCCATGGCCCAAAATCACATGAAACAACAGGCAAATCAACACAAGAGTAAGAGACACTTTCATTGGTGATTGGGATTTTGTTTGCTTACATCTATATAAGTATATGTCTTTGAAGAAATAGAAAAAGGATAACAAGTTGTCCCCTAAGTATTATGAGCTTTATCAAAGCTTGTGAAAAATTGGTAGTGTGGCCTAAAAGTTAGATTTTCCTTCCTCCACTCGCATACATCTAGTATTTCATGTATCATTCCTAAAGAAAGTAATTGGACACAAAGTGGCTACCCAAATTGAGTTACCAAAATTAGATGAGGAAGGAAGAGTTATTCTTGATCTTGAGGTGATACTTTAAATACACACTAAGCATTTGTGGTATTGAGCGATTAAGGAGTGCCTAATCAAATGGAAGAATTTACCTTGTGAAGGTGCTACTTGGAAGGATGAATCTTTTGTGTAGCAACTTCCATATTTTACTCAACATTGAGGATAATGTTGTTTTTAAGGGGAGGGGCATGCTACACCCTTAACCTTTAGCATGTCTTGGGATATGTATGGCTAAGTTGTGGCTTACATACCTCTTTTATATTCTTGCTACATTTCTCTATGTTCTTATTTAGGTCGGCCTAAGAAATAACCATGGCTAAGTAGACTATATAGAGGAGGTAGTGGTTAGTCTTTGATCATCATGTTAAGTATTCTGATATTAGTGCATTGTTGTGTAGATTTCCCCCTCGAAGTGGCTTTGTTATATTATCCAATATTTTTCTCTATTGTCAATTATTGTTGTGTGATCTCTCATATTTTCTTATTCTATGCGATTTAAAATCATTTTGTGTGAACATATAATTAATTTCATTACAAAGTAGTAGTAATCTATCAAAGGTATGGGAGGTCAAGGAAGATTCATCACCAATTAAGGGTTTGAATTTTAGGATGCATATGGAATCAGGTGCCAATATTATCCCAATTGATGGTAGCCAGAAAGCAAATTCTAGACATATTGAGTAGGTGGATATACTCAAACTAGATTTATTTGCATACATGCCTACAAATGGCATTCATATCAATCAAGCTAAGGATTTGGTCTAGGATTCAGAGCCTTTTTCATAGAACATCTTGGCAATGGAAGAGCATGTCCTAATTGGTAAGTGTCCAAATAAGTGGCTAGTGATAAGATAGGTTTAATAATTGGTTAAGAAACATTGGGGGCATGAAATAGAGGTTAGATTCCTACCCAAAGGCTTATTGATTGATATTTTCTCTTGTCTAGAGGCAAAGGAGAAGATTTTTTATCATCATTTTGGTCTTTGGCTTCAGTGTTGGTTGCTCAAATATGATATTCTTTCAGCCCATAATGGAAGATTCCCTATGTGGATCCACTTTTATGCACTTAATATGGAATAATAGGGCCTATATTTTCTTAAATCTCTAGGCAACTTGTTAGGAGATTTCATTGAGATTGATCCTATATCATAAGAGGGTGTTTTGGCCTCCTTTGTAAGGGTTAGATTTTTTTGGATCTTGACTTAGAAATTCTTGAAAGTATTCTCATCAAAACATAAGAGAGATCTTGGAAGCAATCTTTTGATATTGATAAAATTCCTTTCAGATGTTTCAAGTGTAGTTGTCTAGGTCATACTCAAAAAGATTGTAATAATTTTTCTTTAGGCTTAGCCTCAAAAATGGTTTCAATGAATTAGGTATGGAAGTCATCCTTTGGAACCTCTAGAGCCTTATTTTAGCATAACAATGGGAAGTTCTAGGCCCATTAAAAGGAAAAGGAGGCCCATCTTGGGAATAAAAAAGATTCTCTATTCGATCAAAACTCAAAATTGATTGCAATAGAGGTGAATTGTGATAAAGGCGAAGAGATTAAAGAGGATTAGATAAGGAAACAAAGGGAGGTCTAATGAGGTCATAATGTAAAAAAATTATAAATAGAGGCCTTTGGATAAATTAGATAAAGAGTTGGAGTTGTCTCCTTATTCATTACTAAAATGTTGTGAATTCATTTCAAAATAATTGCAAGCGATCATGTCTCTTCTTCAACAACCCCTATAGGAGGCATGCGATTCATTTTCTTCTAATTATCTAATAAAAGAAGAACCTAAGAAATGTTTTAGTCTAGAATATCCTGAGCACTTTTTAGAAGTGTAGGAAGAAGATTTAGAGGAGGAGTTGAACTTGTGTGAAAAATTGATGATTTATCAATCCTAGATTTATCTCCTTCAACCAAATTAGTGTCCACATAAGAAGAGAGGTTATAAATATGTTAAGGATCATGTGACATCGAAAGTATCCAATGGAAGATAAGGAACTTTGCAAAAATTATTTGAGCCTGAAAAGTGGGGGATGGAATTCCTCCCTCTAACCTTATGAATCTCATCTCCTCGAATGTTAGGGGTCTGAGTGCCCCTAACAAGAGACACTTAGTGAATAATCTCCTTTTTTCTATCATTATATATGTTTTTTGATTCAATATTCCAATTTGAGTTTAGCAAAAGCTTCGAGTCTAATGCAGACCAATTGGAGCAAATGGAGAAACTTCTTTATGAAATCTTTTAGGGCCTCTGGGGGTTTGTAAGTCCTCTGGTATCATGCCTTGGTCTATGTGGATATATTAGGTTTTATTCATAATTGGATTTTTTTTTGTATTTCCAACTTTTCTTCTAATATGAGTTTTCTCTTATTTAATATGTATGGTCTTAATGATCTTGTGCTTAAACATATTTTGTGGAGTGAGTTGTCTAACATTCTTTTGGATTTTCCTGGTGAAAAGGTGGTTATGGGTGATGATTTCAATGCGATTCTTTCCTCTTCTAATAAATTGGGTGGGTCTTCATGTCTGGTCCACTTTCATTCTATTTTCTATAATTTCATCTCTAATAATGAATTGATTGATGTAAGGCCTAAACGAGGGTTTTTTACTTGGAACAAAAGGTGTGGCACTAATAACATTGTTAAACATTTGGACCACTTTTTGGTTTCCTCCATTTGGTTTTTTCAAAATTAGATTTTAGAAAGTGTTATTTTTCCTATCTCTAGCTTGGACCACTTCCCCATCGACCTCAAAAATTTTGTGGATAACTCTCTGATGCTCTGTAATTTTAAATTTGAAAGGGCACAACTCTATTATGCCTCTCTTTTGGATGTAATGAAGGTCTAGTAGAATAAAAACCCTATTGTGCCAAGTTCACATATGTTCAAGATGGTTTAAAAACTCCATTTTATCAAATGTTGTCTCAAATAGTGGAATTATGCTTATTTTAAAAATATTTTCCAAGAGAAGCCTTGAATAGAGGTAGAATTGGAGATTTTGAATAAGGTGGTTTGTAGTGTAGAGAGAGAGAGAGAGAGAGAGAGAGAGAGAGAGAGAGAGAGAGAGAGAGAGAATGCACCATTTAATGGGCACTGATAATTCCCTATTGAATGTTTGTAGATGGCACAAACTCTGCTTACTCATCTCTATTAGACATTTGTTATGGGCTTGAGCCTGAAAACAATAGATTTAGAGATAATATTATATATAGTTTTACAAACAAAGATGAGATGGAAGTCACCAAAATTCACCTAAGATTCACCTTTAGGAAATAAAGAGATGAAAGTAACATTTAGTTCTAGGAAAACCTTTTTTATTTTCCATGATTCTTTCACCATATTAAAAACATCCACTCCAGCTATCTCCCAAAAAGACTGAAACAATGCCACAAGGAACCCATTAGGGCCCATAGATTTGTCCTTACCCATAGATATGACCACCATTCACACTTCCTCCAATGTAAAGGGTGAAACAATCTTATCATTTTACTTAAAGGACACCAACCTAGGAATGAAAGCCAAATTTGCTTTTTGAGCTAAGATATTAGAAGCCTCTTCACTTGTTAGCATATTCTAAAAAAAATTATAGCCTCTTTATGAATATATGATTGGGAATCCAACATCATTCCTTCACTAGATTGTATACTCTAAATGAGAGACATAATTTACTTGACTCTGAGATAATTATGAAATAAAGTAAAGTTATGATCCCTTTATTTGAGCTAGTAATCTCTGGATTTATGCTTCTAGTGAATTTATTCATGTAATAATAGTTATTCATACTCAGTAAGAAGTTACTTTTGCACATTATAGGAGATAACATCCATCCCTGCACTATAAACCACCTTATTCAAAATCTCCAATTCTACCTCTATTCAAGGCTTCTCTACGAAAATATTTTTAAAATAAGCATAATTCCACTATTTGAGACAACATTTGATAAAATGGAGTTTTTTAACCATCTTGAACATATGTGAACTTGGCACAATAGGGTTTTTATTCTACTAGACCTTCATTACATCCAAAAGAGAGGCATAATAGAGTTGTGCCCTTTCAAAATTAAAATTACAGAGCATCAGAAAGTTATCCAAAAAAATTTTGAGGTCGATGGGGAAGTGGTCCAAGCTAGAGGTAGGAAAAATAACACTTTCTAAAATCTAATTTTGAAAAAACCAAATTGAGGAAACCAAAAAGTGGTCCAAATGTTTAACAATGTTATTAGTGCCACACCTTTTGTTCCAAGTAAAAAACCCTCGTTTAGGCCTTACATCAATCAATTCATTATTAGAGATGAAATTATAGAAAATAGAATGAAAGTGGACCAGACATGAAGACCCACCCAATTTCTTAGAAGAGGAAAGAATGGCATTGAAATCATCACCCAGAAACACCTTTTCACTAGGAAAATCCAAAAGAACGTTAGACAACTCACTCCACAAAATATGTTTTAGCACAAGATCATTCAGACCATACATATTAAATAAGAGAAAACTCATATTAGAATAAAAGTTGGAAATACAAAAAAATTTCCAATTAGGAATAAAACCTAACATATCCACATAGACCAAGGCATGATACCAGAGGACTTACAAACCCCCAGAGGACTTAAAAGATTCCATAAAGAAGTTTCTCCATTTGCTCCAATTGGTCTGCATTAGACTTAAACCCTTTGCTAAACTCAAATTGGAATATTGAATCAAAAAACATATATAATGATAGAAAAAAGGAGATGCTTCACTAAGTGTCTCTTGTTAGGGGCACTCAGACCCCTAACATTCGAGGAGATGAGATTCATAAGGTTAGAGGGAGGAATTCCACCCCCCACTTTTCAGGCTCAAATAATTTTTGCAAAGTTCCTTATCTTCCATTGGATACTTTCCCTGTCACATGATCCTTAGGATATTTATAACCTCTCTTCTTATGTGGACACTAATTTGGTTGAAGGAGATAAATCTAGGATTGATAAATCATTGATTTTTCACACAAGTTCAACTCCTCCTCTAAATCTTCTTCCTACACTTCTAAAAAGTGCTCAGGATATTCTAGACTAAAACATTTCTTAGGTTCTTCTTTTATTAGATAATTAGAAGAAAATGAATTGCATGCCTCCTATAGGGGTTGTTGAAGAAGAGACATGATCGCTTGCAATTATTTTGAAATGAATTCACAACCTTTTAGTAATGAATAAAGAGACAACTCCAACTCTTTATCTAATTTATCCAAAGGCCTCTATTTATAATTTTTTTACATTATGACCTCATTAGACCTCCCTTTGTTTCCTTATCTAATCCTCTTTAATCTCTTCGCCTTTATCACAATTCACCTCTATTGCAATCAATTTTGAGTTTTGATCGAATAGAGAATCCTTTTTATTCCCAAGATGGGCCTCCTTTTCCTTTTAATGGGCCTAGAACTTCCCATTGTTATGCTAAAATAAGGCTCTAGAGGTTCCAAAGGATGAATTCCATACCTAATTCATTGAAACCATTTTGGAGGCTAAGCCTAAAGAAAAAGTATTACAATATTTTTGAGTATGACCTAGACAACTACACTTGAAACATCTTAAAGGAATTTTATCAATATCAAAAGATTGCTTCCAATATCTCTCTTATGTTTTGATGAGAATACTTTCAAGAATTTCTAAGTCAAGATCCAAAAAAATCTAACCCTTACAAAGGAGGCCAAAACACCCTCTTATGATATAGGATCAATCTCAATGAAATCTCCTAACAAGTTGCCTAGAGATTTAAGAAATTATAGGCCCTAGTATTCCATATTAAGTGCATAGAAGTGGATCCACATAGGGAATCTTCCATTATGGGCTGAAAGAATATCATATTTGAGCAACCAACACTGAAGCCAAAGACCAAAACGATGATTAAAAATCTTCTCCTTTGCCTCTAGACAAGAGAAAATATCAATCAATAAGCCTTTGGGTAGGAATCTAACCTCTATTTCATGCCCCCAATGTTTCTTAACCAAGTATTAAACCTATCTTATCACTAGCCACTTATTTGGACACTTACCAATTAGGACATGCTCTTCCAGTGCCAAGATGTTCTATGAAAAAGGCTCTGAATCCTAGACCAAATCCTTAGCTTGATTGATATGAATGCCATTTGTAGGCATGTATTCAAATAAATCTAGTTTGAGTATATCCACCTACTCAATTTGTCTAGAATTTGCTTTCTAGCTACCATCAATTGGGATAATATTGGCACCTGATTCCATATGCATCCTAAACTTCAAACCCTTAATTGGTGATGAATCTTCCTTGACCTCCCATACCTTTGATAGATTACTACTATTTTGTAATGAAATTAATTATATGTTCACACAAAATGATTTTAAATCGCATAGAATAAGAAAATATGAGAGATCACACAACAATAATTGACAATAG
Source organism: Torreya grandis (assembly GCA_037957365.1). Classification (NCBI taxonomy): domain Eukaryota; kingdom Viridiplantae; phylum Streptophyta; class Pinopsida; order Cupressales; family Taxaceae; genus Torreya; species Torreya grandis. The sequence goes on along the minus strand of JARHVA010002177.1, from coordinate 1,104,858 downwards.
AGCAAAATATTGGATAATATAACAAAGCCACTTCGAGGGGGAAATCTACACAACAATGCACTAATATCAAAATACTTAACATGATGATCAAAGACTAACCACTACCTCCTCTATATAGTCTACTTAGCCATGGTTATTTCTTAGGCCGACCTAACTAAGAACATAGAGAAATGTAGCAAGAATATAAAAGAGGTATGTAAGCCACAACTTAGCCATACATATCCCAAGACACGCTAAAGGTTAAGGGTGTAGCATGCCCCTCCCCTTAAAAACAACATTATCCTCAATGTTGAGTAAAATATGGAAGTTGCTACAAAAAAGATTCATCCTTCCAAGTAGCACCTTCACAAGGTAAATTCTTCCATTTGATTAGGCGCTCCTTAATCGCTCAATACCACAACTGCTTAGTGTGTATTTAAAGTATCACCTCAAGATCAAGAATAACTCTTCCTTCCTCATCTAATTTTGGTAACTCAATTTGGGTAGCCACTTTGTGTCCAATTACTTTCTTTAGGCATGATACATGAAATATTGGATGTATGTGAGTGGAGGAAGGAAACTCTAACTTGTAGGCCACACTACCAATTTTTTACAAGATCTGATAAGTCTCATAATACTTAGGGGACAACTTGTTATCCTTTTTCTATTGCTTCAAGAACATATACTTATATGGATGTAAGAAAAAAAAATCCAATCACCAATGTCAAAGTGTCTCTTACTCTTGTGTTGATCTACCTGTTGTTTCATGTGATTCTGCACCATGGCTAAATTTTCATGCAAACTAGCAAGGACCTCCTGTTGATGGTGAATATGTTATTCAATTGCAAAAACCTTAGGATGGACCTTCAAGGTTGAAGTGATGGATGGTGGGTGGTATCCATAAAGTGCCAAAAAATGAGACATTCTGGAAGAAGTATGAATAGAAGCATTATACCACCATTCATCAAGTGGCAACCAATGAACCCATTTATCCTATTTATCAGAAACAAACCAATATAGATATCCTTCAAAAAAAAAAATTGACTACCTCAATTTGTCCATCTGATTGAGGATGATATGATGAACAATGATCCAACTAAGTGCCCAAACATGAAAATAACTTAGTCTAAAAATTACTAGTAAAGATGGGATCTCGATCATTGACATTGATTTTAGGGGTACCATGCAATTTCTAAACTGTATTGAAAAAAATAGAAGCTACTGTACTAACAAAAAATGGTTGTGATAAAGAATGAAAATGAGCATACTTACTAAGATGATCTACAACAACCATGATAACATTTTGACCATTAGATCTTGGTAATCCTGTAATGAAATCCATAGACACCTCTTCCCAATGTTGGCTCAGGATGGATAAAGGCTGCAAAAGACTTGGGGTTTTGATGGTTTCTCTTTTTTTTTGTTGACAAATCATACATTTAGCCACATATTTTTAGACATCCCCCTTGAGTCCTTCCCAAAAAAATCCTGCTTGATTCTATGATAGGTTTCAAAAATCCTAAATGACCCCCAATTGGAGTTGTATGAAGTTCTTAAAGGTCTTTTTGTTCAAGAAGAGAATTCTTGCATAGTTATAATCTATGTTTATACCGTAATGCATCACCCTTCCAGGTAAATTTTTCAAATCCACCCAAACCTTCCTGAAGATTTTGGATCAAATCATGGGTATAACTATCCTTGTCCCATTCTGATCATGCTTCCTCTAGCCAGTCAACCTACAGAATGGTCATAGCATATAGCAAGGCCTCAACTAATTCATCTTTCCTAGATAGTGCATCTGCCACTACATTGTCCTTTCCTTTCTTGTAAACTATTTAAAAATCATATCCTAACATCTTAGTTACCCATCTAGGTTGTTCTTCAGATGATAACCTTTATTCTAAAAAATATTTGAGACTATCATGATCAGTATTTACTTGAAAGTGATGACCCATCAAATAAGGCCTCCATTGTTTGACTACATGAAAAATGGCCATCATTTCCTTCTCATAAATGGGCTTGTGCTGATTTTTACATTTCAGTTGATGACTTTCAAATGCAAGTGGTCTGCCTTCTTGCATGAGTACAACACCCATACCATACCCAGATGCATCACATTCAACCACAAAAGTCATAGAAAAATCAGAAGTAGCTAATACTGGAGTGGTGCACATCACCAATTTCAATTGTTAAAATTCCCTGGTAGTTGTATTAGTCTACTGAAATGAGTCTTTCTTCAACAAAGATGTGAGTGGAGCTATAATACTACTATAATTTTTGACAAACCTACGATAGTAACTAGTGAGCCCCATAAATCCCCTTAGTTGCTTGAGTATCTTAGGAATCGATCAATCCATCATTGCTTAGATTTTTTTAGCATCCACTTTTACTCCTATATGTGAAACTAGATGACCAAAATACTCAACCTCACGAGCTCTAAAAGTACATTTGGAAGGTTTGGCATAGAACTAGTGTTGATCCAAAATTAAGAGTACATGTTTCACATGGTATTTCTAATTTTTACTGTAAATGAGAATATCATCAAAAAATACCAGATAAAATTTCCTCAAAAATGGCTGAAAAATAGTATTCATCAAACTATGAAAGGTAGATGGTGCATTTGTTAGCCCAAAAGGCATAATCAAAAACTCATAATGGTCCTCATGTGTCTTGAAAGTAGTTTTGGGTATGTCTTCATCATGGATCTGGATTTGATGATACCCAGCATGCAGATCTAACTTGGTAAAATAAAGAGCACCATTTATTTCATCTAGAAATCATCAATGATAGGAATAGGAAACTTATCTTTGATAGTGTACTTTTTGATTTACCTGTAGTCAGGGCACATCCTCTAAGTGTCATATTTATTTCACACCATGATAACTAGTGAAGAGTATTCACTTTGGCTATGGCAAATGATTCCTGCATACAACATTTCCTATACCATCTTTTCAATTTCATTTTTTTGAGCATAGGGATACCTGTATGGCCTAATGTTGGGTGGTGTACTACTAGGAATAAGTTTGATATCATGATCATGTGTGTGACTAGGTGGAAGTCCTTTCAGCATGTCACCAAAAATAATTGAATAGGAATCAATCACTTGTCGTAGATCAGGAGGTATAGATGGTTGAGTTGGATGAATTTACATGAAAAACAATTGAGTTACAAAGAAGGTCAAACATGAGGCCAAAATTGGAAGTAAAAGGAGTTTCAAGATAAGAAACCCTAGAAGGGGAAGATTGGAAAATGGTGTGATTACCACAAAACTGAAATTCACTCCAAAGAAGAATGTTGAGCCCTCAAGTCACTACTTTCTGAGTCACAATAATCAACATCTACTGCTCTGTCTCATACACAACCTACAATCAAAGAGGATGAAGAATATATTATAGATGTTAAGCCTGATACCATTGTTACTTAATCATAGACCCATGAGGAAAGGCTAGATGACAAGAAAAGGTTGTTTCACTCCAAATTATGGGTAAAAGGTAAGCCTCTACATTTCATTCTTGATAGTGGGAGTCAAAAGAATTTAATCTCTACCAAAGTTGTGAAAAGTCTAAATCTATCCATGAAACCTCACCCAAAGACATATAGTATTGGATGGTTGAGCCCAGGGAGAGACCTCCATGTCACCCATCAGTGTCTTCTTTCATATGCAATAAAACCTTTTCAAGATGAAATCTTGTGTGATGTGGTCAATCTAGATGTTTGTTATGTACTCCTTGGTCAGCCATTCATGTATGATCGACATGGAATCTATGAATCATGAACCTAAAAAATCACCCTCACTCTTGAAATGTGGCACTATAGGGTACCAGAGGTACCACCTCCCACATCTATCTCCCTGATTAGTGCCAAGCAATATAAAAGACTAGTGGAGAAGACACAACAATTCGTTCTCATGGTGGTCAAACCATAGAAATCCAAGAAGGCTGATGTTACAGTCCTGAATACATAATCAACACAACAACAGAAGTAAATGGGACAAATCATGAGAGAATATGATGACTTATTCAAGTCACCCATGGGAGTTCCACTACACTGATAGGTAAAACATTCTATCAATTTGATCCCAAGATCACCTTTGCCTAACAATCCTATATATTGCAAATTAGTTTTGGAGAATGATGAGATAAAAAGATAAATTCAAGAATTGATCCAAAAGGGTCACATCAGACCAAGCTCTTCACCCTATGGTAGCTCGATTGTCTTGGTACGAAAGAAAGATGGAACATGGAGGATTTGTATTGGCTATCAAGCCTTGAATAAAATCACTGTGAAGAATTGCTACCCCCTCCCCAAGATTGATGACCTGTTGGACCAACTTAATTGTGTGAAAATTTTCACCAAAATTGATCTCAAATCTAGCTATCACCAAATTCCCATTGATCCCACTAATGTCTGGAAGACTGTATTCAAATCTAAGGAGGGGCTCTTTGAATGGTTAGTTATGCCTTTTGACTTAACTAATGCACCTACAACTTTCATGAGGATGATGGATGACATTCTGTGACCCTTCACCAACTCATTCATGGTTGTCTACCTATATGACATATGCATCTATAGTAAAACATGGGAGAAACATCTGCAACATGTTCGTAAGGTGCTTCAAACTCTTTAGGAGCACAAGTTATATGAAAATCTTGAAAAATGCACATTTAAGATGAAAATAATTTAGTGCCTAGGTATGTTGTGACTAAGGAAGGGTTTCATGTTGATCTAGAGAAGATTTGAGTTATTCAAGAATGGCCTACACCAAGGACCCTCACAAAACTTCACAGCTTCTTAGGTTTTTAAAATTTCTATCACATGTTTGTTCTTAGATTCTCACATGTTGCGTGGTCACTAACCCAAGTGACTAAAGGATGAGATAAAGCTACATTTTAGTGGGGAAAAATTCAAAAAAGGGAATTTAATAATTTGAAGAACAAACTTTGCTCAGCCCCTGTTCTTGACTTGATAGATTTGCATCAACCTTTTGAGTTGATGATAGATGTATCTATATATGCTATGGGAACTGTCATCATGAAAAATGGCCATCCTATTGCATATCATAGTGAAAATTTCACTGATACAGTCAAGAAATACCTAACATTTGACAAGGAGCTCTATGCCATTTTGCAAGCCTACAAATAATAGAAACACTACATCTTGGGGAAAGAGATGATCATCCACACTGACCATAGACCATTAAAATTCATCCAGCCATAGAGAAAGCTATGAAATGAGAGGCACATAAAGTGGGCCACATGTCTATATAAATTCCATTTGATAATCAAACACAAAAAGAGGAGCTCAAATAGGGCCATAGATTGTTTAAGTTGCCCACCAATTATTGCACTTACAATAGTTCTTGACCTATGCAGACATGAGATTACCACTTGGGGTGCTCTATATGAAGTAGATCCTAACTTTGTTGATACATATCAGGTGATTCAAGAATGTAAACAAGTTTTTTATTTATATCTATAAGATAATTTCCTCTGTCGTATGGGGCACATCTATGTTCCAACTACAGAGAAATAGAAGATGATATGGGAAGCACATTTTAGTAGGAAAGTTGGACACTTTGGTGTAGAAAAGACATCAATAGTTCTTCAAAAACACTTATAATATCCCCATATGTGAAAGGATGTGGAAAGGTACCTTAAATATTTCACCCCATGTGTGATAGCCAAGCCAACAAATAAGAAATAAAGATTATGCACGCCATTGCTAGAACCAACTAGGCCTTGGGAATCTATCTCAATGGATTTTCTCTCAAGTTTTCCCAGTTTAAAACATGGCAAGGACTATATTTTTGTTGTAATTGATCATTTTCCAAAAATGGCTATCATGATTTCTTGTAAGAAAAATATGTTTTTTGAAGAAATTGCTTAGCTATATTTTAGTCATATATGGCTCCATTTTGGTTTCCCCAAGTCCATTATCTTAGATCAAGATAGTAGGTTCCTAAGCATCTTCTGGTCCACTCTATGGAAGATGATGGATACCAAGATGATGAAGTCTAAAACCTTCCATCCATAGACTAATGGTTAGAAAAAAGTGGTGAACCACTTGATTGTTCACATGATTCAGATGTATCACTCCAAACATCCACGCACATGGGATGAGGGGATTCTTTTCATACAACATTATACAATCGAGCCCTGTATAACTTGACAAAGCACAATCCATTCCAAGTATGCTTTGGGTTCTAACCCATGTCACCAATTGATATAGCCATTCCATTCTCCACCATAGAATACACACCTCATGGGAGATCTGAGGCAACAAAAGAAACAAATTTTATTGAAAAAATGCAACACATCTAGTATCAAGTTCATGACATCTTGGAGAGGATGAATCAGAAGTATAAGCAATGCCATGACAAACATAGGATTGCACACCAATTTATTATGGGTGACAAGGTTTGGTTATAGTGCCCACATAGAAAAATTTGGCCTCTACAATATGGTCCATACACCATCACCAAGAGTTGGAGAAAATGCTTTTGAGTTGAACCTACCAACCTACCTTAGTCTGCATCTAATATTCAACATGGAGTTCCTCAAACTACATCATCCACCTATGTTAATCACTTTAGTCATAGCAGAACAACTAGACATTGATGAGCTTGATCCATAGATTTTTTCTCCAGTGGAGGAGGATTAGATTGTGGACACCTGGATGAGGACAATAAGAGGACACTTTATTCCACTTTATCGGGTGGTCAAAAGGGGCTAGCTTAGCCACCAAGGTGAGTGACTCATAGAGAATCAAATTAAGACACAACTGCCACACCTAATGAGGAATATTGATGTAATGGGGACCATTTCTTCTTAAGGAGGGAGTAATGATCTAGGTAATAATTCAGGTGACAATTCGGGTGATGGTTCTACCCCAATTGATAACAGAACTTTCGAGAGCCATAGATTTTGAATTGTAGCTCTGATTGACTCCCTATTTGAACCATTGGAAAGCTAAGAACGAGGAGAATGTGGTGAGATGGCACAAAAAATTTCTCAAACCCCTAAAAATGCAATGTAAGTTCCCCAAATTTCAATTTTAGTAGTGCAGTCTAAAAATAGTAAGTTTCTAAAAATAGTAATTCCTCGAATTCTATATTATTTTAATTCATGGAAGTCAAACCACTTAATCTCCCTTGATATTGGTGACCTTCCACATCCTCGTCATACTTTAAAAATGTTTATAACTGAAGATGTAACTTGAAATGGAAATTAGACATCTCTTCCCAGAGATAAGCATATGGTTGTATTGCAATATTGAGTAATAAAACATCTCTTATCAAAGAATTCATTGTTACTATGTTATTTTCATGTTATTGAAATATCTGTCAATCAAAACTTCTAAGTTTTGGATCAAGTGACCTTCTATGTTTTAGGAAACCCACCACCTTAAGAGTTTGGGGAATACTAATACCTGAAAGGGCATGATATAAAATAGTAGGTTGAGATTATTTAGATTCCTCCTCAAGACCTTATTCATCCTCACCAAATGCCTCCTCATCATCATCATCCTCATTGGCACCATCAATGTAAAACAACTTTTTTTCAGCATAATGATGGTCTTTGCTCCATTTATTGTTGCAACCATAACACAACCCTGTGGCTCGCTTATCCTCAATTTGTCGAGGTGTCAATATGGTGGGTTGAGGATATGATGGTGTTAAAAAGGTGCAATCACGACCAGTAGTGAAGGTTTTCCATTTGACCATCTCTTTTTCCTCTACAATGTGTGCCCATGGGACAGCTATTGATATATATGTTGGGTTAAACATTCAAACCTCCAATTGGATGTTATCTTTGAGACCACCCAAAAATAGATCAATCAAATTTTGCTTAGTGATGTCTTCCACCCATAAGGATAGATTCTAAAACTGATGAATATAATCCTTCATAGTTCTTGTTTACCGTAGTTTGGCTAATTAGCTGAAGTAGTTCTCAGATACATTATTCTAATAATGAGCCAATAACTCATCACTGAAAATAGACCATGTAATAGGAGCACCATTCTTTTTCTTTTGAGCACATAACTAGTGATACCAAATGAACTACTCAGGTTCCAGAAATAGAGACACCATGATCACCTTCTGAGAACTAGGTGTTTGATGCAGATCAAATAAATTCTCAAGTTGGGCAATCCAAGTGAGAAGATCCTTACCATCAAACTTATGCATGTCCACTTTGGGCAACATCAGTTTCATACCAGAATTGGAGTTATTAGTGTTGAGAGGAGGACTTAAATGCTGAAGTGGAGGGGTGTTTGACTATAATTGAGATGAAAGAACAACCAATGTAGTGATTTTATTCAATTGATTGTGAACCCCATTAATCTCTTCATGCATCCTTGAAACATTAATTTAAATTGCCACAAATTCATCATGCCACACCAAGACTTTTATGTCAACTTGAAGTTGAGAAATCAATGGATCTGAAGTTCTAGATTATATGTCACCGGTAGAAAGAGTCTTAGGAGTTTCTTTTCCCCCTTTTCATCCTTGTGTAGAAGTACCAACCATATACAAATATTAGGAGGGTTTTTGCCCCAAAAAATGTATATAAGGGGATGGCACCATTATGATCACCTCACCAAGATGAATCTAATGACTACCTTTGTGCACTAGGGTAAAAAAATTTGGCATAAAAAAGTGTACTAGTGGACTATATCTTTATGACCATTTCATTGAGATGAATATAATGACTGCAAATGTGCAAGGCGAAAAAAAAATTCTAGACTTTTTTTTTCAAAAAAGTGTTTCGAACAATACTGCATTAATAGAAAAAAAATAATTCTTCCCAGGTTGTAAGTTATGTTTTTTCGCTCCTTCCCCTCACAGAAGTCGCACCTCACCTGATCTAAAAATAAAATCCATAGAAAGCTTGCCCAAATTGAAGCCTTGATACCACTTTTAATGAACTTACTTATATGTTCTCACATAATGATTTTATATTGCATATTATAAGTAAATATGAGAGATCACACAAAAATAATTGATAGTAGAGCAAAACATTGGATAATATAGCAATGCCACTTCGAGGGGGCAACCTCCACAATAATGCAATAATATTAGAATACTTAACATGATGCTCAAAGACTAACCACTACTTCCTATATATACTCTACTTAGCCATGGTTATTTCATAGGCGACCTAACTAAGAACATAGAGAAATGTAGCAAGAATATAAAAGAGGTATGTAAGCCACAATTCAACCACACATATCCCAAGACACACCAAAGGTTAATGGTGTAGCATACTTGCTCCTTCATTAGCTAAACTAACATCAAACCATAGATAATCCTTGAAAACCTCCATCTCTTCCACTAAGGCATGATGATCATCCTTGGGGGAGTGATGACCAACTACCAAAGAGAAGGAAGTTACTTCCTTCTGAATCTTCTTTCGATTGCGCACCATTTTTTATTATTCTACAATATTGATGTTTTTCATATGAAATAATTTATTACTAATAAAGTGTTATTCAATATAATTTTATAATTTCTGTTGTTTTTTAAAGGTCAATACCAAAAGGTAAAGGAGTGGAATGACATACTATTAGTTTATTTTTTTAAAAATAAAATGAATTTAAATATTTGATATAATATTAACGTTCTTAGCTAGGTCTTGCTTTCCAGGTAATGGTTGTTATTTATGTTTTAAAAAAATAGTATTACAAAGTTTTATAGAAGTATTACAATTTTTTTAAAAGGATAAGATTGATGTAAATAATAATTTTTATATGTAAAGTGAGGGATAAACAAGTACTCCCATATCTAAATCTATTCATCTAAAAATGAAATTATAATGTATGTGTATGTGTATGTGTATGTGTATGTATTTATATGTGTACATGTGCATATATATGAATTTTTTAAAAAAATTTAAAAAAATTCCACTTCAATAATTTGATATAAAAAATATATATATTAAATATAACTATTCACTTATGTACCCATTTTTCAATTCTAATGATTTAAGGTACACTATAAAACTATAATTATATGGGAAGTTGTTGCCTTGTTTTTATTAATATATTATATATATGATAAACATGATAATGGATGTCCTCCATGGGCTTAGAGATCAAACATTCAAACCTTACTTGACCAAGGAATGCTTGTTGTTGATGGTTACCTTGAGGTGATAGAATTTACCATTATAGTATCTCCTCGTCATTGCTCCATCTATACCTACATCATTTTATGATGTAACAATTTTACCTAATGTATCCAATGGGTTATGTAAATAATATTTATTTAACATATATCAATGATCCAATTAACTAAACAATAATATTTTTTATGGAAAGTTCATGACGTGTTGGTGTAGTTGTAAAGGAATGATTTTGATAATGATAAATTTATGTTCAAATACTAATCCATAATAATACAGTCTATGCCCAATGAACACTCAATTAATAGTTGAATTAGGGTTTGGTGATGTCCCCAATTACTCTTTACAATTTGATGTATATGACATAATTAAATAGATTTTAAAATGCTTTTATGTTATTGTAAAATGAAAAAATAGATTGAAACTAAATGTAACAAAACTAATGCAATTTCTTTTAATTAAACATCACAACACATACAATACAACATAGTAACAATGCCTTATTAATTATGAATAAATAAATCATTAGAAAAAATGCATAGCATTTTAATACTTATCTTTAATAAATCATGATTCAATGATAATAGTTTGAAATTGAATGTGGAAATATATGCCCACTAGTGACAATAACCTCATCTAAAAAATATAAACTGATCAAGTATAGATTTTTGGACCATTAGGAGTGCTTTATCTATGTATAGAGCATTAGTAATACTTCAAACATGTAAAAAACATCAAGGACATTTTAGATAGGTGATAAGTTTTCCTAAACCTAATGTCCTATGTCCTTTTTCTGATATAAACATTGAAACACCTATATACCTAAAAAAGATAAATTAATATATTTATCCTAAGAAAACTTCAATGCACCTATATTATATGAGTCTTAAGAAAGATAAAAACAACATGATTTTAGAGGCATATGATAAATTGGGTGTTTACAAAATCTATATTGGTGTTTAATAACCATCTAAATAAATATTGTATAAATAGGCTATGGCCTCATAATAAAATTAGATAGTAAATAAAACCTTATAACAAATATCGATTTTTACAACTCAACTTGTGACCAAGCTTGAGTTTCTTTCTTTCCACCTTCTAATCATTATCAAAGGTGAAAATAAGGTAATGACTCTACTTAGTAATCATGATATGTAAGGTATAATATCTCAACAAACTAACTTCAAGGTGCAATTTTTATTTTTTTCCTCTTATTTTCTTATGCCTTTCTCATTTCTTCCTTTATCTTTCATACATGAATTTAATGTAATGTACTTCTCTACATAGTTCCATTACTGAACTATAGGTACTTTTGGACATAGATTTAAAATTTAAAATTTTAGGAGACCTATTTGTAAGGTGTATGACCAAAATATGACAAGTTAAATGATTTTATTTACTATTTAGTTTGGGGAACGGGATGATGGATTTTGACACACGGTTATTTTCAAAAGTATCATCCATATAATATAAGAGCAAAATCATGGGTTTAAGACGAAGAGTTATTTATAAGTAAGTTAATCAAATTATAATATATAAGTATATTACAAAGAAAAAATGAAACCAAACATAATTATGTGAAGTTTTTTCAATTGAAAAGTTTATCGAATAATATTAGTTTAATAATATGATATAAAATTAATTATATAAAAAAAATGAATGGAAGTAGTTACATTTTAAATTTATATTGGTCAAAATTGAAAAATATTACATCATAAACTTAATAAAATTTGAAATACTTTTCAATAAAAAAGGATGAAAAACCTAATAGCGATAATCATATAGGATCTAGTACATACCACAAAGAAAACTAAGTAGTAGAACCAAAAATAAATGATGGGGGAGGAGGTAGAGGATCATCTAAATTATCATCACAACCTCCCTAGCTAGTACCACCTAGAGGGTCTACAAGATCAAGTTCATGATCCCAACAATCTATTTCTTTTTCTTCACAATTATCAACCATAATAGGTGAAATAACTACAACCAAGTGAAGGAATTTATCTTGATGAGGTGTATACTATCTAGATTGGACAATACCACCAGTACCACTAGTCCAAAAAATACCATCAACACCAAAATTTCCACCCACTTGAGGTCCCAAAGTCAAGGAAGGAAAATATCTTTGAGGGAAGCCATTTGTGGCTCTTCCTATGGGAATGATTCCTCCCTTCATGTCTATGCCCATGATCTGATGGAGGTGACTAATGGTGAGGGTATCCTGTAAGGACTCTAATAATAGCACATGGGTTACTATCCTAATTATCTAACAGAATATGGAGGTGGGTAACCTCCAAATAAACTTTCTCCACTTGTACCTAAATCTAAAGCATAACATTAGATATAGAGTTAATCCTATTAGATGTGGAAAAGTAATCATCAAGAATAAAATAATTAAATTAAATTTATTTACGTTATTCCATAGTTTAAAGATAACATCTTCACAAAATATATGCCAAATTTGTGTGTATTATTCAAAAATCATGATTTATCCCTCTAAGAAAACCATTTTCCAGGTAAACATTTCTAGACAAAAGGGTTGGAAGAGGGTGTAAAAATACTACAATGCTAATTGGGAAAGCTTTCAAAAATAAAAAATATGCTTTAAATATTTTGTGTGGTTTCAAGGAAAACCAACAGGATGTGCCATTGCATACTGCACCAGACATGTACTAATTGGGAGTCTTTGGTGTAAAATAGACCACAAAAGTTTGCATATTTTGGCTTAATGATATCCACCCACAAATGATCAAATATTATTCTCCAAACTCTCTCTAGTTAAATTTACATTAAAAATTAAGATTATCAACTCAAAGAGACTTTGGAAAGAGGAGTTGATAACCTGATAAAGGTTTATTCTGGAGAATGGGGGTCTCAACAAGCCACTTCAAATCATTCCACAATCTAGAAGGTGTTCGAACATGTCTATCTTATGGATATGGATATCATGTATGGTGTTATAGTTTTTTCGAATAGACTCTTGATCATTAACCTATAAATAGAATTAGTTTCTTACGATATGCCAAGGCACCCAATATCTAGTTTGCTTATAAAATAGGCCAAAGATAACTTTGATACCCTTTCTCAAAATCCCAAGACTCATAATCCCAATGCATAAGGGAAAAAATAACCTCATGAAAATTAAGAATTAGAGACCACTGTAAAGAATGGGAATTGAGACAGAGCCCATATCTAAAGCCATCTCCATTCCAAATTAATTTACTTTTGAGAAACTCCAATGTCTTCTAGATACTCTTAGCAAAAAAATATCCCACTATGATGTTAATGACCTGATTGAGTTAGAGAGTTTAGAGATTCAAGTCTTGTTAGGTTCCCTTTCCCATATCACTATCTTGAGTGATGTAATTCCTAAGCATAATTTTTTAAGACTCATTACCATCCAAAGCATAGATGTGTTAGGATCCATGGCTCAAGTACCAGTTATTAGAGCCTAAGCTCTAGTACCACTTGTTAGTAAAAACCATCCTAAACATGTGAAAGTAAATAAAAGTATAATACAAAAAAGTTAAAAAACACATAGATAAGAGAGAACACATTGCAAAAGATATACATGGAAAATTTGCAAAACTAGGAAGGGAAAAAACACAAGGTAATGGTAACTTCCAAACTTTAATTACATCAATAAATCTCTTCTCTAATCAGCTTCCTCTAGCAACTCCTTTCTAGTGCTTACAAACAAAGCACTTAGGTGATCCAAGCATGCAAAGCCTTCTAGGCTCCAACCTCCAAGCATGATGCTTACAACCAAAGCATCTAGGTGAGCCAAGCATACAAAGCTTTCCAAGATCCAAGCTCCAAACTATGACAAGTAATTAATTCCATAATGATCAATTCAAAGCATCAACAAAGTTGAGCTAACAATCCTCTAGGATTCAACGTACAAGGAATTACCATGATTAAAATAAATCATATAATGCTTACACATAAAACATCCAATGTGAGATCCAATATTCAACCTTCAAACATGCAATCCCAAGATTGCAAGGATCCAAGAGTGATCCAATGGATAAAAAATACAATGAGAGTTTATGATTTTTTTGCATTACAATGAGAGAAGAGAAAGGGATAAATAAACTCATGGATGCCCTATAAAATGCACCACACTCTAGTGGGTGTATAGCGATCATTAAAGAAAGTTTGTGTTCATATGCAAGGGTCAACAAAATAGATCATCCACTTTAGAAAAGATGTAAGCCACCTCCATGCAGCTCCAAATATTGTGCCCCACTCCACATGTGAGGACAATAAATAACAATAGTAACTTATCTTCTTCTTCCCATGTGCACACAAAATTCCAAAAGGTGTTACAATCACATTTTGACTTTCACCACACACATGAATCATGGAGACACCAAGAAATGTGCCCCATTACTAATCCTTGTCATTTACACTAGAAGATAAACACATGTGAATCACCAAGGATAAAAACTATTTCCCTTAGTGGAGTGCTACACCCTCCATTCACATCAACCTAATCACATCAAATATCTTCCATAGGCCATGCCACATCACTCACCTACCACATCACCTACATGTCACATCACCTACATGCCATATCACCAAGATTCCATCTTGATATGCCACATCACCTATATCACTTGCATCCTACATGCCATATCACATGCATGCCACATCACCTTCATACCACATCACCTGCATGTCACATCACCATTAATAGTGATAGTGAATAGCGATTTTGAATAGTGTCCATGAATAGTGACCATGAATAGTGACTTCACACCCAATAATATCCCACTTGAAGTCAATATTCAAGATTTATGACATCTGAGTAATCTTCCATCCATGCCCACCACTGCCCTATCATAACAAGCCCAATAAAAGTTTTATTGCACTATTAAAACTTATTTTCCAAAACCATCTTTGTCAACATCTACTCCCTCATAATAGATTACAGCATCTGAATTACCAATTCACTTCACCATAAACCAATCCTCCATTTCAAGATTCTACCATGGACAACTCATTACTACCACTACTTGGGAAACATCTGGTCTAGTGTGTACCATGGCATACATGAGGTTTCCTACTCTTGATGAATATAATACACTATACATCCATGTCTTCTCCTTGTTTTTTCTATGACACTAATCAGAAGACAACTCAAACTATGTGTAGGAAGAGGGGTACTGACTGATTTTCCATTATGTATATAGAACTATTGCAAAATCTTCTCAACATTATATCTTCATTGCTTCTTGTTCCTATGAATATTTATACTTGTTTTGATCCTTCCACCTTCATATTAACTATATTAGTCAACTTCGCCATCACACCATTTATCTTCTTCATGATGGGCCCTGTAACCAACATGTCAACAAACCATAGCATCAACATGTGTTAAAACCTTGGCCCTCCATGAAGATATCCTATATACCATTTGCACATTTGGTTCAACCCATAGAGTCTTCAATCTAAAAACCAACAACTATTTGCCTCATCCTCATAGCCCTTAGGCTAATCCATTTCTTCTCAAGAGTTCACCATGTAAGAATGATGTTTTCATATGCAAGTACTCTATCAATTTTTTTTGAATAAAAATAAGTGCAATAAAAACTCTTGATAGTAGTTAACAATAGGAGAAAAGAAATCCTTGAAGTCTATACCTAAATTCAACACATATCCTTTAGCTACTCACCATGCTCAACATGGCACCTATCAATAGATCTAAAGAAGTCATAGTGTTACTTAGTGCATCACTTCTCCTACTAAGTTTTTGATCTTTCAATCAAAATGCATCTTATTCTATTGCATGTATCTAAACTAACTCATATACCTACATAGTTACTTCATACATCAATCAACCTGGTTATTCAATTTAGATACATTGCAGCCATCTTGGATACTCGATTCTATTACACCACAACCATCACATGGAATTCAGCTAATGCATCTCTGAGTTTCGTGTTTCAACATCAACCTTCTCCTTTTAGGAAGCTCAGGTCTCACTTGATCATCTCCTCCATCCTAAACTACTTCAATTGGTACAATTTCATGTTTATTTGTACCTCCTCCTTTCCATGGATTTTTTAACATCTTGGCTAACAATCATGTGGTAAGTAGGATACCACAACGTATACCCCTTCATAGTCAATAAACATAACAAGGTAACTTCCTTGTCACCACCCTCCATCTTCACACTAATGGAGACCAACTTGCTTCATCCACAAGATTTACATTTGCTACTTTAGGAACACTATGTTGTTGCTGACCATTTGGTGAAGCTTGTTCAACTTCTCCTCCACTCATCTACGGTATTCTCCTTAGTAACATTGAAAAACCCATTCTCACCAAGATATCTTCCACCTTGCTCCACTAACATTAATGTTTACCATTTTTTTTGTTTCCATCTTGAACTTGGTATCTCCTCATGTAGCTTCCACTTGCACACAACTATCCTTACAATAGAAAACACTCAAACCAGAGTTTTTGAAAGGCACCATGGCTATGATACCACTTGTTACATCTATGGATCAGGTACTAGTTCTTAGATCCTAATCTCTGGTACCACTTGTTAGGAAAAATCATCCTAAACATGTGTAAGTAAATAAAAGTGAAATAAAAACAAGCTACAAAACACGTAGACAAGAAAGAACACATTACACAAGATATACATATAAGTCCTATAAAACCATCAAGGGAAAAACCATGGGGCAATGGAAACTTTCATAATTCAATTACATCACCAAATCTCTTCTACAATCATATTCCTCCAACAACTCCTTACAGGTGCTTACAAATAAATCACTCAGGTGAGCCAAACACACAAATCCTTCCCCAACCTCCAAGAATGATGATTAAAACCAAAGCATCTATGTGAGCCAAGCATACAAAGCCTTCCAGGCTCTAACCTCAAATATGAAACAAGTAATTCATTCCATAATGCTTACATCCAAAACATCAACAAATTTAAGCTAACAAGCGTCTAGGCTTCAACCTCCAAGGGATTACCATGATTATACCAAAGTATATAATATTTACACAGAAAGCATCAAAGATGAGATCTAATATTCAACCTTAAAACATGTAAGCCCAATCTTGAAAGGATCTAAGAGTGATCCAATCATTAACAAATACACAGGAGAGTCTATGCTTTTATATCATTACAAAGAGAGAAGAAAAAGGGAGAAAAAAATTCATTGGTGGCCCTAAAAATGTGCCTCTAGTGGGTGTATATTGATCAACAAAGAATGTTTGTATTCATATGCAAGGGTCAATAAATTGGATCATCCACTTTAGACAAGATCCAATCCAACTCCATGTGAATCCGAATATTGTGACCCACTCCACATGTGAGGACAATCAACAACAATAAAAACTTGTCTTCTCCTTCCCATGTGCACAAAAAAGTCCAAAGGTGTTGTAAACAACTTTTAACTTTCACCACACACATGAATCATGAAGACACCAAGAAATGTTCCTCATTACAAACCCTTATCATTTACACCACAAGACAAGCACATGTGAATCACCAAGGATAAAAACCATTTCCCTTAGTGGAGTATTACTCACCACTCCATTCACATCAACCTGATCACATCAAAGACCCTATATGGGCCATGCCACATCACCTACATGCCACATCATAAGGATGCCATCTCAGCATGCCATATCTCTTGTATCACTTGCATCTTGCATGCCACATCACCTATATGCCATATCACCTACATACCACATCACCATGAATAGTGATAGTGAATAGTGATTGTGAGTAATGAATGTGAATAGTGTTCATGAATGGTGACCATGAATAGTGACTTCACACCTAACAAGATGATCCACCTAGAACATAAGGCATAACCAATAACAAATATCTCAAGCAACTCAGTGAAACCCTCTATTGCCTTCAAAGTTTACCGATAGAAAGTACCTTAGATATTTTTCCAATTTTTCATAAATATCATTAGAAGGAGCCCAAAAAGAGGAGTAGTAGACATGTGTGGCATATAACACCTTGGAATAGAATTGAAATTTTCCCGCTAAGGAGAGTTGTTTGGTGATCTAGTGGCTAATGATTTTCTCAACCCTTTGGACTACATAATGGCAAAAAATTGAAGATTATTATTGAAATGCAAAAGGGATGCAAAGAAACTTAAATTATTCCCTAGGTTGAATCCAATTCCACTTATACTAAAGCAAACAAGCAAGTAAGGGAGAGAAAATTTGCTTGTAACACTCAATTTTTCTATATTGAATGGAAGAGGTAAAAGCTAGAAAAAAAAACCTCTCAACACTCCATAGCATTAAAAATGGAGTTTTCCTCATCAACGAATATAATGAAATAATCATTAAAAAGTGCCCATTGATCATCTGCTTGTGAAATTAATGAACTAAAATACCCTTGACCAACCCTCTAGATATATAAATTATAAAAAAATAGCTAAAACCTTTAGTAATAAACATAGAGTGAGGGGGCTAGAGGACAAACTTGACGAATGGAAAAATAATAATCAAAACTACTCATATTGAACTCCATTAATGGTGATGCAGGAACCTACATCCTATAAAATCATTTAAACTATGATAAAAAACCTAGGTCTAAACCCTAGAGCGTGAAACATATATAGAATGAATGGGAATTCAATTTTGTCATAGGATTTATCAAAATCAATTTTGATAAACAAAACCTTCTGATGATACCTCCAAGCACATGCCATCCCTTTCCAAACAACAATAATTTTATCAAGGATATATTTGTTACAAATGAAACCAGTTTGCTTAAGGCAAAAAATAAGAGGTAATAAATATCTAATCCTAAGAGCAAGCACTTTAACAATAATTTTGTAGGAGACATTAAGAAGAGTAACTAGTATGCAAATGGTTATAAGTTCCAAATCTCTAGGTTTGGAAATGAATTTTATATTACCTCAATTAATAAGCTTATAAATGGAATGGGTTTGAATGGATTCCAAGTACACATTGTATAAACACCGACCCATTATATCCCATAAGCTTGATAGAGTTCATAGGGGAACCCATCAATACTAGGTGCCTTTTTAACCCCAATTTTCATAACTGCATCCTGGATTTCCTCAATAGAGAGAAACTGATCATATGCCACCCATTATCCCTCTGTCAACTTAAAAAGAACTACTCAGAGGCATCTATCAAGATCATGATTATGTTTATGTGTGGAAGGTTGAGTAATAACGACACCATGATAATTAGGAAAAATAGTTTTAAAATGTCAAGATGTGTAATAAGAGAACCAACTTCTTAGATGCCTTTTAGATGATCAACTGCTTTCTTGGAACCAAAAAAGTGAAGAATTCATTCAAAGCTATATCTATGATTTTTAACCAGTGCATACAAGCACAAATAGGGACACCCCAAGCTTGATAATGCTCCTTTACCTCGAGTTTATGCCTTCATAAGGAAGCCTAGTTCTGTAAATTGTTACTAAAGGGTGAAAGCTCCATTTCCTCTAAAAATCAAATGAATTCACGGTGTGAAGCAATATGAGATTTGTGATGAAAATAAGTTACTTATTGGCCATTTTTACTAAGGAAATATATTGTTTGACTAATGAAATTACCCCACCAATCAATCAAACCATAGGTTCTAGAGGGTCAAGGACAAAGATTTCATATTTTAATAATGCATTTCTTAGTCCAAGAATGTTCTAGATGGTTGAATTGAGACGAAATTATGTATTAACATTCACTATTTGATGAATAATTCAAATTTGATGGGAAAGAAGTTTGAAAGCATAGCATCAGGGATGACTTCCATAGGGTGGTCAAACTTTCTAGCTAGAATAAAAATATTTTACTCTACAATTAGAACACGATCCAATATTATCAGCACTTTTTCTTTTCCTTGACACAAATTGGACCATGTGAATCAAGTTGAGGTGGCAAGAAAGCAATGGTGATGATTAGGATTAAAAATCCCAAGTTTACTGGTCATGTAAAACCACACCTCTTTTTCATCGGCACACCATTGCATGTTAATTTACCCATCCATGTTCTATCAGGACTCAATCATATTAAAATCACCACAAATGATCCATTTGTCATTAGGGAGTGAGTCAAATAGCCAATGCCAAAATGTTTCCCTCTCAAATGCATTATCAGAGGCATAAATGTTGGGAAGACTGAGAAAGCCTATATTATATTCAAAGAGGGTCCACATAACTTGGTGAGTGGGATTCAACACCCAAAAAACAATATTGAAGAAAAAGGAAAGGAAAATTAACGTTACCACAACCCATATCCATTTTCATGAACTAAAATTTAACAAACACACCGAACCAAATATCTTTGATGGTAGAAGTGAGTGAAAATCCTAAAATCTCAACTTTTTATAACTAAAGAATTTTCATGTTGACATAGAGCAAATAAATATCCCTTATAATGTATTTTTAAGTCATGTCAATAAGTCCTTGCACAATCATGGACTAACCTCTATTTGCATAGTGGTTTCCACACGCACCTCAACCCAAAAAAAAATGAAACTATTTTCCAAGTAAGATCGAAGGTTTCACTTCATGAATTCACTACATTGAAAAGCTTGTTTTTTATCCAAGTACTTTGCACTTGAGATTTCAAATTGTTTTCAACTAGGACCCAATCAAAAAAAAATTGTAACGAGAGTAATAGGAATGTGACAAGCAAACATTTAAAAACAATGGAACATGATTCCCCTCCGACAAATTGCACACGAATCTGCTTTACAAACTATCACATGATAATTCTGCACATGCATGATAATAGTTATGTACGCGCCTGATAATTCTGCACATGCACACGAGTTTGCCACATTAGTACGGATTAATAAAAAATTATGGGAAATTTTTGTCTAAGTTTGATGGAGTCGAACTAGAAAATGCAAAATTATTCTCTAATTCTCTTTTATCAACTTGTTCTTCTAATTCTCTTTTATCATAATTATTTCAACATAATTCTTTCTAAATTAAATATGATATGGCCTACTAAATTTTTTATTTATAAATTAAATAAATTAATTAAAGTCCTTTAAAATGTTACTCCTTATTTTTTGAATTCATGACCTTATCCTTACCACCTTTAAACTCGTTTTTAAAAGAACTTATGGGTTATTTTTACTAATTATAAGTCATGTATAATGAATTAAAAATTGTGCAATTTGATGTATATTTACATATACAAATTAATTGATCAAGTTTAAATCTCATTAATATGTAAATGATATATTTTTTTGTCAAATAAATTTAAAACTTAGTTTATATATCTTAAATATATTTATTGGAAAAACTTGAGGGATATATATCTTAAATACACTTATCTGAAAAATGTTGAGGGATATATATCTTAAATACACTTATCTAAAAAATGTTGAGGGATATCAATTTCAATGCCTTTATTTTGAATTTTTCATAGACCAAAATTATTTTTTAGAT
The DNA here is from genome assembly GCA_037957365.1 of Torreya grandis. Taxonomy (NCBI): domain Eukaryota; kingdom Viridiplantae; phylum Streptophyta; class Pinopsida; order Cupressales; family Taxaceae; genus Torreya; species Torreya grandis. The sequence goes on along the minus strand of JARHVA010002177.1, from coordinate 1,083,339 downwards.
AGGTATTTGCTTTTGATCAGAGCTCCAACTAGTTTGGGACACAAATGAGGACCCAAATGTCTAAGTGATCATCTATCACAAGTACCATATTTACCAATAATGGCCACAACTGGCTCGAGAATACTAGTGAATGGACACAATCAGTCCAAGAATACTAACGATTAGCCACATTCGGTCTCCAATTCCATAATCTGATTTAAACCTGAGTGGTACTTGAAATAACCAAGTCATTTTACCAACTCACCCACATCTCATCATTGATAGACCACAATTATTAATTTCATTACTTTGTTCATAGATTTTCCACTAACTAATACTAGGTCTCATCAATCTAACTACACCAATGTTCCAATCTAAGAAAAAAGTAGGCTCCAAACTTCACCATGTAGCCAAGATATTACTTTTTTTATTGACTTCTACTAAAAAAATTGAAAAAAAAACTTCTAAGTGATGGTCAAATAAGCATCAAATTTAAAGTTAAAATTAAAAGTGAACACACTTGCAAATATTACAACCCCCCATTACTCCTTGTCCTTGTAGAATGCCTCTTAACATAACCAAAGGCTAAAATAAAATATGGTGTAGACTTAGATTTATAGTTTTAAATTTTGAAATATCACATGTTAATAGTTTTACACAAACAATTGGAATTTATATTGTTATTTTTATCAAGTCTAACTTGATGTATTTATACAACCTAGTTGACTTATTATTTCTAATTTTGAATTTAAACAAAAAAAAAATTTCCCTTGTGGGTTTCCAAAGGGAATCTTATACACTAAATTGATGTTTTTCTTGGTTCTAGCCTAACAACTACTTTTATCATTCTACAGTATAACTAGGCTTAATTTTCATTAATTGTATCTTCTCTAAAGGAAGCTATATGTTTGAATTTAGAGTAGGATAGGGTTGTATATCTTACAATGATGATGACAATGTTTAATTCCCTTTATATCGAATTGGTATATAATGCATAAAAAAGTATGTAAAAAACATAATTTATTATTTAATCCTCTTTGTAAAAAGTGATTTATTTTTTTGGATAGTCAACAACCATGTTTAGTTGTGTAAACATTTGATTTGATGAGTGTTTAGACTCAAAATATAATCTTTGACTGGTTGTACTAGTTAAAGAGTTCATGAACCTATAATATGAATAAATGGATTACAACAAAATTACAACATAAATACCCAATTACTAGTAACTAGGCTAAATAACATATACAAAATAACAATAGAACCCTAATTAATTAATTCCAAGACTAAAAAGAAGTGTTTATCAATATTTTAAAATACATCTTGATTATCACGAGATTTGGTGACAACCTACAAGACTAGAATACATAAATACCCAAAAATGACAATGACCTTGCCCAAAAAATTGACAACAATCACAAAAAGTTGTAAAGAGTGTGATTTACATTCCAAAACCATCATTCATGTTTGTGGTAGGTGACAAATAGGAAGAAATCGATTTGAAAGTGCACTCCCTTAGTATGGATCTTTGATTACCACTTGGTTTCATGTGTCATGGCACCTATAACCTGCAAAAAAAATTATTCTTGTTTCCTTATATTAACAATAATATTTGAAATATAAGGCAAAAAATAAATTATTAAAGGTATATGTTGTGGGTAAGTTGGGGTTTTTAACACCGTCTACTTATCATGCTCATATAAAATAAATAATAATAAAAATAATAAATTACATAATTGAAAACAATTCCAATCACATGTAAAATTTAAATTATACACAAAAAATACTACTCAAAAAATATTATATTAATCAATGATAAATGCTCTTATAATAATTATTTTTTCTAAAACTATTATAAATTTTCAATAAATTATTTTTATTAATAAATATATATTATGTCCAATAAAATACAATACACGTGTATTTATAATAGACAAATAAAATTTAAACTAAAAACTTAAATTAGTACCCAAACTATCAATCAATGGTCTGAAATTAAAAAGGTGGGACAAGAGAATATATGCAAATTGGCCACAAAAGGCCACACAAAGTGCACCGAAAGTATGATTGACACTCCTAGTGGGTCAGAAGTGTCAATCATATAGCCAAAATGACTTTAGAGAAGTAATGGGAGTCATTATAATTAACCAAAAAAAAAAAAAATTAAAATATTTAATTTAAATTAATAATTAAAAAAATTATATAAACATTCTAAAATCTTTGTTTATGGTTGTACAAAAGTGTTTTATTTCCTTTTTCATAATATATATTAAATTGGTGTTGTATTGTTGTATTTAACAGGTTGGTTTATGTTTTATTTTATTGTAGCATTTATATTATAAAGTATGTTTCGAAATTTGAATATGATGTTTTTATTTTTTGATAAATAATTTGATATATTAATAAGTCTTAATGAAAATATATATGAAATTGAAATTTCAAATTTTTTTGATACATATTAACATTTTTTATAATTTTTAAGTGGTATTTACAATCAATTAAAATATAAATAATAAATTGAATTCATATCAATTTATTATAGATTTGAGATTTTTTTTCTCTAATATATATAATTATATCAATAATTTTCATTACATATATAGAATCTCAATCTCTACATAAAATTTATTATTGAGAAAAATCATTTCGACTTATTTTTCTATTTATTTTTACCATTACACCATAACTTTTCAAATAAATCAAATATATTTATAAAATAGATAACCAATTTAATTTAATTTTTTCAAATAAATATTTCAACATCATTCTCTTCAAACTAAATATGTTGTGGCTTAATAATTTTTTTTAACTTATATTTTATAAAATAAATAAATAAATAAAAAAGATATAGTCATGGCCTTATCCTCACCTTCTTTAAACTCTTTTTTAATAAAACTTATGAATTATTTTTATTGATTATAAGTCAATGTAAAATAAATTAAAATTTTATGACTTGCCAAGTTGATTTGGTGTGTACTTATATTTACAAATTAATTGATCCGAGTTTAAATCTCATTAATATGTAAATAGAATGTTTTATGTTAAGTGAGCTTAAAACTCAATAAAAATATCTTAAATATATATATTTGAAAAAATATATCAATGAAATATAAAGAAAATAATGAATTATTAAGGACGTATTATGGGTTAGCTAGGGTTTTAAGCATCGTTCACTTATCAAGCCCATATGAAGTAAATAATATTAAAAACAATAAATGGCATAATTAAAAAAAAATCTAATAACATGTAAAACTTAGATCACACACTAAAAGTGCTCCTCGAGAATATTATCTTGAACAATGATAAATGTTCTTATGATGATTGTTCTCTCCAAAAATATTCTGAGTTCTCAATAGATTATTTGAATGATAAATATATATTATATGCCCAATGAACTATAATGCATGTGTATTTATAGACAAATCAAATTCAAACTATAATCCTATTAGTACCCAAACTATCAACCAATGATTTGAAATTAAAAAAAGTGGGATAAGGGGATGCATGTGAATTGGCCACAAAGGACCATAATAAGGAAAATAATGATTTATTAGAGACGTGTTGTGGATTAGCTGGAGTTTTAAGCATCGTCTGCTTATGAAGCACATATGAAGTAAACAATATTAATTTTTTTTTTTTTGCATAATTGGAAACAATTCCAATGACATGTAAAACTTAGGTCACATACTAAAGTGCTCCTCAAGAATATTATCTTGAACAATGATAAATGGTCTTATGATGATTGATCTCTCCAAAAATATTTTGAATTCTCAATAGATTATTTTGAATGATAGATATATATATTATATGTTCAATGAACTACAATGCATGTGTTTTTATAGACAAATCAAATTCAAATGATAATATTATTAGTACCCAAACTATCAACCAATGCTCTAAAATTAAAAAAAGGTGGGATAAGAGGATGCATGTGAAATGGCCACAAGGGACCACACAAAGTGCACCAAAAGTGTGATTGACATTCCTAGTGGGCCAAAAAGGTGATTCACACTCTTAAAACAGGGATTGAGGTAGGGGAAATGAGGAGGAGAGAGAAAGAGATAGTTAGAAGGAGTTGAGAGAAGTAATGGGAACCATTATAATTTAAAAATGTAGAATAATAATTAATTTAGATCAATATCAAAAAACTACACAAACATTCTAAAATCGTGTAATTGTCCTAATAAATGCCTTGGGGTGACATTTTTAGATGTTTACATGTTATCCCATTTTAATGCATGTGTGTATACACATTAGAATAAAAATAAGATATATTATGGATATAAAATCTTATGCACCTGGATATCCTAAAAAAAAACCAATGCATTTTAGATTCTAAAAAAACAATATTTATTTTTCTACAAAGATCGGTGAATGCCAAGTAATAATAAATTGGTTGAAAAGTATTGAATATATAATACCTTATTTTGATGATAAATGAAATGGTGTTAGTCATCATATCGTATTTAGGCCTCCACACCTATGTAATGTCAAAAACATAATTTTGAGTTACAATTTTAGTAACATTTTAAATCAAGTTGAAAAAAATCCTAGTGCACTTGCATCTTAATGTGAATAATTTGATTAAACCTAAAAACACTTGTGTAATCATTCTCATGTAAACATCCTAAATATATCAAAATAAAGTTTGAGTTATCAAAAAGCAAATGTGATAATGTGCATGCTTCAAGAGCATCTTTATGAATAAAATAAGTTTGATATATGCCTCCTCCTCTTTTAAATTTGAGATAATCCTACAAATCTCACATCTCAAAAGAAAGAGATTAGATGCCCACCATATATAATATAATATATGGAATCAATGGTGTATAACATATAAAGATGAAATCTTGGAAGCTTATATGTTATGAATAAATCTCACCATATAGGCCCACGATATAATTAATGCAGGATCAATAAGAATATGCCCCATGTGAGCTCAATATATAATAAATATAATACTATGATCAACATTTTGCACCACGTGAGCTCAAAATATAAGCAATATAGCATTAGCATTACAAGTTATAGTGTTTTAAAGCATGGGTATAGAATATTGCCACCAATGAATACATTATATAAGTTATGACAAATAGAAAAAAGATAAAAGTATTTTGCATGATATAAATTATAAAAATACAATAAAAACATAAAACATATAAAATACATGAGCAAGACGATCATGATATAATATGAGTTCAATATATAACCAAGCATTAAAAACGCTTCAAAAACTGAAGTCACATTAGGCACATAGAAAACACATAAAACAGTGAAATCACTTTAAACACACAATAGACACATCAAATGTTGAAAACATATCAAACACATTACATAATCATCACTTATAAGAAAAGACATGCCCAATATATGACAAGGCATAAAACATACACTTCAAATACAAATAGAGAAAACATATCAAAACACCATAAAAGCATACTAAGTTTGAATTTTTCGTATAAATTCGATTTTTTCCTCAATCTTAATTGTATATCACTAAGCTTCTTTTAGTGTCCTGATATGAGCAAACTCCATCTCTTGTTGGATATAATTTTGCAAGTCATTGTAATATTAGATATTTTTATGCTTCTTATCATTACATATACCAAAGTTTTTCAACAAGGAATGGAATTTGTTGGAGTCGTCTTGCACTGTGTAGTCTCGACTCTATTATAATTAATACAATCTATTAAATTATTCATAATAATTATTTATTATATAATATTTTTCTCTAATAATTTATAGACAATTATTTCATATTTTTATTGATACTTCCGTCAAAGGAAGGTCACCATGAAGACAATATGTTTCCTGGCCTGACAAATTGCACATGGATCTGCTTTACAAAACATCCAGAATTCTGTACATCCATGACAATTCTGAACATCCGTGACAATTCTGAACGTGCAGAAGAGGTTGCAACATCAGTACGGATCAAAACTGGCTTTTTCTTAAGACTGAACCAGCCAAGATAAGCATCAACTGAAAGCATCTGCCGTTATATTTGCTTTTTAATAGGAGAGCTTTGTCCGTATTGATAAGATTCTTCTGTACGGTGGTGCCAAAGTGTTTTGTTTTTCTTTTCCATTTGGAGGTGATGACCACATGCAGTGCAAGAAAGAATTGCAATTTAAATGAAATGAATAAATCAGCAGAGTAGTTGCTGTGTAATTCAAATATATTTATAAGGTTGATGATCACTTTAATTGTTTAGCGATGTAGGGATGTTATAACCCAGTGTTTTATTTTTATTTATTTATTATTTTATCCTTTATTATTAAAAAATATATTTCTCCTTTATATTAGAATTCATGACCTTATTTTTATCTTCCTTTGATTTTTTTTAATTAATAGAATTTAAGGGCTCCTTTTAATCATTTACGTTAATATACAATAAATTATAAATCTATAAGGATTGAAAATATTTATTCTACTACATAGGATTATCAAAATGGAGTATAATAAGGAGCTCTATTAAGGTTTGTTCACATGATTATTTATTTTTTAGTAAGAATATTTTCAAAAGATTACACATTTATTGTGCTATAATTGCCTTTTCACTGCTCTTTGGATGGATAATTTCTCTATTTAATGCCCTCATCCTTGGGCCCTATAGTATTTGTTGCAATTATTTCCAACGATGTTGTGGGAAGCAATGGTGTCAAAGCGAGCACATAAATTCATCTCAAGTGTCTTCCATGAGGTAATGACCTTACCTATAAAAGCCTCTTCTTCTTCCCCTCCCCGCCCCCGCTGCCTCTGCCCATTCCCCTACAACCCCCTGCCCCCCTGCCCCTCGCCCACAAACCACCCCCCCCCCTCGCCCCCCAAAAGAAGAGTTTTTCGGAGGTCTACTGGCTAATTTTTTTCTCAACCTTTTGGACTACATAATCCCACAAATTTGATGGTGAATCTTGAAATACAAAAGGAATACCAAGAAACTCAAATTTCCCCTAGGTTGATTCTAATTGCACTTATAGTGAAGAAACTTAGTAGGCAAGGGAGAGAGATTGCTTGTAGCATTAGGTTTTACTCCATTGAATGAAAGAGCTAGAAGCTAGAAAAAATATCTCTAGACACTCCATAGCATTGGAAATGGAGTTTCCTCTTCAACCAATGTGAGGAAGGAATCATAAGAAAATTTCCCATTGACCATTTGCTTGCAAGACTAATGAATTGAGATCCCCTTGACTAGGCCTCTAGAAGTATAAATTGCCAAAAAATAGTTGAACCTTCAACATCCAACACATATAGTGAGGGGGATAGAACTCCATTAGTGGTAATGTAGTCACCTACATTCTGGTAAAGCATTCCAACTATGCTAAAAAACCTAGGGCCAAACTCTAGGGCTTGAAACATAGCCAAAATGAAGGGCCATTCAATTATGTCACAACATTTCTCAAAATCAATTTTGATAAAGAGAACCTTCTAATGATCCCTCCAAGCACATGACATCCCTTCCCAAATAACAATAATGTTATAAAATATATATGTTGAGAATGAAACCAGTTTTTTCAAGGTGAACAATAAGAGAGCAAATATCTAACCCTAAGAGCAAGCGCTCGAGCAATAGTTTTTTTAGAAGCCATGCAAAAGAGAAATTGGTCTCCAAATGGTTATAAGCTCTAAATCTCCAGTTTTTAAAATGAATTTGATATTACCTTGATTAATAAGCTTGCCAAGGGAATGGGTTTAGATAGCTTCCAAGTACACTTTGTACAAATCCCAACCCAATGTATTCGATAAATCCTGATACAAATCATAGGGAAACCCATTGATACCAAGTGCCTTTTTAAGGTCACAATTTTCATAACTACTTTGTAGATTTTCTCAATAGAGATAAATTGATAAAATGTCACTCGTTGTCCCTCTATCATCTTAAAAGAATATATTCATAGGAATTTATCAAGATCATGATCATGTTCAAATGTGGAGGGTTGAGTAATAACCACACCATGATAATGAGCCAAAAAAAAAATCAAAATGTCAAAAAGATGTGTAATATGGGAACCAACTTCTCACATGCATTTCACCTGATCAACTGCTTTCATGGAACATAAGAAAGTGAAGAATTAAATTGAAGCTATATCTTTGATTTTTAACTAGATCATGCGATCACGAATCAAGATACGCTAAGCTCGATAATTCTTCTCTACCTTATGCTTGTGCCTCCATAAGGAATCATGCTTTTACATATCCTCATTAAAGGGAGAGTGCTCCAACTTGTATAAAACTCAAATAAATTTATGGTGTGAAGCCATATGAGCTCTGCAATGAAAATCAACTACTTGTTGGTCATAGATCTTAAGGAAATCCATTATTTGACTGATGACATTTTCCCATGAAGGAATCCAACCATAGGTTCTAGAGGGTCAAAGAGAAAGGTTGCAAATTTTAATAAGGTGCTTCTTAGTTTAGGAATGTTATAGGTGGGTAGTATTAAGATAGCATTATCAATTGACATTCCTTATTTTATTAATAGTTCAAATTTGATGGGAAGGTGGTCTAAAAGCATAACATTAGGGATGATTGCCACAATGCAGTTAAAATTATTGGCAGCAGTACAATGATTTTGATTCATAACTAGAACATGATCTAATATTCACACCACTCTTTCTTTTCTTTGCCACAAATTGGAACATGTGAACCAAGGTGAGGTGGCAAGAAGATGACATTGATGGTTAGGATAAAAAATCCCACATTTATTGTGCATGTAAAACTGCACATCATTTTTTGTTGGCACACCAACACATGAGAAATAGCCCCTCCTTTTCCTCTAAGGATTAATTTATATTAAAAATCACCACAAAATATCCATTTGGCTTAGGGAGTGAGTCAACTGGCCAATGCCAAAATGTTTCCCTCTCAACCACATCATTGGAGGCATAAATGTTGGCAAGGCTAAGAAAGAATATATTAAATTCAAAGAGGGTCCACATAGCTTGATGAGTAGGGTCTGAACCCCAAGACACAATATTGGACAAAAACAAAGGAAAATTTATTGTCAACACATCCCTACATCCATTCTCATGGGTTAACATCTGACAAACCCCTGGAACCAATTATTTTTATCAAAGGAGGTGAGTTAAAAGCTTAAAATCTTAATTTCTTGCATCTAGATAATTTTTATGTTGACATAAAACCAAAAGATATCCCTTACAATGTATTTTTGGGTCATGTCAATGTCCTCTCATATTCCAAGAGTACACAATCATTGACTAACCTTTGTTTTCATAGTGGTTTCCTCGTCTGGACCTCAACTAAAAAAAAACTATTTTCTAAGTAAGATTGATTGTTACCCTTCATGAATTCACTTCATTAAAAATCTTGTCATTTATATTGATCGTAGTTACCATCTTTGGGTGGTGGAGATGGATAACACTCTCATCAATAATTTGACTTGTGATCAAACACCACAAACTAGTCTACTGCATCAAGTTGTTTTACCTTAGTTTCGGGTTGTGATAGTTGAAAAATCATTAGTTGGCTCTAGAAGCCAAATCAGAAAGTTTTTATTTGCGAGGTACAAATGATAGGGGGTAGCACTACTTGTTAGGTGGTGTGGCTGCTTGCTTTATGACCACTGAAGAACCTCCTATGGGTTTGTATACATAAGTTGGAGCCTTTGCCATTGTGTGAGTTGTTGGTTACTATTCTTATTAGTAACAATACTCCATCTGTCTAAGGATGTTTATGTATTCTTATTCACACCATGAGAGGTTTTCGGTGGTAGAGTTAGCTTGGAGTTGGCCATCAATGAACATTCAAGGATTTTGTGGTCTATGGTCTGGTGGTGAAAACAAGCATTGTGCATATTGATATAAAGTATTTGATGTCTCAAACACTATCACCTATTTGGCTATCATTGTTCTCCTTGAGATCTTTGGAGAGGTCCACTTCAATGCAAGCACTTTTTTGAGGCTACACTGCATAAAAATTTTCTTGTGAATACCCTATGAAACGCTCTAAGAGTTTAATCAATTGATGCATAAAACTACACAAAGGCAAAGGAAGGCCAAGAAATTCTATCCAAACTAGAATTTTCAATTTGCCATGTTCATAGGTGCAACGAGAGAACATGACCAACGTGCTATGGATAAACCAAGGACCATGAGCAATAATAGATCGACAATGGAGTGTTGTCCAAGTACTGTGGACTTAAGATTTCAAATTGATTTTGATGGGGACCCAACCAACAAAATATGTGTAACAAAAGTAAATTGCTCAAAATAACTGCAAGCTTTATCAAAATCAGGGCATTCTAAAACGATATCAGGTTGGCTTTAAGAGGCAAGATTATTACCTCATGAAAAACTTCCAGAATAAATTTTTGTGCTCATTTCGACACCATTACAACTTATAACTCTATTAGAAACACCTACAACAAATGTTGTAATAATCAAAGAAGACATTGAATAAAAGTATTAACCCTCTGAAGGTGATGATTAAACAAATGCAACACAATTATAACAACCCTTTCGAGAAATTAAAAAAATGAAAACTTCCTATCAAAATTAATGGGAGTTTGACAAGATAACATAAATCTCTCTCTTTTTGAAAAAATATTTCTAGTCGAACCATTTAAATTTATTACTTAGCACCCCTAATAACAATGGAACCATTTGAATTCTTTATGTGCATGACAATTCTGCACGTGCACTCGAGTTTGCAACATCATTACGGATCAAAACTAGGTTTTGGTAAAGACTGAACCAGGCAAGATAAGGATACACAAAGCATTTGCCTTTATTAGAAATAATTATGGGAGAGTTTGTGCAAAAGTGTTTTGATTTTTCTTTGGTGGCCACATGCACTCTGAGGAAGAATATAAATTGAGTATGTAAGATTGATATTTTTAAATTTTGTTTTAAAAATATATATTAATTTGGTGTTTAATTTGTTTTCTTTTAATAAGCATTTATGTGATGGTGTTTTGAGTTGTGTGTTCTATTGAAATGAAGATCGGGATACGAATACAATTTTTTTAATAAATAATTTGATATATTAATAAATTTCAATAAAAAGAATATTCAATCGACTTTTCAAATATTATTGATACATGATTAATATTTTTTTTATAATTTTTAGGTGGTATTTATAACCATTTAAAATATAAATCAGTAGTTGTTTCAAAGATGTAAATTGTATCGGAAGAGATGGTGTAATTTTCGTTTTTGGTAAAATAGAATTTTGTAAAGTAAAATAGAATAAATCAATAGTCGTAATTCATTTGAAAATCACGAACACTTATCATCTATCATATTTTGTGAATAAAATTTCAAGCAACAATAATATGATATTTTTGGTAAAGGTGATGGTGGAAAATAAGGTTGTATGTTCTTTCATATCAAATGAGATGTTGGGTAAGGACAAGGCCATGCAAAGTAAAAAAATGATTAAATATTTTAAAGTGTACTAGAGAGTGATAGTAAAGGACATTGATAGAATATTTCAAAAGATGAACTCGAAGAAACTCAAATAAATACACGTACAAAACTTTGTAACACATCACTTTTATAATATATTAATAGAATATATATTTTATATAATAAACAATAAAATATTATATATTTTTATATAATATTTAATATATAATGATAAATTAATAATATTATATTTATATATAATAATATAATAAAAACATTAATAATATTACATAATAAGTCATTTAGGAATTTACAAGGTGTTAAGATGTTATTAGCCATTTAAGTATTTTAAATATCATTGTTATTGTTAACTAATTAAAATATTAATTAAATGTCAAAATGATACACACACACACACACATATGAGATGTGGGTGAGTTGGTAAAGTGATTTGGTTATTTCAAGTTCCACTTAGGTTATATATATATATAGAGAGAGAGAGAGAGAGAGAGAGATGTGGGTGAGCTGGTAAAGTGATTTGGTTATTTTAAGTTCTACTTAGGTTTAAATTTCACTAAGGTATTTGAGTTTGGATGTGGCTGTCATTGTTATTATAAAGTTAGTTGTGGTCATTGTGGATATTCTTGGGCTAGTTTTGGTTGTTGTTGGTATTCTTGGGTTGGTTGTAGCCATTGTTAATAAATCTCATACATGTGGTAGATGATCATTTGGAAATCTGAACCCTGATTACGTCCCATACTAGTTCATAGCTCTGATCAAAATCAAATACTAATCAATCAATATACATACATGCATACTAAGCATTAAATATTATGTTAAAGATAATGAATAACACATACAACCATGAATGCAATATCCAATTATTCAAATATAATAATAAATTGATATTATTATATTACATAATAAATCATTTTAATGTTTAATTGATATTTTAATTAACAATAACAGAGATTTTTAAAAAAAATCCTAAATGGTTAATAACATTTTAACACTTTGTACATTCTTAAATGGCGTTATTATTATTATTATTATTATTATTATTATTATTATTATTATTATTATTATTATTATTATTATTATTATTATTAGGGGTGGGAGTGTGTTTTAATGGAGTATGTTCACTTTTAATTCTAACTTTAAATTTGACATCTATCTGATCATCATTAAAAAAATTATTTAATAAAACTCTAGTTGTTATTATTATACTATATTAATATTTAGACAGGAAAGGAAAAACCTAAAAAATTGAGACAAAATATTTAAAATAAAAATAAAAAATATTTATTCATAAACACAATAACCCTAAAAAAAAAGAGCTGTGAGAGTTATATGATTGTCATTGCAATAACTATCCTTGCATTTTTCTTAGTCCAACAATGTTAAAAAATAATCAAGCTATGGACAAAAATTATAGTCATTTTTTATCATGTTGGAAGAATTTACATGGTTTCAATGTGGTGGATCATTGATTTAACAATATTTTAGGGTTTTGGATTTTCATCCTTATTTCTATGACTACCCTTGATGTCTCTCAATAGTGATTAGGATATAGAAAGGGTTTTAGTTTTTTTATAAATTTCTTCTTGTATTTTTTATTTATCTTTTTTTTTTTTTTCTCATTTTAATGTCTTCTTATTTATTTTTTAGTTGTTTGTTATTTTCTAGTTATGTCGAGAGGCATTCTACAATAGTATCTAAGATAGGGGTGTTTCATGTAAATTTTCACTTTAAGTTTTAGGGAAGAAATAAAAGAAACTCGATTAGGTGTGGTTAAAAATCTTATTTATTTGTACGTGTATTGAATCAAAGGATTATGAAGAGCTCCTCTTTGGCTTAGGAGGAAGCCCTATAGATAAGAAAGCACTAAAGCAAACTTGTTTGTTAGATAGATAGTTGGGTGGATTGCCTAGCAATATCTAGATCTTGGAAGCAAGGGCTTCTTTAGGGGATGTCAATCCACATGTTTTAAATAATTAAGTTCACAAAACTAGAAAAAATGTACTTGCATTAATAATCAAAAGGTATTGAAATTGAACATAAAAAATCTTGCTTAAGAAAATAGACTAGAAATGATCAAATTAGTGATAAACTAATTAATACTAGTGCTAAGGGGTTGGGTTATACTTCAAAAATGTTAGAGGTCTGTGAGTGATCAAAAATATATAAAATCAAGTTTGGTTGAGGGTAAGTGGGCGAAAACAACTTTCTGGTTTTCACTGCAATAGTGACCATCAGTGGTTGGGGTGACCATCAGTGGTTAAGGTGACCGTCAGTGGTCAAGATGACCATTAACAGTTGTGTAGACTATCAGTGGTTGAGTCAACCATCAGTGATTACTATGCAAGTTTTGGGTTGGTAAATTGCTAAATAATGGGATCTAAAAGATGGATTTTAAGAGATGGGTAAAGGATGGATTGATTACAAAATGGAAATAAAGTACATTAAAATTGGCAAACAAGTACTTGTCTTACCAAAGGTTTATTGGGTGAGTGGTTAAAATAGTTAGCCTATTGGTAGAATTTGGCTTGATTCTAGTAGAGTAACAATACTCAAAAACTTGGTTGAGAGGCAATGGTAAGTTGGCTCTCAGTGAGATTGCTGATGACGTTGATGATGCTAATTGACTTGTAAAAGAAAATTATTGAATCTCCGAGTTCCTGATAATTATTTCAAATGGATTTGACCTCCCAGGCCTCTCTCTCTTATAGGTACAAGCAAGAGGTAGAAGTGAAGCTGTAACTAGGCCATCTAAATATAAATTGTCCATGCAAAGGCTCATAACAAGATTTAGACAAGCTATATTTAGAAAAGCAACACAGGTGGTTTGCATGTTATTTATTAAGGAGGTGAACCCTGAAGGTTGATGGTCAGGGTTTCCCATGGTGACTGTTGATAGTCACCCTGACCGTCCATGATCACGTCCTAAAGGAAAGAGGTCTTGAAGGCCAGGTTGAGTTAGGTTGTGAATCTGATTATAGGTACGCTTGGTTAGGCCAAATCAATGTAAATTGGTCCCAAGAGGGTCCTAGGTAAGTTTGGGGGGTTATCGACATTCAGAAGCATAGGTGTGATTATTTTTGATGTCTACATTTCCCCCTTTTTATTGTGATGGTTGTGTGAATGAATTATAAAATAAAAATAGAGTATGGGTCAAAGGCCTAGTTACCTCAAAAGTAGGAGGAGGTGTTCTCCCTCAAACTGAGAGTTGATGAGGTGAAATTTAAATTGAGTTAAAGTTTGATAAATGGTAGTTTATAATGTAAATGGGTGAATGATAGGTTAGGCACTTGAGACGCAAACTTATGCACAAAATTTGATAAAAAGATGTGACAGCCAAGATCATGCATAGACTAGGTTGCCAATGTTGGTAAAAATAAGGGTCAGTGCCAAGAAGGATAAGTGACAAGTGAATCATGTGACTGCCTGTAGGTGTGGTGACTGGGAACACTTGTAAATACAAGCCTCCTGAGTAATTTTTGTGTTTTTGGTGGGTATCTAAAGTAGGAAGTGCTCCTGGTGAAAACATAAATTAGTCAAGTGTTATGAGTATCTCAGGTAGGAAGTGCTCCCTAAAAGACATAAGAGGGTCGGTATGCATGAGGTAGTGCAAGATCAAAAGGGGTCAACATGGTAATGTTGTCAATATGAGTAAAAGACCAAGCAAATATCGTCTAAAATTGCATAACTAATGGGTCCAAATAGACCAATGGTGAGGTGATGAGGTAGTCAGGTTGGTTGGAGAAGGTAATCTCCAAAAGTGGGTAAATCTAGTTTAGTTGTGCTTAAAAATGGTAGTTCAATTGGAGAAGTGTCAAATTGGGGTTTCCTGACCATCAATGGTTAGGGCCCCTAAAAGGTGACTGTCAGTGGTCACCCTGACCATCAACAGTAAAGGGAAACCCTAAAATTTTGCCAAGTAAAAATTAAAAATAAAAATTACTTTTACTAATTGTAAATTTTTTTCTAGGCTGACTTTGCATTGGTGATTGCAATGTGTGTGGAGAGAGTTCTTGCTAAGTTGGTGATTTCTCATTGGTTGGAAGAGTGTGGGTGTGATTTTCATGGGTCTGAGATGCAAGGAACATGTGGACGTGATCAAGAAATAGTTTGTTGGCTCTGACCATGACATAGGTCAAGGAATGAGGTAGGTGGTGTATTTAATTGATAGTTTTTGGTTGAAATTACTTGTTTATATTGCTCAAGTAGGTAGGTCAGTATAGCTAGTAGAAGTGTTTTGGGCCCGTTATGTCCTGGGTAGGTTTTTATGGGTTTGAGGTGAATTTGTCAGTAAATTCAAAAATTGAAACTGGGTGAGTTAGTTTGGGTAGGTAGTATGCTAGGTGTTTAAGGTGATTAAGATGGCGTTTGCATAATTAAATGTGTTATATTGGGTAGCTAGGTTTTGGGTGTTTTAGCCATGGAATGCCCATAGCGACTATCAACACCCTATGAAGTAGGGTTGTTTGACCATTGACAATCACCATGACTACCAATGATTGGTTGTGGTAGGTAGTTTTTAGGGTAATGATAGGGGTAGGGTTTAGGGTTAGGGTGAGTTTAAGTTTAGGTTTAGGGTAAGGTTAAGGTTTAGGTTTGGTGGGTAAAAAGCTAAGGTAGACAAGAATAACATAGATTAACTAAGCAAAGTGTTTGATGTGATGTAGGTTAGGGAGAAGATTTAGATGCATGACCAGGTGTCATGTATCTTTCCTAAGCTTCATGAGGGGATGACTCTAGAGGACTAGGCTCATTTAGAGGAGGTAAGGCTAGGGGCTATGAGGCACTACCAACATATGCCCTGAGACACATCCATGGTTGTAGCACTCATCAAGAGATGGGATCCTACTATGAACACTTTCTTGATCTTGACTAGGGATATGACTATTCTCCTTAAGGATGTTCATAGGATTACAGGCTCTCACTACATGGTGAGGTGATTTATCATATCGAGTGGGAGGAGTGGGAGGATTTTCTTAAGTACTTGTATGGGGATGAGAGTGATCAGGTCTAATGGCATGTTGGGGATTTTGGTATTCAACATTGTATCAGAGAGCCCTAGCTGAGAGGAGGCTCATAATGATGCTCATGATCACAATGACATGTTTTGGGCTTTTGGATTTGAGTAGCGAGATCTTTCCCTATTTGTTATTGGGGGTTTTGGTGGATTTAATGCTAGGCCAGATGATATTTGGTCGAGTCTCTATTTTTCTTGTATAGATCTATAGGGAGCTGTAAGGGTTTAGGCACCATAGGAGATATGGCATCAATGTTAGCCTAGTTTTACATTACTGGGCTTATGAGCATATTCAGGTCTTGAGACCAATAGGATTGTTATGGGTCAGCTATACTTAGATAGAGTTCCTATTAGCTTAATGCAATGGAGGGATGATATGGCTACATTAGGTGTAAAAGGTGGTACCCATGATGTTGAGTGGTTTGAGGGTGCAATAGGTGCACTAGTGGTTAGAGACATCACCTAGAGGCCATATATTAAATTTTTGATATGGCTAAGGTATAGGAGGTAGACCTTCACCCTTTAGAGCTACAAATGGATCATTGACAAGAGAGAAGGGGAGGTGGAGCTACTCCCATTGATAGGGTGCATTAGTAGTTTGGTTTGGTATAGGGTATCCCAAGCCCATTTCCTAGGTATATGAGGGAGGATTTAGAGGTTCTATTGCTAGTACGCCAACTTTCTCCCATAGTTTTAGATGGTGGGTATTAGGAACTTCCTGCCAGGGCTCTGATAGATGATTTTGGGTATACAGATGGTTATATGGCCTAGTATCAACCCATATATATAGTTGTAGATGCTGGTGGAGATGATGAAGGTGCAAGGCCAATGGATATAGATCTAACTGATCATGATGGATAGGCATGGGGGATTTAGTTATATCCCAAGCATAGGTATAAACATTATAAGGATAGGTACCCATACTATAGGGATAGGTTACAATATTTTAGGCATAGGTGGTGACCCTAACTGGAAAGCGAGATCATGTGTGGATATCTCTTAGGTTGGTAATACAGGAGGAGACTCATTGAGGTAGAGGGTAGGGGCAGCCATGACAATAGTGGGATGACCACCAAATATAGTGCCTTAGATATGTTATCTAGCCACTGTGGAGGAGCTCAGGTATTATGAGGTCATAGTGTTATCATAGCTTCTTCTTGAGATGAGATATGGTGAGTACTGGGCCAGCTTGGTAGGGGGTCCCTCTGTAGCTACTCCAGGATAGTGGGTTTCTATAGTGGGCCATGTAGGGACACCAAGGGGGCCACCACCATATGGGAGTGTAGGTGTAGGTACAAGTGGAGCCAGTAGCAGTGGCATAGGTGCATGTGGGGCTAATGGTAGTAGTGCCTCATGATCATGTTTTAGACATTTTTTGATATATATTAGTAGTGATAGGTGTACACTATTTTGATACTAGATTGCATGCCGATGCAGTGAGATATACATGTTTTGAGAGAGAGGCTATACATTGCTACATGTATTATTTATGATGACATGATGTATATGATGTATGGTGTTATATATGATGTCATAGATGATGTATGTTTATGGTTTACATGTTATTGTGGATATTTATATTTATGTTTATGGTTGATGGTTTATGGTTTCCTACGTATGTGTTATGAGATGTTGACTTAGTAGCTTAGGCATGTGATGTTTGAAAGATAGTTATGATGCTCTGATTTTTTTCATGGATATGATAGGTATGTGATGATGTGGTTTGCATGAGATGTATTATGGTAATGTTATGGATAGATTGGTAGATGACATATGATATTGTTCTAGATATTTTGATTATTGATTTTGTTTATGCTCATGAGAATGAATTAGGATATAATACATTATGTTTTGATGGTAGATGGATAGGATTATGTTTATGGCATGACGTGATATGATGTGCTTTCATGGTGTTTTGATCATAGATAGGTAGATGACGTGGTTCATAGATATAGCTCATAATGTTATGCTTTTGATTTGATATTTGTTGTTTATGGAAATAAAATGTGGATATGGTTGAAGACGTGATAAGAATTCATAAAGTAGATGACAAATTAAATGTTTAGGATAGTGAGAGGAATCATGAGAGGTACGTCTACATGAACAAATAAAAGATAAGAAACATAATGCCTCCTCATTGATAAGGATAAAAATTAAACTTGAAGTTGGATTGGATAAATTAAAATAAGCCTTTCAAATGATTCACATTAACATGCTTAGGTTGATAAATAGGTATCTTGATCACATTGCATCAAGTAAGCTCATAGTCCCATGCATATGATATATGAAGGGAGGATGGGTGAGACTGGATCCTTTTGCAAGACTAGCATGCCTCTTCTAGAGGCTTCCAAGAGGAATAATATAAACAAGTCTATGCTCATATATAAAGTGTAGACTAATCAATGCAAGAAGTCTACTGAGGAGATCTGATTGTAGCTTTTTGAAATTATTACTTTTATGAGAGCTGATTGTAGCATTTTTCATTGATTTTACTTTTACTTATGGGTTTTTTCTTATTTTGATTTTGCTTGGGGTTGGGGAAATTGATCAATGCGATAAGCTTCCAATAAATTGCTAGCTTTTGAGAAGTGCGTTACTTAGCCATTCTTCAAGGGAGTGGTCTAAGTTTTTGTGCCTAGTTCAAATGATTTTGATAGTTATCCTTTAAGGGAGTAGTCCACCTTACATTTTGCAATTTTAGATAAGTTTTCAATAGTTTGTCCTTTAAGGGAGCAGTCTACAAATGCTAACAATGACCCATGATTTGGTTGTGACTTTGATATTGCTTTTTCTTTTGTTTGATTTTACTTGGCATAGACTTCCTTATACATGCTCGAGGGGTTACCTTTATGAAGGAAAATCTAG
The DNA here is from genome assembly GCA_037957365.1 of Torreya grandis. Classification (NCBI taxonomy): domain Eukaryota; kingdom Viridiplantae; phylum Streptophyta; class Pinopsida; order Cupressales; family Taxaceae; genus Torreya; species Torreya grandis. Next base: position 1,064,097 of record JARHVA010002177.1, on the reverse strand, counting down.
AGGTACAAGAAGGTTCTTTAGGTGAAAAGAGGTGTAGGTGATAACAACCATGGGAATCGATCTTGAGGAGATAAGAAGTACCATGAGAATAATGCTATAGGTAGAGCCGTGGTGCCCATAGTTCAAGATTAGGCTATGACTGTGATAGATAATCACATGGTTTAGCTATAGTCAGTTGCCCCTAAAAAGATGGATATGAATGTGGTTACAGGGGATGAGCTTAAGTTAGATCAAAGGTGATTGTGATCCTTCTTTAACAATAGAAATGACATAGATGTGAAGTATTGAGAGGTTTAGGTTTTGGTTTTCCTTTGATAGAGGACAAATGATAAGCTCCTGATCCATACTTATGAGTTATGATGTAAGGTCCAAGCCAATTGAAAGCAAATTTTCCCCTTTTGCTTTTCTTTATATTAGTTACATGTTAATCTTCCTTGAGGATGAGATCTCCAATATTGAATTCTCAAACTTTCAAGTGTTTATTATAAGCACACTTGATTCATTCTTGATAGACATGGAAATGGGAAAGAGCAGCTAAATTACGCTTATCAAGTAGCTCAAGTTGGGATAATTTTTTTTATGGTAATCATCTTTTGAAATGAGATCATGTAAAGATATGTGAAGATAAGGTATTTAGACCTTGAGAGGCAATACAACCTTAATTCCAAACATGAGATAAAAAGGTTTAGCACTTGTAGGGGTTCAAATACTAGTGTGATATGCCCATAAGGTGAAAGGGATGTGCAAGTGCCAATCCTGACCTAAGGCATTGACCATTTTGATAAGCATATTGTTAAGGATTTTGTTAGAGACCTCTGTTATTCCATTTGCTTATGGTTAATAAGGTGATGAAAAGCTTAGTTTAATACCAAATACATCACAAAGACCTTGAACTTGTTTATTTTTTAAGGATTTGCCATTGTCAGTGATGATCTTATGGGGAACACCAAAGTAGTAGATGATATGATGGGTGATAAATTCAATAATCTTTTCATCTTTTGTCAAGACAAGAGGAATAGCCTCCACTCATTTGGTGAAATATTTAGTCATAGTGATGATAGAGTGATGTTGTTGTGAAGAGTGGGGGTTAATTTCACCAATAAGGTCTAGACCCCATTGTGAAAAAGGCCAAAAGTTAGTGGAAAAATGAAGGCTATGGCTAGGTGTGTGATGCAAATTAGCATGTTGTTGACACTTGACACAGTTTTTCACATAATTAAAATAGTCTTGGTTAAGGATAGGCTAGTAATAGCCTAAGCAAACAATTAAAGTGACCGCCACAGATACCATCATGCATTTAGCCATAGCGAGACAATTAAAGTGACCGCCACAGATACCATCATGCATTTCCTTGATAGTGTGAGAGGCTTCTAGACCACAAAGGTAACAGAATAAGATGCCATCAAAACTATGTTTATAGAGGATGCCTCTCATAATGGTATAGTGGGAGGTACTCTAAATAAATGCTTGAAAGGCATTCCTAGAGAGGACAAATGGAACTATGCCAAGGTTTAGGTAGTCGAAGGTGCATTGATACCAAAGGTCAGGCTGGATCTCCTCCACATTAAAGATGGTTGGAGTGTCTGACTTAACATAGGAAGGTTTGATGAGGTGATGGAAAATGATTGATAGCTTAGATTTTGATAGTGTTGATGGGATCTGGGAAGCAAGAGAAGCCATGGTTTCAGCAAACTTGTTGGTAAATTGTGGGGTGGTTTAAATATGGTAGTGTTCAATGATGTCAAGAGTTATACAGTTAACTATCTATATAGTTTCAAAATCTCATTCTTACACTATTAGATGTCACTGACTTGATTGAACACAAGTTAAGAGTCACCAAAGATGTTAATTATTCTAATTCCCATGGATAATGTAGTTTAGAGACCTATTACTAGGGCTTCACATTCAACCACATTGTTGGTACATTCATAGTCAAGTTTAAAAGATAAAGGAAGTGGTTCAACAACAAGGGGGATAAGGATGATATCAACTCCCCCACCACATTGACATTTGGAACCATCAAAGAACATGGTTACATGATTGGTGAAATCTATTTGGGATAGGGTTGTGATGGACTCGTCTAGAAATTCAAGATGAGGAGGTTGGTTTCTTGGCAGGGGTGCATCAACCAACTAGTCAATAATGACTTGCCCCTTAATGGAATTTAGCTAGAGTAATTCAAGGTCAAACTTAGCTAAAAGCATGATCCACTTGTCCATATGCTAGTTTTGGTATGGATTCGAGTGCATGTACTTAAGCAAGTTGGTATTGGTTATGACAAAAAAATTATGGTTAAGAAGGTAGTGGCAAATTTTGGTGGCCATAAAGACTAAGGCCAAACACAGTCTCTCAGTGTATGTATACTAAGTCTTGTATCAACAAGTGTATGGCTTATGTAATAAATGGCTTGCTCTTTGTGTTGTTTATCTCGATGGGTAAGCATCACCCCTAGGGAATGGTTAGTGGTAGAGATATAAAGGTAGAAAGGTTAGTCATCCTTAGAATGTGTGAGGATAGGTGGAGATAGAAGGTACTCTTTGAGTGCACCAAAGGCCTTTTGACAATTGACATTCCAATTGAAAGAGATGTCCTTTTTCAAGAGATGATGAAAGGGTTGGCATCAATTTGAGAGCTGAGAATTAAAGCGATGAATGGATTGGAGCTTCCCCTATAAACTATAGAGTTTTTTAAGATTGGTTAGAGGTAACATCTCAAGGATGGCTTTGATCTTGGCGAGATCAACCTCAATTCCTCAAAGGGAAATGATGAAACCAAGGAGTTTTCTTGATAAGACCCCAAAAATACATTTCTTAGGATTGAGATGGACATGGTAATAGTTAATTCTCTCAAAGATAATCTTGAGAATGGCTAAGTGGTCCTTGCAAAGTTTGGATTTTCCAAGGAGGTCATCCACATAGTCCTCGATGATTGTGTGGATAAGATCATGGAAGATGTAAGTCATAACACATTGGTAGGTTACATCAACATTCTTAAGACCAAAGGCATGACCTTATAACAAAAATCCCCCCATGGGGTGATAAAGTCATTTTTGTGTTGATCTTCAAGGGTAATCAAAATTTGATTATAACTTGAGAATCCATCCATGAGAGACAACATCTCATGGCCTATTGTAAGATCAACAAGTTGGTCAATGCTAAGTAGGGGAAAGTCATCCTTTAGGAAAGTGAGGTTAAGGTCACAAAATTTCACATAGATACGTAGTCCCCATGTAGTTTTAATGACAAACATGATGTTGAAAACCCATTGGGGATAATTAATGGGCTGAATGAAGTCAATAGAGAGGAGGCATTGAAGCTCTTCCTTGACAAGAAGGGCTATGTGAGGATGCATTCATCAAAGTTTCTATCTGATAGGCTTGGCATCAAGATTGGTTACAATGTTTTGGGTGGTAATGATTGGGTCAATACCAGGCATATTGGCATATGACTAGGCGAATATAATGCTATGGTCCTGGAGGAAGGTAGAGAAGTCTTGAAGTTCCTTATGGGTGAGAGATTAGCCCAATTTTATAACATGAGGGTTGTCTGAAGTGCCTATGTAAATATCCATAGTGGATTCATTTAACATGGTTGAGGTCTCTGAAGGTAAGGATTTATGGATGGAGGGATTAGGTGCGCCAAGGTAGGTGAAAATAGAATCATCATCCTGGCATTAGACAATGTTAATGGTAGGAGTCTTCTCCTACCAATTCAGGAAGGATCAAAGGGATGGATATGGGTGCCCCTTCCTTTTTATAAGTTAGGGGGTAAAGGTAATCATGTTGATGAAAAAAATTAGGCGAGATGATGTCCTCATCTTCATACTTAGGTGGAGGGGGTGCTGGTGAGGAAGGGGTCTCTTATTCAATGATGGTAGTGTTGACCCAATTTTGCCCCTCAGGCAAAATCTCAGTCACCTCCTACACCTGCTTCGCAGGCCCAGTCATTTCAGGTTGCAAGGTCCACTTTCAGGTCTTGACAGTGCCATTGCAGAAAATAGGCAGCAAAGGACAGAGTCTTCAGACGTCCGCAAGAGAAGAAAGGGGAAAAAATGAAGTTTCGACACTTAGCCAAAAAAGAGGCAGAGAAAATGCAGAGGGCGGCAGAATCGCCGCCCACTACAAGGGCGGGTAAAATGAGCCCGTCTACGAAGAAAATGCGGAGGGTGGCGAATTCGCCGCCCACAACACAAAGAAAGGCAAAGACATCGGCCGACGTCGGCAATACTGCCGTCGTCGGCACCTTACAGAGGCCGACGTCGGCAGAACCGCCGACGTCGGCAGAACAAGGGCAGGCACAAAAAACAAAAAAGCCCGCCCATGGCGATGAAATGAAAAAAGCCCGCCCATGGCGGTGAAGTGAAAAATCCCGCCCATGGCGGTGAAATGGAAAACCCCGCCCCATGGCGGGGAAAGGGAAATTGCCGTGCAGAAAACAACTATACCGACGTCGGCAGATTACCTTAACCGACGTCGGCAGGATTGCCGCCGTCGGCAGCTTATCGGCCGACGTCGGCAGATTTTCCTACATGAAGTTCATGTAAAGGGCAGCAAAATCACCGCCCACTATAAGGGCGGCAAAGTTCCCCTGCAGTGCACAAGAAAAAACCCGCCCAGCTGCCAAAGGAGAAGACCAGCGCGCAAAACGAGGCAACCAGCATGGTCTTGGCAGACTTGTGACGTCATCAATAGTGTTTTTCACACTTTTCAATGAGACTTCTCTTAGCTCTTCTGCTATAAATACAAAGACTTAGTCATTTTCAAAGGATCTTCCTGACTTTTGTAAAGAGCATTGCTCTCCAAAATTCCCACCTGAATCAATAAAAATACAGTTTTTACCTCTATTTGGATGGATCTATTAGTGTATGCATTAAATGTTAATCTGTGCCCAGTCATTGTCTCTTGATGCTCTCACAGGTTCAACACCAGCAAACCTGTGATCTACGAAGTGCCACTGTCTGCTGCTGCCAGGAGTAGAGTTCTGTTTCAGAGGTATTGAACAGGTGAGGTCACTTACAGTGTGTGTTTCTCAGCACCTTGGTGAGTCCCTGTTTCTTGTACTTTCCATAAGAACCTCCCTGTCATCCCAGAGACCTGGTCTTTTCTGCCAGATCTGAGTGTATGTATGTTTTTGTCTGATTCTGAGAGTGGATGTGGGAAGGTCACCTGTTTTTGGTGTATCACCTCTTTTAGAGTAGGCTGTTTGTTTTCAAGCTTTTCTCTCTCTTTTCACTCCCCCCCCCAAGTGTATACCTATATACCTATATTTTGTGTTACCTGAAACAAACAAGATACATCAGAGGGAACTAGCCCATATCTAGAGACTCTCCTCTCCTGCTTCGCCGTCCCACAGGCGAGAGAGGGGTTTCCATGTTGCGGGGAGAGGGCAGGAATCCGTGTTCCTGCCGCTGGGTGCACTTTCCAGCGTCAACAGTTCTGGCACGCCCGGTGGGACTGTGATTTTACCAGTCAGTTTTTAACGCAGTAAGGTTTCAGGACTGATGCTGGTCTTGTTACAACAAATCAAGTTTCTTCAGCATCTGGCGACTCCGAGTTGGATCCACTGGTTAAGCAGTCTAGTGCCACCAAAAATCATCTATTTCTTGTATGTATAATTCTTTTGCAAAAAATCATGGATTTTGTTCTCCTTCATATAATATCGATCAGACTTCAAATATTTATGGAATCCCCTCAAGTAGCTCTCCTAGTTGCCCTGCAACTATAAGGGAGGTGGCATTGGAATTTGAGAAGCAGACAAAAGTAATTGACAGATTGGAAGAGCAGCACAAGTATCAGCAGGAGCTGATGTATAAAGAGGAGTGCTTGTTTAGGCAAGCACAAGCCGTACAGTCCATGAAGAAGGAGGTAAGAAAATGGAGAAATCCATCTATTCAAGGCAACTAGCCTTGTGTACCCCCTCCTAACCTAAAGAAAACCCCCTCTTTTACACCAAATCCATTTTACCAAATTGCACTTGCTCACTCCAACTCATCAAATACTGTTCTTCCCAATCCCGTACGCCTAGCCTTCCAACACCAGAGGGCATCAGAGCAACCTCCCATGGAGATCAATCTTTTCAACTCCTCAGATCAGGAATCTCCCATTGAGAATAATACTACCAGCGAGCACGTCCCTCTTCTAGAAGCTCCTCCAATGCACCAACAGTGTTTTCCTTGCATTCCTCAGCCTCCCCAAGTTTTCCAGCATGATGTGCAAATTCCAAGTTGGAGGAAAGAATGTCAAGGACCAGCTCAGAGCTTTGAAGAGGATCATGCTGGTGACCTCCAAGAAAGACTCTTCCAGGAAAACCTAGCCAGACAGATTGAAGACTTAGAGGCTAGGATGAAGCTTCTCCTTGAAAAAGAGTTAAATTTTTCAGACCTTGCAGAAGAAACTCAGGACCTCGTGGAGAACAAAGTTGCTGCCTATTCACAGGGGCAAGATTCAAATTCAGGGATCCTGAATTGGGGGAAGACAGTGGAATCATGGGGCAGCAAAGAAAAAGAAGAAAAGCAAGGTTTTTCTCAAAACCTTGAAGAAGCTGAAGATGTGCCCACCTATGACGATACTGGAAGCCTCCAAGAAAAGCTTTTTCAAAAAGATCTGGGTAAGAGAATTGCAGAGTTGGATTCTAGAGAGTATTCCCTCAGCCAATGTGTGGTGGACGGTTCAAACCAAACAACACATTCCATGCCTGAACACACCCCACCTACATATTTCCAAGAGAGTTATCAGGCCGCCCCTGATATTGATGAGGTGTTGACCAAGTGGAGGGAGGAGAATCATTCGATTCTAGCTCAAGGGCTGCCCCCTCTCCCACATGTTTTTTCCACTTCCTCCCTTCTCGAGGAAGACCCTATTTTGCAAGAGGTAGGTGAGGAACAAAAGATCCAATATGCAGTCCTTCAAGAGGTTGTCATGAGCAACAACGAAGAAGAAATCATCATTGACACTCTTTGTGAAGACCTTATCAGCAGTAGAGAAGATGCAGGCCTTGCGTATATGCAGATGTTCCAGCAATTCGAAGAGGAACAAATGCATGGTAAGCTCTCTTCCCCTCAGTTTGATGAACTTTCTTGCTGTATTGATGAGGATAACTACATTGAAGAGCCTGAAAAAGAGGAAGATCAGGAGAATGTTTTTGAAAATCTAGAAAACCTGATCAGCAAAGAGGAAAAGGAGAGGTCCGTCTTCTTGGAGGAATGCCTTGAAGAACTGAGCTTTAGACAAGAAAGTGAAGTCTTGTGGGATGAACAATCATTTTGTGAGCCCCTTTTAGACATCACCACAGTCAAATTTCTTCAAGAAGGCCACGAAGAAGCAGAGGACAAGTCTGACAGAGTTTTCAAAGAGACAGAAAGGAACAAATCAGACCATGATACATTGCAGAAGAATTGTGCAGATCAGAGGGCTTACGGTGATAAATCGACAGCCATTGATTTCTTGGTGGAGAGCACCAATTTCAAGGACCAGCATCCAACAGGCCTCTCAGAACAATCAGAGTACGTATATATTGGAGGCATGTTCGATTTTGATCCCCTCAGTTTCCAGCCAACTCAGGTGACAGGCAGGGAGAGCAAGTCACCAAATCTCATTTTCTTTCAGCTACTTGCCTGTCATGATAAGTCCCTTCACCAGGAAGGGGACTTGAGAAATTTTCCTTTTGATCCAGGAGGGATACGAGCATTCCTAGCTAGTTGTATATAATAGTTTGCTTTCAGTTGTTTCCCTGTTTTCCCTAAGTGCAGTTTGCACAGTTAGTTGTTTTTAGTCTTGTGTGTTTCCCTTAGCAATAGGGGTAATTTCTATATTTTTGATTTTGGAATCTTCAAAAGTTGTTGTGAACTCGCTTCAAAGTCACCATCCGACTCCGCAACTGGGTTCTAAGCATAGCAGGCACGCTTCCCCCGTGAGTCGCCAATTTGTTGACCCAATTTTGCCCCTCAGGCAAAATCTCGGTCACCTCCTACACCTGCTTCGCAGGCCCAGTCATTTCAGGTTGCAAGGTCCACTTTTAGGTCTTGACAGTGCCATTGCAGAAAATAGGCAGCAAAGGACAGAGTCTTCAGACGTCCGCAAGAGAAGAAAGGGGAAAAAATGAAGTTTCGACACTTAGCCAAAATAGAGGCAGAGAAAATGCAGAGGGCGGCAGAATCGCCGCCCACTACAAGGGCGGGTAAAATGAGCCCGTCTACGAAGAAAATGCGGAGGGCGGCGAATTCGCCGCCCACAACACAAAGAAAGGCAAAGACATCGGCCGACGTCGGCAATACTGCCGTCGTCGGCACCTTACAGAGGCCGACGTCGGCAGAACCGCCGACGTCGGCAGAACAAGGGCAGGCACAAAAAACAAAAAAGCCCGCCCATGGCGGTGAAATGAAAAAAGCCCGCCCATGGCGGTGAAGTGAAAAATCCCGCCCATGGCGGTGAAATGGAAAACCCCACCCCATGGCGGGGAAAGGGAAATTGCCGTGCAGAAAACAACTATACCGACGTCGGCAAATTACCTTAATCGACGTCGGCAGGATTGCCGCCGTCGGCAGCTTATCGGCCGACGTCGGCAGATTTTCCTACATGAAGTTCGTGTAAAGGGCGGCAAAATCACCGCCCACTATAAGGGCGGCAAAGTTCCCCTGCAGTGCACAAGAAAAAACCCGCCCAGCCGCCAAAGGAGAAGACCAGCGCGCAAAACGAGGCAACCAGCATGGTCTTGGCAGACTTGTGACGTCATCAATAGTGTTTTTCACACTTTTCAATGAGACTTCTCTTAGCTCTTCTGCTATAAATACAAAGACTTAGTCATTTTCAAAGGATCTTCCTGACTTTTGTAAAGAGCATTGCTCTCCAAACTTCCCACCTGAATCAATAAAAATACAGTTTTTACCTCTATTTGGATGGATCTATCAGTGTATGCATTGAATGTTAATCTGTGCCCAGTCATTGTCTCTTGATGCTCTCACAGGTTCAACACCAGCAAACCTGTGATCTACAAAGTGCCACTGTCTGCTGCTGCCAGGAGTAGAGTTCTGTTTCAGAGGTATTGAACAGGTGAGGTCACTTACAGTGTGTGTTTCTCAGCACCTTGGTGAGTCCCTGTTTCTTGTACTTTCCATAAGAACCTCCCTGTCATCCCAGAGACCTGGTCTTTTCTACCAGATCTGAGTGTATGTATGTTTTTGTCTGATTCTGAGAGTGGATGTGGGAAGGTCACCTGTTTTTGGTGTATCACCTCTTTTAGAGTAGGCTGTTTGTTTTCAAGCTTTTCTCTCTCTTTTCACTCCCCCCCCCAAGTGTATACCTATATACCTATATTTTGCGTTACCTGAAACAAACAAGATACATCAGAGGGAACTAGCCCATATCTAGAGACTCTCCTCTCCTGCTTCGCCGTCCCACAGGCGAGAGAGGGGTTTCCATGTTGCGGGGAGAGGGCAGGAATCCGTGTTCCTGCCGCTGGGCGCACTTTCCAGCGTCAACAGGTAGCAATATTTCTTATTATTGGGAAGAATGAAGTCAAGGCCATGCTTCTCATGAGGCCTTCAGGTCTCAATCAAGATCAATGTGTGTGGTCCATGCTCATATCATCCTAAGCCAAATCCTTTCTAGGCACACTTGTGAAGGTATATTTTGGTGAAGTCTAGGTTGTCCAAGTAAGAGAATGTACAGGTGGATAATTATGGGGAAGAGGGGGTGACAATAGCATCGATTAGCTTGTCAATTCCCCCATAGATAAAATGGGTTTGACAACTTAGATGTCCCAAGGGAGTAATGGATCCAATGTTGGGGTCATAACCTGGTTGGTAGTTGAGTTTATTATACTCTTGGGGAGTAGGGAAAGCATCAAAGGTAAGGAGTCGATATTCTTTGAGGGTAAGGCAGTGAAAGGTAGATTCTAAGGGATTAGTGGTGGGTATTTGGTCTATGGGAATAGACAAATTGGTAGATGCCTCTGTGGAAGGAGAATCAATGGATTCATTTTTTATGGTTGAGGGCTTGGTAACAGATGCTTGGGGTGCTTTTGTCAGAGGTAGGAGGGCATCATTGGGTCGGTAGGTCATATTACATGCTACAAAAGGGCTAAGGTTAGCTTGTATGGTAATAACTTGATCCTCATGCTTGAATTTGACACAATGGTGAAGGGTATAAGGTATGTAACCCATAGCATGGATCTAAGGTCTCCCTAACAAAAATTTGTATTAGAATTCACCTTTGACCACATAGAAGAGTTCAAGGAGCATGCATGGTCTGAGATGAATGTGGAGGATAATGGTTCCCAAGGTAGTGGTTATGGTGTAATTAAAGGATCTAAAGATAGTTGAAGTTTGGGACATGACATTCTTTGATAATTTGAGTTGGTCATAGGCATGGGAAGGGATGATGTTGATGCTTTTCCCACTATTGATCATAGCTTGTTTGACATGGGTTTGGTTGATGTGGGCAGTAATGAAGAGAGGAGGATATAGATCCTCAAGGTGGATAGAAGGTATCTCTAAGTCCTTGAAAGTAATAAGGTTGGAGAGTTAGAGATCACCTACAAAGGCCTTTATAGGTGGGGAGTCACCTAGTATAACCTCAATAGCTTGCATAGCCTCTATCATGGCTTGATGATGGTGAGGTGAGGTGGAAATGAGCTCGTAGAGGCTCATCTTAGCTAGAGTTTGGTGAAGTTGCTTAAGAATGACCCTCCTGATGGATTCAGAGGGGTTAGCCTTAGAGGTGCCTAATATGGTAACTTTGGGCTTAACTAAAGACGTAGAGGTTTGGTTTAAGATGAGTTGGTCGATATGTCCATGGAATGGACACTTTGGCCTTCCCTTTATCCTTTTGTTGTGATTGTCTAACCACATTAATGGTATGGATAAAGGGGAAAGGTGTGATAGGAGGTTGGGTATATTTTATGTCACTCTAAGGTGAGAGTGGAGGATTAGGGCTGCATTGGAAAATGGATGTTAGGTGCATTGGTAGAGGAGTCAAGGGAAGTTTATCTAATAAACGATCATCCTCATCATAGAGCTGATGGATAATGACCTAGAGAGCTTTGCAATTCTACATATCATGCTCGGGTGTCCTATGATAGGAACATATTTGACAGTTTTTATACCAAATCAATTTTAAACCAAGAGGATCAAAGGACCTGATAGGGGGTAAAGTGAGGTAAGAGGCTTATAGTAACCTTCAAAAAATGGTTGTATAGGATTCAACTAGAGATGGGGAAGGTCCAGAGTTTTTGGTGTTGGTTGGGAAGATGGGCATGTTGGTAGTAATGGGTTTGGTGAGTGTTTCTATGCAATTTCACTTTCACATTCAAAGGAGAGAAAATGAGAAATTTAAGAAATGGTCAAGGCATGTATGTACCTGGATGTAGTCTGCGCACCGTAATCCAGACGTTGTGAGAACTCCTCTTTTGTTGTGGAGGAATGACACCTGAAAGAGATAGACACTAAAACACGAAGAACATTAGTTGATAAAAGGGTGGATTGCCAAGCAAAAGCTTGGTCCTAGAAGCGCTAAGGCTTCTTGGAGGATGACAATCCATTGTTTAAGACAAAATATGACAGAGACAGAAAAGAGAAATAATGAAAGATGTGAAAAGAAAGAACTAAAAGCAAATGCATACCTAATAAGCTGCAATCTGCTAAACACAGTCGCCAACATCGGTGATATTTTCGGCGTCGATCAGGGAGGTCGCCGATGACGGTTAGACTGCTGATGTTGGTAGGGGAAGTGGACGAGGTCGGTCAGGGCAAATGGCCAGGGATGAGTTACAGGTCTAGTTTCTGGTCTGTAGAATGGATTTTGTCTCGTCTGAGGGTCTGAGGGTCTATGAGGGATTCAGAGGGATTGTTTGGGGTTTAAGGGACTGAGAATCTTGTCAGGAAAAGGGGTAAGGAGCAGGAAAAAGACCTTTCGGCCTTTTCGTAAAGCAATTTAGTTAGGTTGATTAGATGGGTCTTAAGATAGTCTGTGGGTCTCTGATAACTTATGCTGAGTTGATTGGACAGAGGGTGTTGCCTAAAGAGAGACTAAGGGAGTGTCAGAGGCAAAGAAAAAAGAATAAGGGGTGAGAGAAGGCTTTTCAGCTTCTCCGAGAAGAATAGGGAAGGTTGGGTCAAGGATGCTTGGAATAGACAATAGACAGAATACTAATATATTTGAAATGATATTAGAATGAAAACAATACAAATACTTAGCTGTGATATGAATTGGCAAAGGTGCAGAAGCTGAGTTTCAGTTGTCGTTGGTGATGGAGATATCATGCAATCCCTGTGCAGAATGTCTGATGCAAGACCGTAGTGCCTAGAAAGTGCTGCCAAGAATGTTGATCCCTGCAAGAACACCAAGAAGCCTAGAACACTGAAAAGCAAAAGCATGAGAACTTTGTTTCACTGGAAGAAGATTCAAGAGTCGTGATTAGCTTCAGAGATTAGTTGATCTGTGATTAGGGTCTCAAAGAGTCAGAAAAATGGTTTAAGTATAACCGACGTCGGTGATTCTGCCGGCGTCAGGCAACATTTGACCGACGTCGACGGGTGCAGAACGGGAAAAAGAGCCACCAAGCCCCTCTTTCATCCGCCAAGTGCACTATCCGTTGGAGAATGTCAAAGGTTGGGCTAAATACGCATGAGAGTTGGTTAGGCGGTTAGAGAGAAGTAAGAATAGGTCTTGGGTGAGTCATAGGATGGGAATTAGTCCAAGGCGAGGTGTCCTGGGTGATGTGTCCAAGGAGGGGGGTTAATTCAAAATAAGTTTCTTATTTTAAATTAGTAATTGCATGTTTTAGGAATGGGTTAGGAATGGACCAAGGAGGAAGGTGACCAAGGGTTAGACACTATTTTGGTGTCTACATTTGCCCCTTTTTGTCTTGTTGGTTGCTCTAAATGAACTGCAAGACAAAAATAGGAGTCGATTGCCCCAGGTATGGGATAAGGTTGATTTCGTCTTGTTGGTTGTTCAAGTGAACTGCAAGACAAAAATAGGAGAGAGTTGGTTGCCCCGATTATGAATGAAGTATTCCCCCTCAAAGCAGGAGTCGAGGGAAAGGAACCTGAAATCGGGTGCTGATTTGATAGAGAGTGGATGAAAAGGGTGAAGATAGAGTGAGAATGCTACAAAAGTTGTGATTACGCGTACACCACTTCACGAGATGGTCAAGTCAAATTATCGCATGTCGAGGGTCGAGGAGTGCCAAAATTGAAATAACTAGGCCCCAACAGTTAGTCATCTACTGATTGGGTATTCAATCAAAGTTGAAGCTCCAATAGTCGTCGTGTTCTAGGTATCCCAGGCTCAGGAAGTGCTCTCGAAAACACGAAAATGTCACAAGTAGTGCAGATCAACTGGCTTGCGATCCTATACTTGTGAAGGTCAAAAATTTGCGCACAATTTTACTAACCAATCATGAGGTAGCATATATGCAAAAAAAACCAAGGCAGAATTGCTTTGGAAGTAGTCACGGTTAGGGAGATGGTCATGATCTCCAAGGTCTGGTGGTCGATGGATGGATGCAAAAGTGATCTCAAGTGTACCCCAAGGGGCCAAAATGACATGGTCTAAAGGACTGACGGATTGGGGGCATGATTTTGGGGCAACAGAGAAAAAAAGGAGGTTGGAAGGACGCTGACGTCGGTGACAAAAACTGACGTCAGTAGCCAAAAATGGTCGATGTTGGTAGATGTCAGCCAACATCGGTGGATTAGGGCACGCATATGCCGACGTCGACGACCTACCAAATCCACCAAAACTAGATTGGCAGCCCACCAAAGGTCATTTGTGTTTATTTGACTGAGAGAAAAAAAAGTGCTCTAGATTTTGAGGAGTGAAAGTGATTGATAGTGAGCGAATTAGCGGTGTGAGGTGGCAAAGTGAGATTGGTGGAGAGAGGGAGTAGATTGGAGTTTGATTGGAGGTTGAAGAGTCAGTTGTGGGCCAGTCAGGAGTTTGAGGCAGAAGTGATGGCAGAGGGAAGTAGAGGACCCGCGGGAGGTCCACCACCAGTGGCACCCATCGTGCCACCACGTCGGCGATGCCGAGATGAGGTAGGAGGGTCTCTAAGCCCTAGTTGGTTAGATTTTTGTTTTTATTTGTGTTTTGAAATTTTTGTTGATATGGGCAGAAAATGAGGGGGGAGGGTATCTAGGAGGGTGGGAAAGGGATCTAGGATAGGTTAGGGGGTTTTGAGAGGGTTTTGGGGGGTGAAATGGGGAAGCCCTAATTTTTAGGGCTCACGCCGTTCGGCCCTAGGGCCGAACCAGTCGCCGACGTCAGCGGGTTCGCTGGCATCGGCCGACCAGCGACCGGCGTCGGTCACTAACCTACCGACGCTGGTCACTAAGTGACTCGTGTCAGTTAGGTGAGTGCCGTCATCAGTACGCTAACTGATGTCAGTTGGCTGCCTGGTCAAAAGAGAAATGAAAAATGTTTAAGTCGAGGGGTTGAAGTTATGCCAAGGGCTTCTCGGGTGTTGGGTTAGGCATAGATAGTGAAATAGGGAAAGTTTTTAACATGAAATCGACTTGGGTGGATGTAGGTGAGGCTGACTTTGATGTTGCAAGATCGCCTCCTGACATTGCTGATGCAGATGTGCGGAGGGGTGACAGTCGATGAGTGGGCGCAGTTGGACTCGGTGGGCTGTGACGCTACTGCAGAGTGGCGCGGGATGCGAGTTTGATGGTGGCACTGATCGAGCGGTGGGATCATTCCACCAACACTTTCCATCTTCCCACGGGAGAGATGACGCTCACAATTAAGGATGTGTACTAGATTTTGTGGCTACCAGTACACGGAGCAGACCTTTATGTGTGCTTGAGAGAGGTGCACGATATTCATATGGTTACGCTGTTTGGAGAGCATGTCACGGAGATGAGCTACCACTCAGTGAGTTTTGCGTATGAGCCTTTGTACGTTGCAGATGAGGACGTATATCGGCTAGCGGTGTTGATGATGATAGGCATCACGGTGTACGCATTGCCAGATGCAGAGGGTGACAGGTTTTCGGTCGCTATGACCAAAGTTTTGCTAGATATGTTAGAGTAGCAGATATTGTTCGCTTGGGCACCAGTGTTTTTGGCCCAAGTATATAGAGAGCTGTGGGGTATCAATCGGCGGTGGCAATACAGCTTGTGCATTGGCCACCTGCTACATTGCTGGGCCTATGAGCATATAGTGGTTACCCATCCTCTTGGCCTCCTAGTGGCAATTTTGGCCAGCTTCAGGGTCAGATTCAGGCAGTGGCACAAGGTGATGGCGTAGATGCGGGTAGACGGAGTGGTCAGAGATATTAACCACTACAGAGGGGTACTGGAGGCCCTGATTCCTGCAGACATCATTTGGAGACCATACTTGGTTTATCCAGCGTTCAGAGACTAGGGAGAGCAGCTGGTTGGTGTGCAGAGCCTGAGATGGGTCAGGGGCAGGCGAGCTGGTGAGCTCGAGAGAGTGCCAACAGAGAGAGTGCGGTGCCAGTACAGGCTGCTACAAGATGTACCTCCCGCATTCCCACTGTATAGATGGGATGACATTGAGGCACCACTCCCACTACTAGAGGAGATAGAGGGCCCAAATTTTGAGGAGTTGTCGGTAGGACCTGGGGTGGCTGACCCAAGTTGTACAGAGGCCTACACAGTGTGGTGGGCAGGGCAGTACATAGGTTTATAGGTAGGGCCATAGCCAGATCCACAGGCCATTACCAGGGAGTGGGATACAGCCCACGAGGAGAGGGACACTGCACGGTAGGAGAGGGATGCGGCACAGGCCCAGGTCATAGTTTTGCAGGGATAGCTGGCAGGGGTTATAGGGCAGCTGACAGAGATGATGAGTCGAGTGACAGTGTTGACGGGTCAGGTCACACTGCTACAGGGACAGATCGCCATAGCCCAGGCACAGGCAGTGGTAGGACAGGTTTTGAGAGGATAGGGTTCGATGCAGTAGCCATCACAGCAGTCGACATTTTCACAGGGGCCAAGACAGTTAGCATCGGTGCAGCTAGGTCAGTCAAAACCACAGGGGTCAGTACAGGGCACGACAGTAGGACAGATGGGTCCACTGTAGACTTTATCTCTAGTTAGATATAGTGATGCGCTAGACAAGATCACATCTTATGAGAGGGCCATCAGGGGGTTCCCTCAGATACAGTGATACTCTGAGATGAGGGTAGAGCAGAGCTGACAAAGGTCTATGTCTCGAGCGATGACTTCTGGGTCTCGCAGATGGCACAGATCAGAGGGGGGAGAGGATACAGCATCTTCCCGACCACCGCCACCACCACCACAGCCACAGCCTTGAGGGCAGACCTTGAGATTATGTATATACCGACCTGCGAGCTGGTGATGCGAGATGTATTATATTTTGTTGAGAGAGAGAGACAGAGACACAGATTGTGTCATTGTAAAAACTATTGATATATATATATATATATATATATATATATGATGAGATATTTGATCATGGATGTGTTTATGAAAAATATTGTGGATGTGTTTGTATGTTATTTTGATCTGATATATGTTTAGGATTATGATGCTTATATGATGATGGATGTACGATTAAGATTAATGATATGGATGAAAATGATTAATGTTAATGATTATGAAAATATGTGATTGTTTGTGACGTGATTGGCAAGTGACAAAAAAAATGTGATGGAAGAAAGACGATGAAGGAATGCGATGAAGAAATGGCCAAGCTAACCCCAGAAGACCCCATGTCAACTGAGTGCTGCCTACATAGCCCCTGTCGTTAGGGCCTCAGGCTAATGTAGTTCTCCCAAGAAGGGAGGAAAAAGATCGAAGTGGTTGATTTTGGTCATGATAAGGATATAGCATTTCCCATATGTCTGAGGGTACATGCTTGAAATGACAAGGAGGAGATGATGCTACAGCCTTTTCTAAATGGTGTAAGCTGTAACATTGGTCGGGGTTTTTCATCCCTAACAACTATCCATATTCGTGATGGATGTTTGCTAAATATGAATTGCAGGTTGATTTATGTTTCAGCAAGTAATGGTTTATGCTTGACATAAATTGTGTGGTTGATAGTTTCCATGTGTATTGATGTCTATGGAAACCAGAATGATTAGGCTATGTGAGTGGTTTGAAAAGAATCGGATTGAATCATTTTGACACATGAATGTGGTTGAATGTGACCAAAGTGTAGGCAGAAAGTAAAAGGCATAAGCGCCCTTTTATTGACAAGGACCAAAATGACAACATAGATAGGGGTTGTTAGAACCAAGAGCCCCATTTATGCGTTGCATCGTTGACCATGAGTTATGTTAGAGCGGCAATCGAATCACTTTTGACATTAAAGTGAGCTTGAAGTCCCTTGAGTAGGTGATATGATAGGAGGAAAGGGTAACCCATTTTAGAGTATGGATAACTTTGCCCCTTTTTATAGGAGACCTTGAGACAACTACAAGTCAAGTCCATGACCCGGTTTTTTTTTTGAGCGGACTGATCAATGCGGGAAGTCCACATAAAGATGTCATTTGTTTGGTGGTCATTTGTGAAGCTGATCGATGCAGGAAGCTTCTAAGAAAGTGTTGTTTGTAGCAAGATTTAGTCATAGCCATCCTTCGATGGAATGGTCTATACTTTGCTTTATAGATTTAAGGGCTTTTGAATAGCTGTCCTGCGAGGGAGAAGTCTATTAGCTACAACAATGATATTACAGCTGTCCTTCGAGGGAGCAGTCTACTTTTTGATTTGATTTTGTGACCTTGGATATTTTGACATCTTGATTTAGTTTTGACAGAATGTTGAGTCATGGACAAGACTTATAGAAGGTCAAGGGCTCCCTTTTATTAAGACGAAGCATCCATACGTCATAAAATGGTTGTAGAGGATTTTGTTAAGGGAAAAAGGGTGGAATGGATTGAGGATTAAAAGGACAAGGATTGCTCAAAGGACGAGCTCAAGTTAAATGTCAAGTGGATGAGTACTCGACTAACAGTAGAATGGTCGCAGATGCAAAGCATTAAGGGGCTCAGGTTCTGGTCAGCCTTCAAGAGAAGATAGATGATAAGTCCCTGATCCATACTTGTGTGTGATGATATAAGGTCCGAGCCAATTAGGAGCAAATTTGCCTCGTTTACTCCGTTCCATATTGGTCACATGTTGGTTCTCTTTGAGGACGAGGTCTCCAATATTGAAATCTCGTTCTCTCAGAGTTTTATTATAGGTGCGTTTGATGCAATTTTGATAGACATGGAGATGATTGAGGGAAGCAAGACGACGTTCGTCAAGTAACTCAAGTTGAGCTAATCGATCTTGACTAAAGTCATCATTAGAAAGAATGTCATGGAGTGAAATGCGAAGAGACGGGATCTGTACTTCGAGAGGTAAGACAGCCTCTGTTCCGTACACTAGAGAGAAAGGGGTAGCACCCATAGAGGTTCAGATGTTAGTGCAGTAGGCCCACAAAGCGAAGGGTATGTGAACGTGCCAATCCCTTCCAGTGTCATTGACCACCTTCATGAGAATTTTAGTTAAGATTTTGTTAGAAGCCTCGGCCTGCCCATTTGCTTGTGGGTAGTAAGGCGAAGAAAAGCTGAGTTTAATGCCAAAGGAGTCACAAAGTTTTTAGACAGTCTTATTTTTAAAGGACTTGCCATTGTCGGTGATGATTTTGTGAGGTACACCGAAACGACAGATGATGTGGGTGTTGATGAAGTCGATAATCTTGTCGACTTTTGTGGAGACGAGAGGAATAGCTTCCACCCATTTAGTGAAATACTCGGTGGTAGTGATGATGGATTGATGACGAAGAGACGAATGAGGGTTAATCTCGCCGATGAGATCTAAGACCCATTGTGAAAAAGGCTAAAAATCCTGAGCGACTTGTAAGGCGTGACTAGGGAGATGAAGCAAGTTAACATGCTACTAACACTTGATGCAACATCGAACATAATTGCTACAGTCTTGATGAAGAGTGGGCCAATAATAACCCAGGCGAAGGATGCGTTTGGCAATCGAGTTACCACTGAAGTGTCTGCCACAAATCTCATCATGGGCTTGTTTAACAGCATGAGAGGCTTCAGTGGAGTTTAAACAACGAAGAAGAAGACCGTCAAAACCTCTTTTATAGAGAAGGCCCCCTAGCATGGTATAGCGAGCGGTGCCCTTGATGAAAGCTCGCCGTGCATTGATAGAGAGGTTGGGAGGAATGAGAGAATAAGCCAAGTAGTCCTCAAGTTGTTTATACCATACATCTTGTGAACTAGAGTCTATGGTGTGGATGAGATTGATGTCAATGGAAATGTATGAAGGCAATGGCACACAATGTACCATGACATAAATTCTTGATGAGGATGATGATGAAGAAGGAATATGCGAGGCGAGGGAAGCCATGGTGTCAGAAAACTTATTCGTTGATCGAGGAATAGTCTTCAATAAGTGATGGTCGAAAGATGCTAGAAGAGTGTCAACACGGTGCTTGTACCTTTGTAAAATTTCATTTTTACAAAGATATGAACCATTGATTTGATTGACAACAAGTTGTGAGTCACTGAAGATGTTGATGGACTTGATATTTAAAGAAAGGGTAGTTTGAAGTCCCAAAATTAAGGCTTCGTATTTGGCCATATTATTGGTACATTCAAAGTCGAGTTTGAAAGACAGGGGCATGGGTTCACCTTCATGTGGAATGAGGATGACCCTCACACCCCCACCGAGTTGACATTTAGAGCCATCAAAGAACATCGTCATTTGGTAGAATGTGTCATCAGTCGAGAGAGTGGTGATAGATTCATCGGGAAACTCGCACTGAGAAGGTTGATTGTCGGGAAGAGGGGCATCTGCTAGTTGGTCAGTGATTGTTTGCCCTTTTATAGATTTTTGCTAGACAAATTCTAAGTCAAATTCAGCAAGAAGCATGAGCGAACGAGCCATACGCTGGTTTTGATATGGCTTAGAATGCATGTATTTAAGAGGATCAGTGTAGGTGACGACAAAGGTTTTGTGATTGAGAAGATAGTGATGAAGCTTGGTAGTGGCAAAGACTAATGCCAAACAGAGTTTCTCGGTATGAGTATACTGAGTTTCATAGTCGACAAGTGTTTGGCTTATGTAGTAGACTGCTTGCTCACGGTGTTGCTCATCTCGATGCACGATCATGGCACCTAATGAATGATTGGTTGTTGAGATGTAGAGGTAGAAGGGTTGGTCATCTTTTGGTGGAATAAGGACTGGTGGAGAGACCAAATAGCGTTTGAGGGCTTTAAAAGCCTCTTGGCAATCTTTATCCCATTTAAAGGAGACATCCTTCTTGAGGAGGTGATGAAAGGGTTGGCAATGGTCAGAAAGCTATGAAATGAAGCAGCAGATGGATTGGAGCTTTCCTTATAGACTACGAAGTTGCTTGAGATTAGTTGGAGGTGGCATTTCGAGGATAGCACAGATTTTGGCAAGATCTATCTCGATGCCACGAAGAGAGACAATGAATCCCAAGAGCTTTCCATAGAGGACCCCAAAGATGCATTTCTTGGGGTTAAGATGGACCTAGTACTAAAGAAGGCGAGAGAAGATGATTTTGAGGATAGTCAAATGGTCGTGACGAAGCTTAGACTTGCCAAGCAGGTCATCTACATAGTCCTCCATGATTTTATGGAGGAGATCGTGAAAGATGTAAGTCATGGCACGCTGATATGTGGTGCTTGTGTTTTTCAGACCAAAAGGCATGACTCAATAGCAAAAAGTTCTCCATGGTGTAATGAAGGTGGTTTTGTGTTAATCTTTCGGTGCAATCAGGATTTGGTTACATCCTAAAAATCCATCCATGAGTGATAACATCTCATGGCTAGCTGTAAGATCAACAAGTTGGTCAATGTTTGGAAGAGGAAAGTCGTCCTTGGGACAAGCTAGGTTAAGGTCGTGATAGTCTGTGCAGATCCTGATCCCCCCAGTCGCCTTGGTGACAGGAATGATGTTAGAGACCCACTACGGATAATCGATGGGTTGGATGAAGGAGACAGAAAGAAGGTGTTGAAGCTCCTCTTTGACAAGAAGTGCAAGACGAGGATGCATTTTGCAAAGCTTTTGCCTAACAGGCTTAGCCTCTGGGTTTGTGACAATGTTATGAGTGGCAATGTTAGGGTCGATTCCAGGCATGTCAGCGTAGGTCTAGGCAAAGGCTTTGCAATTGTCTGAGAGAAATGTGGTATAGTCGATCTGCTCTTGGGTGTCTAAAGACTAACCAATCTTTAAGACATGAGGAACATCAGAAGATGAAAGGTTAATGTCAATGGTTGATTCATTTAACATAACCTGTGTTTCAAAGGGGAGGGAGCGCTGAATGAAAGAATCATCGGCACCCATATAGGTAAGAATGGCATCGTCGTCTATGCAGTGGACTGTGTTGATGGTTGCCGATTCATCGTCTATCATGCTGGGATAAACGAGAGGGAGAGACTTGGGAACCCCATTGAGCTGATAGGTTAGGGGTTCCAAGCAGATGGTGTTTATGCAAAAAAAAAACTAGGAGGGATGGAAACCATTGACTCCATAGGTGAGGATGGAAGAATAGGCGAATCTGGAAAAGATTGGTCGATGGTTGGTTCGGGGCAAAAGTTTGCAGAAGCCTCAGTGGGTTCTTGGAAACCCAGTCCATACCGTTTCTTTGCATTATCGTCATTGGGTGGTTCGATGGGCTGATGGGAGCCTTGTTCGTAGCGCCCAAAGCCAAAACCCTTCCATGCACACCTATAAAGGTAGGTATGTGCAAAGGTGGGGTTGCCGAGAAAGGAGAAATCGGATGTGAATATTTGAGGTGAGGAGGAAGGATTTGATTCAGTAGGAGCTTGATCCAGCCCCCCATAGACGAGATTGGTTCGAAGGTTAGAAGGACCATAAGGAATGACCATTCCGATCTGACAGTCATAGCTTGGGTTTTAATGAAGTTATCCATACTCTTGAGGAGTTTGGAACATGTCTAGAGTAAGTAGGCGATATTCCCCTAGTAAAAGTCTTTGGAAGATATCGTCCATGGGGTCTTTGGTTGTTAATTGAGAAGATGATGTGGTGGCAACCGCTGTTTGTGTACTAGTTGACACTTCTGCAGATGGAGACGATGTTTGGGTTGATGCCTTGAGAGGGATAAGAACGTCATTGGGTCGATAGGTTGTGTTACAACTCTTAAAAGGGGATGGGTCAGCAAGAATGACATGGACTTGTTTGTCGTGTTCAAATTTGACACAATGGTGAAGTGTTGAAGGGACGCAAGCCATAGCGCAGATCCAGGGTCGTCCTAATAGCATGTTATATTGGAATTCTCCCTCAATGATGTAGAAGAGCTCTGGGATTGTATGTGGACCAATGTGGATATGGAGGACAACAGTGCCAATAGTGTTAGCGGTGGTGTCATTAAAGGATCTAAGGATTGCGTCAGTTTTTGATACGCAATTTTTGGGAAGAGCCAATTGATCAAAGGCATGGGTGGAAATGATATTAATGCTGGCACCCCCATCGATCATAACTCGTTTAATACGGGTTTAATCAACGTAGGCTGTGATGAAAAGAGCAGTGTCCTGATCATCCAAGGTAGAGGTAGGAATTTTAGAATCACTAAAAGTGATAGAGGCAACAGGGGATAAAGAATGGACTAAGGCAACTAGTGGTTGAGGGTCTTCAGGTTGGACTTCCGCTGCCTGTAGGGCTTTGATTAGAGCCTGGCGATGCTGGGGGGAGCTTTGGATAGGTCATATAGGGTCATCTTCATAGGCGTTTGGTGAAGTTGTTTTATCATAGAGTCTTTGTTTGCCTCTGAAGAAGGGGGTTGGGATGCACCTAAGATGGAAATATTGGGTTTCGGTGGTTGAGGTGCCTGGACAAAAGGATAGGTCCAAGGAATAGCAGCTTTTTCTTTCGCCTTGTCCTTTTGTGACCTAGTGGTTATATGGATAGCATTGATTTCAAAGATAGGAGGTGAAGAAGGGGTCATGGCCTGTTGGTGAGACGTTGATGTGGTTGAAGAGGTTGGATGGGAAGGTGTCGAGGGTCGGTCAAGAGTGTCCTCAAGGAGAAGAGTGTCTTTCTCCATATAGCGGCGAACGACTGCCTTGAGGGCATAACAAGTCTCGGTATCATGTCTTGGCGTACGATGGTATAAACAAATCTTCGTATCATCGAACCAAGAAGGTTTTGACCCGAGGGGTTGGAATGGTTTGATAGAAGGAAAAGTTGGCATAATATCAAAGCATATGAACCTACTAAGGGGTCCGTGCCTGTTGATGCATGACGCGTTGGTGACTTTTGCTTGGGGGATGTTGAAGAAGGTTTTCATATCACCTTTTGGTTTGATGGTGCGGCCACATGTGAAGACGGCACTTTCTTCGTGAGAGGTGCCGAATTTTTGAGAGGGGGTTGACTTGTGGTTGGCAAAGGAAGTAATGGAGGTAATTTGTTTTGGTTAAGGGTTAGAGTAGGAAGCACGCTGATTAGGGTAGAAGGGTGAGGGCCTAAAATGGAGGGCAAAGTTGATGGTGGAGGAGGGGTTTGCTTCTATGGTCTGGCAGTCTTCTTTGACTTGGTTGGAAGACTACTTTTGGTCGAGGTCTGGTCTAAGTCCACCTTCACTTGCGGGTGAGTGAGGGTAGAGACAGGGTGAATGCCGAGTGACTTGATCAGTTTAGATTGGGTAGATGTAGGTTTAGAAGTTGGAGTCTGGTCTTTATTGGGAGTCTTGGGAGATTCTACCTTGGGAGGATTGGTAGCATGAGACGAGAGGGCACGAGAATGTTGAAGAACTTTAAGATGCTCTCACAATCCTTGATGCTCCACTTTCCTTGAAGGGAGAAGTTTGATTTTCTACACTAATCGAGAAAATGGTTGAGAGGATGTTGGATGAGGTTTGGGTCCTTGAGAAGATGTGTTAGGTGTGGCAGTAGTCTCAGACCCAAGGTGTGTGGGAGTTATAACTGGATTGTCGTTGGTCGAAGATGATGGAGAGTCAAGTTCTTCTCTTGGTGGAGAAGGAACTAAAGAATGTGACTCCTCAAGCAGGTAAAGGGCAGGGATTATGGTGCCCTCCACTTACGGTCGAGGAGTAGGTAAGGTCAGGTCCTCCATAGGCAGAAGAAAGGAGGATGGTGAGATCGGTGGTGCCAGTAAGGTTGAGGCATCCTCCAAAATGATATAAGTTGACGGAGAACTAACCAGAGAAAGAGGTTTGTCCACACGTGATGGACTGATAGATGGGCTAACCTCTTGAGGTTGGTCGGGGATGAAGGGCGAGACCATATTGACCGTTCGAATGTCGTGTTCATGAGTGTTGTCAATCAAGGTCTGGACATTATTTTGAGTCGGTGGATGATTGGGGAATGGTTGCCTTAAGATGTCGATGCCTTGATTAGGAGGTGCATTGGGATTATCTAGAACGAGGTTACCCTTTTCAAGCATGTCTTGGATTATGTTTTTAAAGGTTTTGCAATTTTTTGTGTCATGACCTTTGACACGGTGGTAATTGCAGAAGTCATTTTCCCTATACCACGCAGGGATGGCGCGTGAGGGATCAAATTGTGGCGGTGGTCGAATCTGGGGGAGTTTGAGAATCCCATGTTTAACAAGTTTTTCCAGTATAGACGCGTAAGATTCTCTAAGAGGAGTATACTGTCATTGTACGTATCTCTGCTAGAATTGACGGGTGGCGCTCTGAGATGTGGATGGCTTAGGTTGATTGGTTAAAGAGGACGAAGGTCTAACGACCACAGCATTAGCTGAAGCTTTAGACTTAGGATTGGATGATGAAGGTTTAGAAGAAGAGGAGTCATTGGTCTTAGAGTTGGGATTCTTGCTCTGCAACTTGACTTTATTCTCCTCGATGGCACGTAATTCAAGTTTACGAGCCATTGTGAAGGCTTTGTCGAAGGTGCGGAAGGTCTGAACCCGTAAGGTGGAAGAAATATGTTTGGCGCAGGCTCGGGAGAAAAGTTCAATAAGTTCGGGTTGAGGTAAGGAAAAGGAGAGTTGATTGATGAGGCCTCTCTAGCAAGCAACGAAGTCAGCTATAGATTCATCCTCGAATTGGCGGATAGTATAGAGGTCCGTGATCGAGACCTTCTTGGTGATGTTAATGGAGAAGTGACCAAGAAAGAGCTGGGCCAGCTGTGTAAATGTGAAGAGGGAATGGCTGGCAATAGAGCTATACTAGTCAAGCGCAGCACCAAAAAGAGACATAGGAAATGTGCGCAAGAGCAATGCATCATCATGGGCAATAAGGTAACAGGCATGTCTGAATGCCCATAAGTGTTGTGGGTCCTTCTTGCTTTGAAAGCGAGAAAATTTGGGAAGCTCCCACTGGTTGGGATATGGTCTAATCAGAACGAAAGGATGAATGGGCTCATTAAAAATTTGCTCGTATGAGAGAGCATTGCGTGAGCCAGAAACGGAGGTCTCTAGGCTAGATATCTTGTCCATCAGCATTTTGATGATATTTGCTGACGGATTGACGGGTGGAGAGCCCCCTAGATTATAAGGCACTTGAAAGATATTGGGAGGGGCATATGACGTGGTTGGTTGCGTAGACGCAACATATGGGTAGCTTGTTATTGGAGTGAAAGTTGGAGCCAAGGGCACTTGTGTTATGGGGTTTGTAGGCCCAAGTTGGATAGGGGCCGTCAAGGATGGTTGAGGAGTAGCCACGATTGTTGACGGGTAAACAGTTACTCTTGTGTTGATAGGTGCAAGAGTAGGGGGGATAGAGACCAGTAGGTTTTGGAAAGGTGTGGGGTTTAATTGAGTGGTTTGAGGTTGAGGGAGTACCGGAACCCCCATGGAGGTAGGTTTAGATGGAGTGGCTATGTTTTGAAGGTAAGACACGGTTGGGTTATTGGTGGAGGTGTTGACTTGATTATCTAGTGGATGAATTGTAGGTGCTGTTGATGTGATTCTTGTCTCAACTAAGGAAGTCGGCATCCCATATATTGGATTGCCTAGGGAGTCTCGCATTTAGCTATGCACGAGATAGTGCTGTAAGGCTTTGACGTTAAGGTCCAAGAATCATGCGAAATCTTGGTCCCCTTCTGGGACAATAGGAGTCTGAGGCGGGGTTGGGCGAGTAGGAGTTCTTTCAGTCTCCGAGTGGAACTCCATTATAGGACTGGTTATAGATGGTGAAGGTGGAAGTGGTTGTTGACTAGCATGGTCAAGGAGAGCCTTGGTTTGACTGCATGTCAAAACCATTCAAAGCAAGAAAGGGTCAAGTTTCAGAAAACTATGTTTTTTCAGTCTCAAAAAACCAGAATGGATATTTAGACAGCCAAAAAGTTGGATTTTAAGCTTGCTATTTTTGGAAAAAGAGAAAATGGACAGTGACTAACGTCAGTATAAAAACTGATGTCAATGAAGAAGATTGCCGATGTCGGTCAGATAACCGATGCCGGTGCAGAAAAGTTGTCGACGTCGGTTACAGAACCGATGTCGGTTACTGTGTTTTCTAGAAACTCAAAAAAAAAAGTTTTTGGAAATAAAGAAGACGTCCTTACCAGCTCAAAAAAAATAGATAAAATAGAAAATAAGATGAGAACACGCAGATCCTAGCGTTAAATCCCTAGAAATAATTTTATTAGGATCGTGTGGCTTATGCCTTAATGTGATGTTCGAGGAAGTTGTTTGTTAGAAGGGTCCTAAAATAGGTAATCTAAAGATGGTTTCAGGTATGTTTAAGCACTCAAAAGTTTGTGTTAGGTTCCGTACATGGCCTGGTGCTAAGGAGCAAGCTCCCCTCACTTCACAATTCCAGTGGTTAGCTGGTCTCGCTTAGCCAAAATATACTTTCCCTATAGATTAGACTCTCCCAGAGAACAGAGTGGGCTTTCCCCTTGGTGGTGAAATCCAAGTAGGATCGCCGGGATGGGTAAGGTATCCGCTGGATGATGAAATCCTAGTCGGGCCTTATCTCAAGTGAGTTTGATGTTTAATTTAGTGCACGTGGTCTGGTTGTGTAACATCAAGTGATCTACGATTTATTCAATATGCGGTTTACTAATTACTAAGTGTGGACTAAGAAATGCAAGCAAGCAGAAAATGGAATGCAATATATTTTAAAGCCCCAAATCAAAATGTTAAGTTGGAATGAAAACAAGTTTGAGAAAGGGTTGAAGGAAATGATTTTTTGACTAGTCTAGAAATGCAAGAAAAGAAAGAAAAAGTTCTTTTTATTCCTGCTTTTGATGTTTTTTAGAAAAGAAGAAAGAGGTGAAGAGGGAGAAACCTAATGCACCTAAATGAACAAAGAAGGAAAGGAACCCAAGGAAGGCCCTAAGGGTCCCATCAGGCGTGCTAGAATGTTTCTATGCAATTTCGCTTTCACATTCAAAGGAGAGAAAATGAGAAACTTAAGAAATGGTCAAGGCGTGTATGTACCTGGATGTAGTCTACGCACCGTAATCTAGACGTTGTGAGAACTCCTCTTTTGCTGTGGAGGAATGACACCTGAAAGAGATAGACACTAAAACACGAAGAACGTTAGTTGATAAAAGGGTGGATTGCCAAGGAAAAGCTTGGTCTTAAAAGCGCTAAGGCTTCTTGGAGGATGAAAATCCACTGTTTAAGACAAAATATGACAGAGACAGAAAAGAGAAATAATGAAAGATGTGAAAAGAAAGAACTAAAAGCAAATGCGTACCTGATAAGCTGCAATCTGCTAAACACAGTCACCGACGTCGGTGATATTGCCGACGTCGGTTAGGGAGGTCACCGATGATGGTTAGACTGCCGATGTCGATAGGGGAAGTGGACGAGGTCGGTCAAGGAAAATGGCCAGGGACGGGTTACAGGTCTAGTTTCTGGGCTACAGAATGGATTTTTTCTCATCTGAGGGTCTGAGGGTCTATGAGGGATTTAGAGGGATTGTTTGGGGTTTGAGGGACTGAGAATCTTGGCAGGAAAAAGACCTTTCGGCCTTTCCGTAAAATAATTTAGTCAGGTTGATTAGATGGGTCTTAAGATGGTCTGTGGGTCTCTGATAACTTATGCTGAGTTGATTGGACAGAGGGTGTTGCCTAAAGAGAGACTAAGGGAGTGTCAGAGGCAAAGAAAAAGGAATAAGGGGTGAGAGAAGGCTTTTCAGCCTCTCCGGGAAGAACAGGGAAGGTTGGGTCAAGGATGCTTGGAATAGACAGTAGACAGAATACTAATATATTTGAAATGATATTAGAATGAAAACGGTACAAATACTTAGCTGTGATATGAATTGGAAAAGGTGCAGAAGCTGTGTTTCGGTTGTCGCTAGTGATGGAGATATCGTGCAATCCCTGTGCAGAATGTCTAATGCAAGACCGTAGTGCCTAGAAAGTGCTGCCAAGAATGTTGATCCCTGCAAGAACACTAAGAAGCCCAGAACACTGAAAAGCAAAAGCACGAGAACTTTGTTTCACCAGAAGAAGATTCGAGAGTCGTGATTAGCTTCAGAGATTAGCCGATCTATGATTGGGGTCTCAAAGAGTCAAAAAAATGGTTTAAGTATAACCGACGTCGGCGATTTCACCGGCGTCGGCTGACATTTGACCGACGTCGGCGGGTGCAGAATGGGAAAAAGAGCCACCAAGCCCCTCTTTCATCCCCCAAGTGCACTATCTATTGGAGAATGTCAAATGTTGGGCTAAATACGCATGAGAGTTGGTTAGGCGGTTAGAGAGAAGTAGGAATAGGTCTTGGGTGAGTCATAGGATGGGAATTAGTCCAAGGTGAGGTGTCCTGGGTGATGTGTCCAAAGAGGGGGGTTAATTCAAAATAAGTTTATTATTTTAAATTAGTAATTGCATGTTTTAGGAATGGGTTAGGAATGGACCAAGGAGGAAGGTGACCAAGGGTTAGACACTATTTTGGTGTCTACAGTGAGAGAGGGTTTAGGTAAGGTGGCTTATCTGGTCAATGGTTTTGGTTTGGGTATGTTAGTGGTTGGGGTGTTCGATTTTGATATTTTGGCTATTGGTAATCCAAGAAGGACTGACACATCAAACAGTAAGTGGGTTGGTATAACCAATGATAGTGGATGACATATGTTAAAAGGATCTTATTTTTTAGGCAAAGTTGAGGGATGAGGCCTTAAGATAGAAGGCAAGGTAGAGGGAGGTAGATTCTTAACCATGCAGATCTTCAATAATTTCATCCCCTTGGTTAGTTTGGGTTAAGGTCTGGGTATAGGTTTAGATGAGGTTAATTCCACTTTCAAGGATGGGTGAACCAAGCTTCATGTACGGAAGGCACCAAGAGTTTTGGAAGGTTTGGTTGGTGATGTGGTCATTGGAGAGGTAGTTGTTTTGGTTGAGTAAGAAGGTGAGGGGTTGGTATAAGTTTTTATCAGTTTAAGAGGTTGTGGATAAATGATGGGTTAGTTGGTTAAGGTCATGCTAGAAGGTTTGGGTTTGTTGATGTAAGGAAGCCCTAACTATTTCTAGAAAAAGGATTGATTGGTGTTCGACTATGTGACTATACCTAACTTTCAAATGAGTTTGGAAAAAGGTTTTTATACTTCTCTAGCCTCTTGGGTAGTGGGTGTCAAGGATACACCTATGGGATGAGGAGGATGATTGGTAGCCTTGTTTGTTTTGTCAAGCAAGGTATATAAGTTTAAACTAGGCGGATGCTTTGTAAGGGGTGTTTGTGAAAAGATTTTATATCCATATTTGTGGTTTGCCCTCAGATTAGGGGAGATGGTAGATTAGGAATGGTTGTTTGTTCAGATAGGTTATTCAAAGGGGTGTTTGATGATTCTAAAGTTTCTATGAGCTAAGATAAGGAAAAATGAACCTCCTAGATTTGGGCCTTCAAAGGAAGGGAAAGTGACTCCACCACCTTGGTGGGTGAAGAGGGGGAGAAGCAGGTAGGTTGGATAGTAGGTTCCCCATTGATAAGCGTATCAAGGATCATATTGATCATGTGGGAATCATGATAACATTCAACTTATGTGTCCTCTATTTTAGTAGGGGCATGGTTGGGAAAAGGCTTCATGAAGATATCAAGAGCTTAATTTTGAGGGGTATTGGGATTGTCCAACACGAGTTCCCCCTTGTCAATAAAGCTCTAAAAAACATTCTTGAAATTATTATATCGAATGACATCATGTCTAATTACCTGATGAAAAGCACAAAAGTCATTCTTGTTATACCAAGCAGGTGTTAGATGAGAAGAATCAAACTGTTGCTGATTTGATGGGGGGAAGCCATATGAGGTTAGCTTTTAGTAATTTTTCCAGAACTAAGGCATAAGATTCTCTAAGTGGAGTGAACTATTTTTGTTTGCTTTGCTTTGGGTTCTTTGTGTTTTGGTTGAAGGTAATGGGAGAAATTTGTTGATTGACATTAGGTGGAAGGATGGTTTTAAGGACAATGACATTTGCAGTTCCCTTGCTTTTGGTTTTGGTATTGGCTTGGTTGCCTAGTTTGGAGGAGGAGGTTTTGTTGGTATTGAAGGTAGAGATCTTGTTTCATAAATTCAAATTTCCCTCATATATGGCCCAATTTTATAGCTTAAGTTCCATGGTAAAACCTTCATCAAAAGTTTTGAAACTTTGGACACATAGTGTAGAAGATATATGTTTAGTGCAAGCTCAAGCAAAAAGCCCTATATGTTCAAGTTGAGGCAAGGAAAATGAAAGAGGATTAATCAAGCTTCTCTAATGGGTGATGAAATTTAAAATGGACTCAATCATCAAATTGCCTAATAGAATACAGGTCAATGATAGAGACCTTCTTGGAAATATTAATGGAAAAGTGATGTAAGAAGACCTGGGATAGTGGGGTGAAATAAAAAATTGAATGCTTGGTAAGGGCACTATACCAGTCAATGTTAGGCCAGATAAAGACATGGGGAAGGTTCAGAGGAGAAGGTAATCATCATAAGCAATCATGTAACATGCATGCCTAAAATCCCTAAGGTGTTGTTGGGGGTCCTCCTTGCTATGAAATTTGGTAAATTTTAAAATCTCCCATTGAAAAGGGTAACGTATGATAGGGACAGAGGGATGAATAGATTTATTACAAATATGATAATAGGATAGGATGTTATGAGCCCATAAAATGGATGACTTGAGGTTTGTCATCTTGTCCATGAGCATATTGATTATGTCATTTTGAGGTGGTGGGCCAAGAGGGATATAAGGTGGATACTATGGTTAAGATTGGGTAACATATTGGTAATTGTTTGGCAGTTGAGAGGCTATCACATTTTAGAATTATGATGCTAAAGTTTGGGTAGGTGGTATGTAAGGATAGGTGTTTGATGGTGGTAGAGTAGTGGGTACATACCCTTGTGGGTTAGGGATGTATCCTAGATTGGGTGCAATAGATACTTGCTAAGGAGTCCCTATGGATTGGGCATGAATGGTAGTTGGGTTGGTAATGAAAGGAGAGGTAGTAACCTTCGTGTTAGTAGGTAGAGAAGTAGAAGGGATAGATACCTCTAAGCTTGAAAAAGGGGTATTGACCAATGGGTTGGGGTTGATAGAGGGAAGGTTGGTAGTAATAGTGGTAGGTGCTCTAAAAATAAGTGGATCATGATGGGTTGATATTAGGGTTGTTCCTAAGGTGAAGGAGTCATTGGTGGGGGCAGAAGGTGTAAGGGTAGCGATTGGTTGTATAGGTTGCTTTTCAGTTGTGGCATCAAAGGGGTTAGTATATCAAGATGCCTAGGAAGCTAAAGGTTGGGTGGTGACCACAGCAATAGGGATACCCCTCATAAGGTAGGATGGCATGCCATAAGGAGGATTCTAAGGTGGAGTTGGAATCGGGTGATCCAAGAATCAAAATTATAAGCAATGTCATGATAAACATAATATTTCACACCATTTTGTTGTTGGTGACAAGGTTTTGTTATGGATTCAAAAGGAATGACTTTTAGGCCCACACAAAAAAGTTTGGCCTCTATGATATAGTCCCTATACCATCACCAAAAAAGTTAGAGAAAATACTTTTGAGTTGAACCTACCAACCTACCTTGGTCTGCATCCAATATTAAATGTAGAGCTCTTCAAACCATATCATCCACATCTATCAGACACTTCAATCATAGCAGAACAATTGGACATTGATGAGCTTGATCCATAGATTTTTTATCTAATGGAGGAGGATACTATTTTGAACACCTAGATGAAGATAACAAGAGGATGTTCTATTCTGATTTATCAAGTGGTCAAAAGGGGATAACTTAGCCACCAAGGTGAGTGACTAATAGAGAGTCAAATTAAGACACAACTACCACACTTGATGAATAATATTGATGTAATGGGGACCATTACTTCTCAAGGAGGTAGGAATGATCCAAGAAATAATTCAGGTGATGGTTCTACCCCAATTGATGATAGAACTTTTGAGAGCCATAACTTTTGCATCATAGCTCTGATTGACTCCCTGTTTGAACAATTGGAAAGCTAAGACCAAGGAGAATGTAGTGAGATGGAACAAAGCTTTGCTTAGTGGCTTTTATCCCCTAAAACCTAATGGAAGTGCCCCAAATTTTAATTTTAGTAGTGTAGTCTAAAAATAGTAAGTTTTTAAAAATAATAATTTCTTGAATTATGTATTTTTGTAAATCATGGAAGTTGAACCACTTAATCTCCCTCAAGATTGGTGACCATCCACATCATCCTCCTACCTTCAAAATATGTATAAATGAACATGTAACCCAAAATGGAAATCAGACATCTCTTGCCAAAGATAAGCATATGGTTGTATTGCAATCTTGAGTAATAAAACATCTCTTCTCAGAGAAATCATTATTACTATGTTATATTCCTATTCTTGAAATATCTATCAATCAAAACTTCTTAGTTTTGGATCAGTGGTATCAGAGCGGTTTGTCTTGAGAGTGTATGATCCTGAGGATGAGGTTAGGCTATAAGGAGCTTGGACCTATTCATTCTAAATGACATCAAATCATAGATGACATCGAGACATACGATCCCTTCAAGAAAATGGTAAATTAATCCATCCAATGGAAACAAGTGTAGATGCTACAACAATTCATCTAAATTCTCCAACAAATCTTGATGGAAAATTTTGGGTCCTCATCTGCACATCCTGGCTTCTCATCCATGGAACTCTCAGTGCCCCAACACCCTTCAAGGTTCAAGTGAATTTTGATATCCCTAAATTTGAAGGTAAAATCAATGTTGATGTAGTATAAAATTGGTTGGATAAATTGTCTTCCTACTTTTCTGTAAATAAATCCACTGATGGAGAAAATATCACTTTTGCTCTTTTGAAAGCATCATTGCTCATGAAAAATTGGTGGGAAGTGTACAAAAAGAGGTTTAGTACAGATGACATTAGTCTTGAGATGGAACCTATCTGGGATGATTTCATGAAAGTGGTAAAGGAATAATACTATCCCATTGGAGCATATGATGATCTATACATACAGTGGAAACAACTTCACCAAGGTAAGGACCAATATATTCAAAATTACACTGACATTTTTTATTCTCTACTATGAGATTGGGCATCCAAGAAAGTGAGAAACATAAGACTCTTAAATATCATGGTGGAATACAATGGTACATACAAGGGGAAATAGAACTTTTCAATTTGAAAACCCTTGGTGAGGCATACAAGTTTGTAGTGAAGATTGAGTAGAAGCATGAAAGAAAGAATACAAAGAGTCAGCCTTCGAAATGAAAAAAGTGACAAGGAAGGCTAAACATGAGGCCAAAATTGGAAGCAAAAAAATTTTCAAGATAAAAAAACCCCATAAGGGAAAGACTAGAAAATGGTGTGATTACCACAAAACTGGAACTCGCTTCAAAGAAGAATGTTGAGACATCAAGTAACTGCTTTCTGAGTCACAATACTCAACATCTATTTCTCTATCTCATAGAAAACATAAAATTGAAGAGGATGAATAAGAGATTTTAGATGTTGAGCCTGATACCATTCTTGCTTCATCACAAACCCATGAGGAAAGGCTAGATGACAAGGAAAGGTTGTTTCACTCCAAATTATAGGTAAAAGGTAAGCCTCTATATTTCATTCTTGATAGTGGGATTCAAAAGAATTTAATCTCTGCTAAATTTGTGAAAATTCTAAATCTATCCATGAAGCCTCACCCAAAGCCATGCAATATTAGATGGTTGAGCCCAGGGAACGACCTCTATGTCACCCATCAGTGTCTTCTTTCATATGTAATAAAACCTTTCCAAGATGAAGTTGTGTGTGATGTGGTCAATCTAGATGTTTGTGATTTTCTCCTTGGTCAACCATTCTTGTATGATCAACATGGCATCTATGAATCATGATCTTGAAGAATCACCCTCACTCTTGGAATGTGATTCTATAGAGTACCAGAGGTACCACCTCCCACATCTATCTCCCTAATTAGTGCCAAGCAATGTAACATATTGGTGGAGAAGACAAAACAATTCATTCTCATGGTGGTTAAACCATATAAATCCAAGAAGGATGATGTTGTAGTCCTGACTACACAATCAACACAACAACAAAAGCATATGGGACAAATCATGGGAAAATGTGATGACTTATTCAAGTCACCTACAGGAGTTCCACTTCACTTGAAAGTAAAACATTCTATCAATTTGATCATAAGATCAACTTTACCTAATAGTCCTGTGTATCACATATCAATTTTGGAAAATGATGAGATAAAAGGTAGCTTCAATAATTGATTCAAAAGGGTCACATCAGGCCAAACTCTTCACCCTATGGTATCCCAATTATCTTGGCACCAAAGAAATATGGAACATGGAGGCTTTGCATTGACTATCGAGCCCTGAATAAAATCACTGTGAAGAATTTCTACCCCTCCCCACAATTGATGACCTATTGGACCAACTCCATGGTGTGAATTTATTCACTAAGATTGATCTCAAATCTGGCTATCACCAAATTCCCATCGATCCCACCAATGTCTGGAAGACTACATTAAAATCTAAGGAAGGGCTCTTTGAATGGTTGGTTATGCCTTTTGGCTTGACTAACACACCTGCAACCTTCATGAGGATGATGGATGACATCCTACGACCCTTCACCAACTCATTAATGGTTATCTACTTGGATGACATACTCATCTATAGTAGAACATGGGAGGAACATCTACAACATGTTTGTAATGTGCTTCAAACTCTTTTGGAGCACAAGTTGAATGTAAATATCGATAAATACACATTCAGGATGAAAATAATTTAGTACCTAGAGTACATTGTGAATGAGGAAGGGGTCCATGTTGATCCAGAGAAGATTCAAGTTATTCAAGAATGCCGTACACCAAGGACCCTCACAAAACTTTGCAGCTTCTTAGGTCTTGAAAATTTATATCATAGGTTTGTTCTTGAATTATCATATGTTGTTTGTCCACTAACCCAAGTGACTAAAGGAGGAGCTAAAGCTAAATTTTAGTGGGGTGAAATACAACAAATGGCATTTGATAATTTGAAGAACAAACTTTGTTCAACCCCTATTCTTACCTTGCCAAATTTGCATCAACCTTTTAAGTTGATGGTAGATGCATCTTAATATGCCTTAAGAGCTATCATCATGCAACATGGTCATCCTATTGCATATCACAGTTAAACTTTCACTGATATAGTCAGGAAATACCTGATATATGACAAGGAGATCTATGCCATTGTGTAAGCCTAAAAATAATAGAAACACTACATCTTGGGGAAAGAGATGATCATCCACACTGACCACATACCATTGGAATTCATCTAGACATAAAGCAAACTGCAAAATGAGAGTCACTAAAAGTGGTACACATTGTTGTTCCCAAAATTTGTCAATTATTTTTGTGATAACATACTAATCATTTTGGTCCTGTAGGCCAAAATGGTCTCTTTATTTCTTTCAAAATGTTCTGAGTAGTTAATTTTTTCAAATATTCAAGCCTCTTCAGCTAAGGAAGTCATAGATTCAATAGACAAGCTTTCTTCAAAGGAAGTTCAAAACACTTAAGGCATTTCCTTAGTGTTTTGAGGAAGGTTCAACGTCGAGGTTCATTCAAAAGACTTAACGGTGGGCTTTTAAAAAAAATAATGAACCACTTTGAACCATTGAACCCCACCTCTACAAGGTTCAAAGGTTCAACAAGTTTGAAGGTTCAACAACTTTGGCAGACTTATAGAAAATCCAAAGAGTTCAAAGCTTCAAAAGATTCAAAGAAATAGTGAAGATTGAACTATTGAACTGTTGAACCTTGAACCAAAAAGAGTTTAAAGATTCAACAAGTTCAATAAGTTTGATGGACTTAGAGAATAAAAGGCTTCAAATAAACAAAATGAATCGTTGAACCTTGAACTCGAAAGGTTCAAAAGATTCAAAGGTTCAATGGGTTCAAAGAGTTCATAAGTTTGAATGAAAGCTTCGAGTGAATGGATAAAGTGAAAGATTCCAGAAATGGTTCAACCAAATGGTTCAATCAAAGAAGAAAAAGAAAGCAAACATGACCCTTTACAAAACATTGAACCATTAAACCTTTGAACCAAAAGAGTTCAAGGTTCAAGGTTCAAATAGGTTCAAAGCGACCAGTGACATCCCCACGAACGTCAATTTTAGGGTGATGGAATAACTATTAATTTTTAAAAACCCTGAGAATAAACTCAGCAACCAACCCAGAAAGGAGCCAATGAAGCAAATGGAGGAAGTGAGAAGATAGCCCCGAGAGCTCAGATTGTTAAGAAGAGATAAAATGTGGAAAAGAAAGAGAGAATGACTATAGAAAATATAGAAATATCTGTAGGAGAGTTATTTCTAGTAGGTAGAATAGTCCACCAGGTGGACATCAGATAACATAAAACATTCAATGGTGTGGCCTATTTATCTTGATTAAGTAAAGGTGAACAGACATCCATGTAAGTGTCATAAAGAAGACCAGACAACCTATGCTTAGGAGGAGACATTTGAGATGATTTAAAATGCCAAATTCAAGGCTAATGACCTATTCCAGCATGGTCCTTTCATAGATATTCAATGCATTCAATTCAACATGGAATAATTTCATAAAAACAAGCACCCAAGTCTTTCTTGTAATGCTATAAATTGTAATCTCCCATTTGGTAGAGGGAGATCTCTCTATTATCAGAAGCGAAGCTTTGCCTAAATTGAAAGGCATTCCTAAAACTTTGAGCTCAGATTGTTAATCATATTTTGTTGAATGAATGAGAAAGCAAGTAACCTTTCAAACTTTGTGTCGAAATAGCTTGTGTCATTTAGGAAATTGTTTTTATGTCTTTTTCCTAAATATAGTCTTATCCATTTAATCAAATAAGTAGAACAAGTGGAAATAAGTTGGAAGATGTCTTGAAGCTGACTGTGGGAGACTTTGTGCTACCATAATTGTCTTCAGTCTATGCTTTGAGTAAAGGATACTAGAGAGACTTTGAGCTCTCTTTATCCTTCATAATCCTTTACTCTATTGTAGTTTTAGGTGGAGACTTTGGGCTGCACTTAATCCTATAGTGTCCTTCATCCTAATCAATGAGAGAAGCAACAAAAAACTTTGTGCTTTTGTAAGTTTCTTGTGGTTATAGTTACAACCTAAGAAGTCTTCCTCTAGTTATCTAAACATCATTTCTGAAAGAAGAGAAATGCTTTCAATAATTACCCAAGAATTCTCCCCTATTCTATGAACATCATCTCTGATAAAAGAGAGATGGATGGTATGATTTCACCTCTATGTGTATTTTTAGCTTATATATATACTATAAATTATAGGGAACCTGCCCTTGCTAAGAGGAGAGATTTATCTCATTCTGGTTGTGGTCACCACACTCATTTTGACGCATAAATCTCTTTATGTTGTAGTTGATGACACTGTTTTTTTGTCAGTCAGTCGGTGACAAAATATTCACCCAACAATTTTTTGGTGACTCTATTGGGGATCGAATGTGTAGTTTGAATCCTCAAGCTTCAAATTGAAATAGTTTCACTTCTTTTCTATATCTATTTTACACTCTGGTAGATCTACCATACAAGTGAAGCCAGAGAGCTCAAGGTATTTTTGACCTTGTATTTGAGTTTGTGTAGTAAAATAATTTTGATCTTTCCCCTCCACAAACTCACCTTCAATGAACTAGGAGTTTCCTCCTACTAATATAAGGTCCCCAATACCAGGCAAAGCTATTATTTCCTCTACTAGTAGAGCTTTGTCTATACATATCCCATAGAGATTTATTATCCCTCTCTTCAATAGCCACATCATAACATCTCAAGGCCCCTAGGTTAATACTTTTGGTCCCCTAAATTTGACCCCACCTCTACATGAGTTACCCTGTAGCTCAAGAAAAAAATTCCCCAAGTTCTATGGTGATGGAAAGGTTCATCTTGATGAACATATAGCATCCTTTTGCATAGGCTATGGTGTGATAGACATTAAATATGAAGACATTGCAGTCAAACTATTTGTGGAAACATTGCAAGGCACTGTTATAGATTGGTTTTATCACCTGCAAGCACAAATAGTGACTGACTAGAACACTCTCAAAGCCAAATTTGAGGCTAGGTTCAAACCTATAGAAGATGCACATGCCCTATTAGCCCAAATTACACAAATGAATAAGGAGCCTCATGAACCCATAAGGGACTCATTGCTAAATCTCATAATTGCTCAGCCGACACTTGAGAATCTCAAATGCTTTTTCATCAATTCTCAACTTTTTGAAGTGAGTTTCTTGTTGAGGTGAGCTAGCCACATAGATCTTACTGTAGCTCAAATTTTGGTGACTAAGGTTGAAGATGACTTTATCTTGGTAGGAAAGGTAAGAAGAGATCCTAATAGAAATAAATCTTCTTCATCTTCTAAATATTCTTCTACAGGAACCACTAATCCTATAGTGCAAAAGCTAGTAAATGAATTGCTAGCTCTAAAAAAACAAATGGTACAAGAGATGTCTACTCTTCTTTCTTATTAGGATATACCAAGGAAGACATTTCCCAACTAGTCATATTAGGGAAATGCTACCAAAAATCAAGGGCAACTAAATCACATTCTTCCCCCACTAGGGAAGCTTGCCATTGAAGCAGCACCAGCTAACTCAGCAGTTGGTTATCTTGAAACTTAATCTAATTTTTATTTCCAACCTGAGCTGAACCAAGAAGATGACACTGATCTCTTTGCAGAAGGCCAAGAAGAATCAACTAGTGACTCCAACATTAGTTTCCTCAATTACCAAGATGAACCCAGAAGTAAAGGAGAAGCATTTGATGGATCATACACTATATTTACCAAGTCCCAAAACTAGTCAGCTCAACAAGTGGACAAAGAAAAAATAGGGGAAGAATCTTGACCAGTAATTTCAATTGCTAAATAAGGGGCTTTTTTGCCTTTCCAACCAAAGGACATGGTGATCATTATAAAAGTGAGTACCTCAAATATTTCTTCACCTTTTGCTTCAAATTTGTAGATCAGTCCTACACCCAGTAAAATCCAAATTAATGGATTGTCTTCCTCTGTCTCTAATTCATTTCACTCATTTGATATAATTGACCATGCTAAGAAGACCAAAATTTAAATGTCTGATTTTGAATTCTTGCAATCCAACCCTAAGCAGTTGGATAGGTTAGTTCGATGCATCAAGAATAAAACCATCCCTACAGGACAAGAAATTTTGAAAGTAACTATTGTTCTCCCAAAGAACACACCTGCCCAAAATAATATTGTGATCACTCCTCTAGTTGCCCCTGTGAAGATAGAACCATTTTATGTTTCCCTACTGATAAATGGTCATCAACTGAATAATTGCATTATAGATTTTGGTGCTTCTAACAATGTCATACCTGCCAAGGTGGTAGAATCGTTTAGTCTCACACTGACCAAGACCTTTGGGAGATGTTTCTCCATAGAAAACAAATAAGTGCCTCTGTTGGGAAAAATTAAAGATGCTTAATTTACATTTGTGGCCTTCTTAGATAAGAGAATTAAAATGACAGTCTTGGTGGCCGACGTCCTAGCCTCCTATGGCATTCTTCTTAGGCAAAATTTTTGCAAGGATGTTGGTGGAGAATTGAGCATGAACCTATCTGAGGTGATGTTTTGGCATACTCTTATGATGGTCTAAAATATCTCAGACTTGAATAAATATAGCACAAAATTCCTCTCAAGATTGGGTCGTTGCCTCACAAGCAGAAGCAAAGGTAGTAAAACCCCAAGATATCAGGCATGATTCTTTATGAGATACAAAAAATAATTAATGCAAGAATTATTTTCTCAATCCATCATTCCACCTGGATTGCAAACATAGTCCCTGTGAGAAAGAAGAATGGATAAATTCACCTATGTGTTGATTTCAAAAATCTGAATTAGTCATCATTAAAAGACAACTATCCCCTGCCCATCATGGATCAGCTACTACAAACAGTGATTGGCGCTGAGATGTTATCAATGCTAGATAATTTTTTGGGATATAATCAAGTGAAAGTTGGTGAAGCAGACTAATATAAGAACACTTTCACAACACCTTGGGGCACTTTTACATATTGAAGAATGCCTTTTGGCTTGATCAATACTGGCAATACTTTCTAAAGAGCAATGGATCTTGCTTTCAAAAATGAAATGAATAAGTTCATTATGGTATACCTTGATGATTTGACAGTCTTTTCTAAGCATCATCTTGATCATGTGTATCATCTATAATAAGTACTGGAGTGATGTAGGCAAAATGGTATTTTTATTAATCCCAAGAAGTCAATTTTTGGGGTTATAGAAGGTAAACTTCTCGATCACACTGTTGGTTGAATATTTCGTCGATCAGCGTATTGATAAACAAAATAGGTCTGATCAGCCAAAGTAGGAAGATTGGTCATCCAAATGTGTAGCTTTACCACATCAAAAGGAGACTAATCTCTCCTCTCATCAAGGGGAGGTTCCCTATAGATATGCTATATATATATATATATATATATAGAAAATAATACTCAAGGGTAGGACAAACCATCCATCTCTCTTTTTTTAGAGATGATGCATGCAGATCAAAGGAGAAATCTCAAGCGAAATGATAGAAATCACTCCTCTTCTTTCGAAAGTACTATTCAACAAGCCACAAGAATACTCCTGGTAGTAAAAGCAAAATGTAACTAAGGATGCAATAACCAACAAATTGAGATGTAGCACAAAGTCTCCACCTAAATTGCCCAAGAGTGAGATACGAAGGACAATGGGGGCACAAAGTCATCCCAAGGTCCTTTACACAGAAATGAAAAGAAAACACACTAAAGGAAATCATGGGGGCACAAAGTCTCTCCACATTTGACTTCAGGACACCTTCCTGACTACTTTCACTAATTTTGCTTGTTGAATTAAAAGAACAAAAAATATATTAAGAAAAAGACATAAGAACAGTTTTCCCAAGAACAAAGATATCACAACACAAAGTCTGAAAAGTCACTTGCTTTCTTATTCCAATAAAAAAATATGATCAACAATCTGAGCTCAAAGTCTCAGTAATGCCTTTTAATTTGGGTATATTTTTGTTTCTGATTGTCAAAAAGAGATATATTTACACTAAAAGAGAGTCCCTTATATAGCCTCTTCAAGAAGGACTCGAGAATAGTAACACATCATGTTGCATTGAAATTTGTTAAGAAGATAGGCTGGAATTTAGTAGCATCTACCTATTTGTTTTTCTCAATGCAGAGAAACAAGTCATGCTATTGAAAGTTTGCATCTTTCAATGTCCACCTGGTGATATGATCCTTTTTCATCGTTCTTCCTTTTCTGGTTAATTAAATCAAGTCTTTGATTCAATTTGACATTTTATTCCTTAATCACTTCCTACTGATCTTGACCTTAAAGCCTGTGAATGCATTCGGGTCTATAGATTACAAGGATTAATGACTATTTTATGAGCTTTGAAATTGACGTTTATGCACCTGTCACTACGTTTTTAACGACTAGTTTGCTGTCTTAAATTTGACGTCTTCAGGTGCGTCACTCCTTGGTCCTTCTTCAGCTTTCCTATTTTGCATCCTCCTGAAGGGAAGGTGACCCTTTAGCTTTTGGGGAGTGTCCTTTAAGTTGGCTGCTGAGAGTCCCTTGCAAGGGCACCTACCCTTCGAGGTCCTTCGACGACCTTTTATCTTCGGTAGTCTCTCGCAGCTTTCTTGTGAACTATTTTTGTGGATATTTTCCTTGGGATTTTTGCTAGGCTTTCTCCATGGGTATTGTCCCTATGAACAACTTCCCATGGACAAAAATTATGCAGACATTTCCTGCAGACAAAAATTCCGTGGATATTTCCTGAAGACAAAAAGTCTGTGGGAATTGTTTCGATCACTTTGCCTTCGAAAAATCCTTCAAGTTTTTTGCCCGCAACTGCTTTCCCAAATTCCTTCAAAAAATTTGTTTGAAGGAATTCCTTTAGACAAAATGTTTGAAGGAATTTTTTCTTGTCTTAGTCTTTTTTGAATTCCTTAAACAAAAATCTGAAAGAATTACCTTTGTGGCCTTCTTTGAAAATGACCCTTCTGAAGGGTACTTTTGTCAACCAAGTGCCCTCTGCAAGGGCACTTGTCCTTCGAGATGCTTCTTTGAACTTTTGCATTTGAACCACACCTTTGAAGCAAGCTTTGAACCACGCTTTGAACCAAGTCGATGATCCCTTTGATTGAACCAACTGAGTGAACCGTTGATTGAACCAAAGCATTGAACCGCTTGGTTAAACCAAACATTGAACCAAGTCGATGAACCAAGCCTTGAACCAAAATGGTTCAAGCCGATGAAACCTTTGATTGAACCAAGCCTTTGAACCAAGTAGATGGACCAAATGAGTGAACCAAAGCATTGAACCACTTGGTTGAACCAAACATTGAACTGTTTAATTGAACCTTAAACCCGATGAACCTTTGAACCAAAGTGGTTCAATGGTTCAAAGGTTTAATGGTTCAATCTTCCTTATTTTTTATAAGTGTTTTGAAGCCATTGAACCAAGAACCTTGATGAAGTGCTTAACTCTTGACAATGACGTTGAACCTTTGAACTTGTTGAACCCATTGAACCAAAATGGTTTAAGGTTTAATAGTTTAATGGTTCAATGGTTGGATCCTTGCTCAGATGCTTTTCGATGGAAATTTTTGATTGAACCAAGGCGCTGAACTAATCTTGAAAATGACTAAGTGTTGGAATTGATTCTTTTGATTGAACCTACCTGCAGAAGCCTTTGAACCTATAGAAATGAACCTGCCTGCAGAGTTCGTAGATTCTTGAGAAGCTTGAAAAATGAGGAATTTGAATGTCCGAGACAAATTTTGAAAAGGGAGAAGACAATTTTGGTCTGTAGGACCAAAATAGTTCAAATGTTGTCCCAAAAATGAGTTGATATTTTTGGGGGACAATAGCTGGCTCCAGTTGGGGAACTTCTATCAATTGCAAAAAGAATTGAAGGGAGTATAATCCAGAATCTCCAGTGTTTTCATGTGTAACATTGGGCTATGGAGTCATGCTACCCATACATGAAAGGCATCAAAAATGAAAACAAATAAAATGTAACAGAATTAAAAACTATACAAATATACATATATACAGATGAAATGATCTGATACTTCAAGAATTGAAGTATTTTAGATGTTGCTTCTTGAGAGACAGTGAAAAAAGTGATCTATCCTGGTAAACTAGTAAGAAACCATTTTGCCCCCAAAAATGTGACAGGTGAATGGAACTCTCCACCAAGAAACCAATTTTTTGCATCTTCCTCTTGGCTCTTTCTTCTTCTTGCCCCATGGTGGGATGTGGTCTTCAATTTGAAAGCCATAACTCCTTGCTTTCTTGGCGAAGGGTTCCTTTGCTTGATTTTGATTTGCAGTAGCATGGTCCATTACCATAATTGGTTGTTCTTCTAGTTCATTCTAGCATATGATTAGATTGTCTACAACAAACTCCTGACAAACTATTAGATTAGCATCTCCTTTGATGTGAAGGAGTTTGATTTCTTCATCTTGAGCAATCTTCAATCCAAGCAACAAAGATTCACATCTAGTTGTGTTGTTGGTGTTGCTGAATTACAAATTACATGAAGGAAGAATATCTCCTTGAGGAGATAGCAACACAGTCCCAACTCCATCATTGGTGGAAGAATTATTGCCATTGGATTTTAGGATCCAAGCATCATCCAAAGTTGATCTCCTATCAAATTTCTCTTCATTAGAGATGGAAGATCTTTATTTATTTGTACTGTGCCCTACCAATTCTCTTGAAGTGTTGTTTGGATAAATTTTTGGATTGTCAACTATAGGACTTTCATCTATAGAAACATGAACATCCTTTGTGGTCAAGAAATAATTACCCCTGCTTGAAGATTAAAACAAATTTTTTGCTGTAGGGGTTGATGTTTGGGTGACCACGTATTTTGTTTTCTTTTCAGGGAGCAATCTCTTAATTACACCTTGGATAGGGATCCTTACCTCAGATATGTTAGGTTGTAGAGCTAAAAGCTTCAACTATGCAGACGAAGAAAAGGAGGTTGCTGAAGATCCAAAAGAACCGGTGTCGGTAGCATGACCAACATCAGTCAAGATGATGCAGAAGGCAACCAGCGTCGGCAGGGAGTCGACCAACATCGGTCAGCACCAGGTAGACAGGGACTGATGTCGATCGCCTGTGTGTTCTAGAACTGTTCGTTGCACGAACAATTAGTTAAGTGAACGAAGTGTTTACATGTAAAATCTATTTCGAGTCTTGAGTTGCATGGATAATTATAGTAAATTAAGAGTCTAAGTTATTGTTTAAGTCTGGGATCTATTTATAGACCCATTGGCATGTATTGTATGGATGAGCTAGAAAGGAAGGCAAGGAAGATCCTTCCATTGTAAGATCATTGAGTTGTAGGTTGCTGTAAGCTCATAGGAGATCTACATGTGTGAGTATGGTCTGTTGAATTGCAGGTTGCAAGTTCATGGGAGATCAACTTGAAGTACTTTAGAGTACTTGGTGTACTGGCAGGGTTATTACTGACTGGTTGGAGAGGTGAACACCAATTCTATGTGTGAGTTGTGTGTTGGGACCGTTTTTGGTAGGAGA
This sequence comes from Torreya grandis, assembly GCA_037957365.1. Classification (NCBI taxonomy): domain Eukaryota; kingdom Viridiplantae; phylum Streptophyta; class Pinopsida; order Cupressales; family Taxaceae; genus Torreya; species Torreya grandis. Next base: position 1,019,154 of record JARHVA010002177.1, on the reverse strand, counting down.
GTGTTTTGAAGAAGAATTATTGTACACTTGAGGTGTGGGAAGCCTCTGTAAGGTGGAAGAGTGTGGCGGCTCTTTATTGTATTCTTTTCTATACAAGTGTTAATACAAGATAGTGTATTGTCTCTCATATTCTGTGCTATTGGTGAATTCTAGTTACTTGTGCTTCTGGTATATTTCTGTATGTTGAATTGCTTATATTTGGTAATCATATTATGCTCCTTTTGAGGAGTAAGATCCTAACAAGAGGGATCAGAACAAGTGTGTTGTTCTTGGATTCCCCGACAACTAGTATCAGAGCATGTTTGTTGTTCTAGGTACCTGACAACTAGTATCAGAGCTTTTAGGTTGGGATACTAACAAATTGGATTAGATCTGGTTAGTGTGTTTTGATTATAGGTTACTCACAGGGGTTTCTATTTGAGTGGGAGTAGAGCAATGGTAGAAGACAGTAAGCTACGAATGGAGAAGTTTAATGGCAAGAACCACCAATTATGGAGGATGTAGATTGAGGATTATCTGTATCAGAAAGATTTGTACTTACCATTGGGTGGGGTTGATTGCAAGCCCCGAGATATGAAGGATGAAGAATGGGAGGTTCTTGATTGAAAGGCTCTGGGATCTATAAGGTTGAGTCTTGCATCGTCTGTGATTTTTAGCTTATCACATGCGAAGACAACGGTAGAGTTGATGGAATCTTTGGCAAATTTATATGAAAAACCCTCAGCTTTGAATAAGATATTTCTTATGAAGCAATTATTTAATTTGCAAATGTTGGAAGGTGGATCTGTACATAGTCATCTTAGTGATTTCCATGGTTTGGTAAACTAGTTAAGTTCAGTCAATATTGTTTTTGATGATGAAATTAAGGCTCTCTTAATCTTATGTTCATTACCTAAAAGTTGGGAGAGTTTGGTAATGGCAGTTTCTAATACTGCATCTGCTTCAAAAATCTTAAAAGTGGATGATATTGTGAGTGTAATCTTGAATGAAGAGATACGCAAGAAAAGCACAGGTGAATCATCAGGGAATGCTTTGAGTGTTGAAGGCAGAGGAAGGCAAAGAGAGAAGATAGAGTGTGGGAGATCAAGGTCAAAGATAGGTAGGAGATCCAAGTCCAGGTATGGTAGAATAACCTACTGGAAGTGTGGAAAGCAAGGGCACTTAAAGAGAGATTGCAGATCGGGTGAAGATCAGCATGAAGGACATGAAGAAGAAGCAGATGTTGCAGATTTTGTTGCACAAGATGCTCTGGTATGTTTTTTGGATAAAGTAGAATCTTGGGTTTTAGATTCTAGTGCCTCTTTTCATGCATCCCCAAATAGGAAATTTTTTCATGAGTATGTCCAGGGAGACTTTAGAGAAATTTGTTTAGGGGATGGTATGCCTTGTCAGATGGTTGGCAAAGGGAAAGTGAAGCTGAAATTGCAGACAGGTAACACATGGGTGTTAAAGGAGGTCATGCATGTCCCAGTTCTGGAGTGGAATTTAATTTTTATAAGAAGTTTGGGTGATGAGAGTTGCACAGTAACTCTCATAGCGGACTCTTGGAAGGTTACCAAGGGTGCACTTGTTGTAGCAAGAGGTAAGAAAGTAGGTACGCTTTATCTATCTACTTGTACTACTGGTTCTCTTTCTAGGTTATCTACTTCAGCTGAAGATTCAAAGATGTGGCTTAATAGGCTTGGTCACATGAATAAGAAGGAGATGCATGTTCTTGAGTTAAAGGGTATGCTTTCGGATTTGAAGAGCATAGATCAAGGTTTCTGTATGTAGAAGAAGAAGGTGATGTTTCTTGAGGAATTCAATGTTAGTGACAAGAATAGGAAAGCCTTAGTTTTCAAGGAGAAGGAAATGGACAGAGTTCAACACAAGGGGCAAAAGAATTTTGAGCAGAGCAAGAGTGATTTAGACAAGGGTTTGATCTAAAAGGAGCTCGAGGGTAGAAGTCAGTTCTCATAAGAAAAAAATAGAGACCGACGTTGACTAGAAAACTGGCATCGACATCTAGACAGGGACCGATGTTGGCTGTGTAGCCCAACGTTGGTGACTCAGGGCAGATAAACACCGATGTTGGCAAGGGGAAATCGACGTCGGTGATGAGGCAGTCGCAGGGAACCGACATTGGTCGGGTGCAGACTGAGATGTGACCGGCATCGGTCACTGAGACAAATTTTGGGTGGACAGCAAGCTGTCAAGGAGTCTCAAGCACCCATATGGAGGACTTAAAGGGTATGTAAGCCTCAAATTCGTCATTTCCCTTCTTTACACTACTTGTTTCTCACTTATGGTAAAGAACCAGGGAGTTGTTAAAGAAGTAGAACAGGTAGATCCAGGAAACAGTGGGAGCTTGGCATGGATGAAGGATGTGATTCCTTGGAGGAGAACCAAACATGAGTTTTGGGTAGAGTTGCTAGCTAAAAGGAAGCACTGAGAGACGAATGGATGTTCAGGATGAAGAAGAGTGGAAATGGACATGTGAGACAAAAGGCCAGGGTATATGGTCTTGAATAAGCTATAGGGCAATGGAGGTTTGATCATTGTGTTTCTCTTTACCAAGTTGGATAATATTAGCTACATTATCCTATTACTATATGATGTGCTTATTGTAGGGTTACATATACAGGGAGTTGTTGAACTAAAGGTAAAGCTAGTTCAGAGGTTTGTCATGAGGAATCTAGGAGCAACAAGATTCTTTGGCATGAGTGTGTTCTAGAGACATGGAAGGTCATATGTTGACTTTGTTTCAAGATGATTGTGTGAGACCGGTTAGCACGCCGATGGTTGGACAGTTCACAAAATAGTGTCTTGATTCACATAATGAGGTTAAGTGCATGGTATGTACTAGACTTGAGTTTTCCCAAGCAGTGGGAGTTGTCACAAGTTTGGAGCCAATCTGAGAAAGAAGCATTGGAGGGCAGTTCAGTGGATTCTTAGAGGGACCAGAAGCAGGTGCACATGCTTGCAGTTTCAAGTTATTTTCTACATAGTTTGTAAATGTGGATGTGGCAGGTGATTTGGATGACAGAGTTGCACCATAGGATTTGTGGTGGTTGGTTTTCAAGAGTGATCTTGAGGAGGGATACAGAGCCAAGGGAACAAACTAGATGGTGTACAGGTATAGGTACAGTTGTAGCTATTTATCTCCAAGTGGGAGATTGTTAGGTTGTGGAGCTAAAAGCTTCAACTATGCAGACGAAGAAAAGGAGGTTGCTGAAGATCCAGAAGAACCAGCATTAGCAGCATGACCGATGTTGGTCAAGATGATGCAGAAGGCAACCGGTGTCGACAGAGAGTCGGCCGACATCGGTCAGCACCAGGTAGACAGGGACCGACGTCGATCGCATGTGTGTTCTAGAACTATTCATTGCATGAACAGTTAGTTAAGTGAACGGAGTGTTTACATGTAAAGGCTATTTCGAGTCTTGAGCTGCGTGGATAATTATAGTAAACTAAGAGTCTAAGTTATTATTTAAGTCTGGGATCTATTTATAGACCCATTGGCATGTATTATATGGATGAGCTAGAAAGGAAGGCAAGGAAGATCCTTCCATTGTAAGATCATTGAGTTGCAAGTTGTTGCAAGCTCATAGGAGATCTACATGTGTGAGTATGGTCTATTGAATTGTAGGTTGCAAGTTCATGGGAGATCAACTTGAAGTAATTTAGAGTGTTTGGTGTACTGACAGGGTTATTAATGACTGGTTGGAGAGGTGAACACCAATTCTGTGTGTGAGTTGTGTGTTGGGACCATTTTTGGTAGGAGAGTGTTTTGAAGAAGAATTACTGTACACTTGAGGTGTGGGAAGCCTCTGTAAGGTGGAAGAGTGTGGCGGCTCTTTATTGTATTCTTTTCTGTACAAGTGTTAATACAAGATAGTGTATTGTCTCTCATATTCTGTGCTATTGGTGAATTCTAGTTACTTGTACTTCTAGTATATTTTTGCATGTTTAATTGCTTATATTTGTAATCATATTGTGCTCTTTCTGAGGAGCAAGATCCTAACATGAGGGATCAGAACAAGTGTATTGTTCTTGGATTCCCCAAAAAGATAGGTCCATGCTTAGTTCTCCTCTCACATCCTTGCAAAAATTTCATCCAAGCAAAATGCCATAGGATGCTGGGATGTCAGCCACCAAGACAGTCATCTTGATTCTTTTGTCTAGAAAGGCTGCAAATGCAAATTGGGCATCTTTGATTTGCCCCAGCAATGGTACTTGTTTGTTCTCCATGAAGAAACATCTCCCAAATGTCTTGGTCAGTGTGAGGCCCAGAGACTTCGCTACTTTAGTAGGCATGACATTGTCAGATGCACCTAAGTCTATGATGCAATTGTTGAGCTGATAACCATTTATCAATAAAGAAACATAGAAAGGTTTTATTTTTCCAAGGGCAGTTGAAGGAGTAATGACAAGATTATTTGGAATGGGCATGTTCTTTGGAGAATCAAAAATTATTTTCTTAACCTCTTGTCTTGCAGGGATGGTTTGGTTCTTGACAAATTAGACTAACCTATCCAATTGATCAGGATTAGACTACAAATATTCAAATTCAAACATTTGAATTTTGGTCTTCTTGACATGATCAATTATGTCAAATGGTTGAATTGAGCTAGGAACAAAGGAAGGCATGTCAACCTTTTGGGTTTTAGGAGAGATGGGAGGAGGGCTGGTTTGTACAATTGAAGTAGAAGGTGAAGGTGAAATTGATTTACTTACATTTTGGGTGATCACCAGATCTTTTGATTGGGAAGGTAGAGTGGTTCCACGCTTAGCAATTATAATTTTTGGTTGAAGTTGCTCCTCTATCTTCTTTTTATCATCTTCCTAGATTGATTGGTTCTTGGACCTGTAAACACTACATATGATCCATTAATAGATTCTCCTTTACTTAGGGGTTCATCTTGGTAATTTAAGAAACTAATGTGGGAGTCACCAGTTGATTCTTCTTAATCCTCCATGAAGAGATCAACGTCATTTTCTTGATTCAATTTAGGTTAGAAAGAGAACTCTGATTTTAATTCAAGATATTCCATTGCTGAATTGGTTGGAGGAGCTTTCAGGGCAAGTTTCCCTTGTGGGGGAGGAAGGCAATTTTGTTGCCCTTGATTCCTGGCAGCATTGCCTTGATATGACTAATTTGGAAATGTCCTTCTTGGCATATCTTTGTATGAAGGAGTAGAAGACATTCCTTGCACCATTTATCTTCTCAAGGCTTGCAGTTTATTTTCCAGCTTTTATACCATTGGATTAGTGGTGCCTGTAGATGAATATTCAGAAGATGATGAGGATCTATTTCTATTTGGATCTCTTCTTATCTTCCCTGATAAGATGAGATCATCTTCTACCTCAGTGGCTAAAAGTTGAGCTGCAACAAGATCTATTTGACTAGCACATCTCAAAAGAAAATTGACTTTAGATAACTGAGAATTAATGAAGAAACATTTGAGATTCTCAGTTGTAGGTTGAGCAATTACAAGAATTATGTTCCTTAATTTGTCAAATTTGGCTATGAAGTCCTTTATTGGTTCATGAGGCTCTTTCTTCATCTATGTATGTTCAGCCAGAAGTGCATGTGCATCTTCTATAGGTTTGAATCTAGCTTCAAACTTATCTTTGAGGGTATTCCAATCAGTTATTGATCGAGCTTGTAGATGATAAAACTAATTTACAGCAGCACTTTGTAATGTCTCCACAAAAAGCCTGACTGCCACGTTTTCAAATTCCACCCCTATAACACCACAGGCTATGCTGAAGGCTACAATGTGTTCATCAGGGTGAACTATCTCATCATTAAAGAATTTGGGGAAATTCTTTCTTGAACTACATGGGAGTTCATGCAGAGGTGGAGTCAAATTGAGTGGGCCAAAAAAGTTACCCTAGGGGCCTCGAACTGCCATGATTTAACTAAGAAAAATAGAGATAACAAATCTAGATGATGAGACATATTACAAAACAAAAATGGAAAAGGACTGACTCAGCTTTAGCTTGAGGCATGAGGCTTCAAACTATGCACTCTTTCCCAACAGCTCTGGTTTTGTAGACCAGATAAAATAATGGAGGTGGAGGAAGATGGTAAGGCTATAATGGATAATGGGTAAGACATGAAATGGAGTCTCCAGAGTCTGTAATGGATAAGGGTTATAATGATAATGGGTTATATCCCCAACATAGTCACCAAAAATTGTTGGCTGAATATTTTGTCGATTAGCATACTGATAAACAAAATAGGTCTAATTAGCCAAAGTAGGAAGATTGGTCATCCAAATGTGTAGGTTTACCACATCAAAAGGAGACTAATCTCTCCTCTCATCAAGGGGAGGTTCTCTCTCTCTCTCTCTATATATATATATATATATAAACAGAAAATAATACTCAAGGGTAGGACAAACCATCCATCTCTCTTTTTTCAGAGATGATGTGTGCGGATCAAAGGAAAAATCTCAAGGGAAATAACAAAAAGCACTCCTCTTCTTTTAAAATTACTATTCAACAAGCCACAAGAATACTCCTGGTAGTAAAAGCAAAATGTAACTAAAGACGTAGTAACCAGAAAATTGAGATGTAGCACAAAGTCTCCACCTGAATTGCCCAAGAGTGAGATATGAAGGACAATGGGGGCACAAAGTCGTCCCAAGGTCCTTTACATAGAAATGAAAAGAAAACACACTAAAGGCAATTATGGGGGCACAAAGTCTCTCCATAGTTGACTTCAGGACACCTTCCTGACTACTTTCACTAATTTTGCTTGTTGAATTAAAGGAACAAAAAAAATATTAAGGAAAAAGACATAAGAATAGTTTCCCCAACAACAAAGATATCACAACACAAAGTTTGAAAAGTCACTTGCTTTCTTATTCCAATAACAAAATATAATCAACAATCTGAGATCAAAGTCTCAGTAATGCCTTTCAATTTGGGCAGAGTTTTGTTTTTGATTGTCAAAAAGAGATATATTTACAATAAAAGAGAGTCCCTTATATAGCCTCTTTAAGGACTCAGGAACAGTAACACATCATGTTGCATTGAAATTTGTTAAAAAGATAGGCTAGAATTTAGAGGCATCTACCCATTTGTTTTTCTCAATGTAGATAAACAAGTCATGCTATTAAAAGTTTGCATCTTTCAATGTCCACCTGGTGATTTGATCCTTCTTCATCATTCCTCCTTTTTTGGTTAATTGAATCGGGTCTTTGATTCAATTTGATATTTTATTCCTTAATCGCTTCTTGTTGATCTTAGCCTTAAAGCTTGTGAATGCATTTGGGTCTATAGATTACAATGATCAATGGCTATTTTATGAGCTTTGAAATTAATGTTGTGCACCTGTCACTACGTTTTACACACCTAGTTTGTTGTATTGAATTTGACGTCTTCGAGCGCGTCACCCCTTGGTCTTTCTTCAGCTTTCCTGTTTTGCATCCTCCTGAAGGGAAGGTGACCCTTCGAATTTGGGGGAGTGTCCTTTAAGTTGGTAGTCGAGAGTCCCCTATAAGGGCACCTGCCTTTGGGGTCCTTCAGCAGCCTCATCTTCGACAGTCTCTCATGGCTTTCCTACAAACTATTTCCACAAACATTTTCCCTAGGCTTTCTTCACGGGTATTTTCCTTGCGAACAACTTCCTGCAGACAAAAAGTCCACAGACATTTCTCATGGACAAAAAGTCTGTAGATATTTCTTGGGGACAAAAAGTCTGTGAGAGTTATTTTGATCACTTTGCCTTCAAAAAATCCTTCAGGTTTTCTGCCCGCAGCTACTTTTTTGAATTCCTTTGAACTTTTTGTCTGTAAAAATTCATTTGGACAAAAAGTTTGAAGGAATTGTTTCTTGCCTTAGTCTTTTTTGAATTCTTTAAACAAAAATTTGAAAGAATTACCTTTGTGGCTTTCTTTGAAAATGACCCTTCTGAAGGGTACTTTTGTCAACCAAGTGCCCTCCGCAAGGGCACTTGTCCTTCGGGAGGCTTCTTTGAACTTTTGCATTTGAACTGCTCCTTTGAACCAAGCTTTGAACCATGCTTTGAACCAAGTTGATGATCCCTTTGATTTAACCAACTGAGTGAACCGTTGATTGAACCAAAGCATTGAACCACTTGGTTGAACCAAACGTTGAACTAAGCTGATGAACCAAGCCTTGAACAAAAATGGTTCAAGCCAATGAACACTTCAATTGAACCAAGCGAATGAACCAAATGAGCGAACTGAAGCATTGAATCACTTGGTTTAACCAAATGTTGAACCGTTTGATTGAACCTTGAACCCAATGAACCTTTGAACCAAATTAGTTCAATGGTTCAACGGTTTAATGGTTCAAGTCACCTTCTTTTTTATAAGTGTTTTGAAGCCGTTGAACCTTGAACCTTGATGAAGCACTTAACTCTTGCCAATGATGTTGAACCTTTGAAATTGTTGAACTCGTTCAAACAAAATGGTTCAAGGTTCAATGGTTCAATGGTTCAATGGTTGTATCCTTGCTCACATGCTTGCCGATGGACATGAACCAAGGTGCTGAACCAAACCTGAAAATGACTAAGTGTTGGAAATTAATTATTTTGATTGAACCTACCTACAGAAGCCTTTGAACCTATAGAAATGAACCTACCTGTAGAGTCTGTAGATTCTTGAAAAGCTTGGAAATTGAGGAATTTGAATGTCTAGGATAAATTTCGAAAAGGAAAGAGACAATTTTGGTCTATAGGACCAAAATAGTTCAAATGTTGTCCCAAAAATGAGCTGATATTTTTGGGGGACAACACACATTATGTCCTGAGAAGGCATAAAGATCGACCCAGAAAGGGTCAAATCCATTCAAGAGCTTTCTCTTCCTACTAGTAAGACTGCAGTTCACTCTTTCTTTGGAAAGGTGAATTTTTTGTGAAGGTTCATTCCTGAATTTGCAGAGAAGACTCGTCACATTGTCGATATGATGAAGGGCAAAGCCACTTTCAGCTAGACTAAAGAAGGCAAATTAGCATTTTAAGACATCAAAGAAGCTATCATCCATTACCCAATTCTAGTTTGTCCTAACTACACCAAAGACTTCATGATGTATAGATATGCTTCTGAACATACACTTTTAGCCATCTTGGTTTAGCAAAACAAAGAAGGTGTGGAATCTCCCATATCTTTCATGAGTTGTCCTCTCAAAGCTCATGAGCTAAAGTATTCAATCATGGAGAAGCACGCTTATGCTGTGATAAAGGTGGTAAAGCACTTCTATTTATATATCTTGAACTCACACACTATTTCTTTAGTTCCTGATACAACAATAAAGTCTATCCCGACTCAGCAAGAGCTTGAAACTAAAAGGGGCAATTGGATTGCCAAAATCTAGGAATTTGATCTTGTTATCAAACTTATGAAGCTCGTGTAGGGAAGAGGCCTGTGCCAATTAATTGTTGATAACATGAAAAAAAAAGTAGAGTATGAAGAAATAGAAGTTGAAGACATGCCAATAGTTCTCTTTGTCACCACTACGAATGGGTGGTATTTGAATATTGTTCATTTTCTTACTTATGGTGAGTTTCTTGCTCACCTGTCTTGTAAAGAAAAGAGGACTGTTAATTTGAAAGCTGTCAACTTTATTTAGTGGGACAATGGTCTATATAAGAAGAACCTTGATGGGGTGTTCCTCCATTATGTGGATAAGGTGCAACAAAATAAACTCTTAGAGTCCTTCCACAATTTGGCCTATGGAGGATATTTTTCTACACTTATGACTGCTCATAAGATTTTGTGAGCTAGGTACTATTGGCTTACTCTATTTTGAGATTCATATGCTTGGGTGCATAGATACAAGCTATGTCAATAGTTTGTTGGCAAACCCAAGTTGGCCGTGCTACCTCTCAAGCCTGTGGTAATAGAAGAGCCATATCAGCAATAGAGAATTGATTTCATCAACACTGTAAATCCATCCTCAAGTGCTAGACATGTTTATGTCCTTACAGCCACTGACTACTTTACCAAGTGGGTGGAAGTCATTATAGTCAAGCGTGTTACTTCAGAAGTAGTATGTAATTTTTTCAAAAAAAATATCATTTTTAGGTTTGGAGTCCTAACCAAGATTGTAACAGACAATGCATCCTATTTCTCTTCTCATGAGATTACCCAGTTCTACTACTATTATGGGATTATCCTCTCCCACTCTTCTGAATATTTTACACAAAGAAATGGTCAAGCAGAATCAAGCAACAAGAACCTAGTGAACATTATCAGGAAGCTGGTAGATGATAATCAGACAACCTAGCATAAAGCATTACTTGATGCTTTATGGGTAGACATAATTATACCCAAGAGGGTGATAGGTATGTCCCCATTCTAACTTCTACATGGTATGAATGTAGATATACTAATCACCTTGGAATTACCAGTATTAAAGTTAGCAAAGGCAGTGGAAGATTCAACTTTTGAAAGTTCCATCGACAAAAGGATCATGTGCTTGACTAAGCTAAATGAGCAACGAACTATGGTGGTGGATTGAATTACTACACATCAAAGTCTTGTAAAGAGACTCTTCGACCAGAAAGCAAGGATCCATAATTTTCAGATTGGAGATCAAGTCTTGTTGTGGGACAAGAGGAGAGAACTAAAAGGAATGCATTGAAAATTAGATTCTTTGTGGAGAGGCCTATTTGCCATTCATCATTTAAATGGTGAAAATAGTTTCTTGCTGAGATATCAAGATAGAATGCCAATTACTCTGCCTCATAGTAGGTATCATTTGAATCACTTCAATCTTTGAAGTATCAGATAAGTCCATTTGTATATATGTATAGTCTTTCTTTGATTTGTAATTTTTATTTATTTTTTGTGCCATTCATTTTTGGCACCTTTTTTTTTTGTAGTACGACTCCGTAGCCCAATGGCATAAATGAAGGCACTGACATTTTAGATTATATTCCCTTCGATTGCTTCAATTTTCAATTGATGAAAGTTTCCCAACTAGAGCCAGCTATTATACCCAAAATTTGCCACTTATTTTTGTGACAACATGCCGATAATTTTGGTCCTATAGGCCAAAATGGTCTCTTTCTTTCATTCAAAATATTCTAAGCAATTAAGTTTTTCAAATATTCAAGCCTTTTTAGCTAAGGAAGTCGTAGGTTTAACAGATGGGCTTTCTTCAAAGAAAGTTCAAAACACTTAAGGCATTTCCTTAGTGTTTTGAGGAAGGTTTAATGCTGAGGTTCAATCAAAAGACTTAACAGTGGGCTTTAAAGAAAAAGAATGAACCACTTTGAACCATTGAAACATTAGACCCCACCTCTGCAAGGTTCAAAGGTTCAACGAGTTTGAAGGTTCAATGACTTCGGTGGACTTATAGAAAATCTAGAGAGTTCAAAGCTTTAAAAGGATTAAAATAAATAGTGAATATTGAACTGTTGAACCATTAAACTTTGAACCAAAAAGAGTTCAAAGGTTCAACAAGTTCAATAACTTTGATGGACTTAGAGAATAAAAGGCTTCAAAGAAAGAGAATGAATTGTTGAACCTTAAACCCAAAAGGTTCAAAAGGTTCAATGGGTTCAAAGAGTTCATAAGTTCAAATGGAAGCTTCGAGTGAATGGACGAAGTGAAAGATTCCAGAAATAGTTCAACCAAATGGTTCAATTGAAGAAGAAAAAGAAAGTGAATGTGGCCCTTTACAAAACATTGAACCTTTGAACCATTAAACCTTTGAACCAAAAGAGTTCAAGGTTTAAGGTTTAAATAGGTTCAAAGCAACCAGTGACGTCCCTACAGACGTCAATTTTAGGGTGATGAAATAACCACTAATTTTTAAAATTCCTGAGAATAAACTCAGCAACCAGCCCAAAAAAGAGCCAATGAAGTGAATGGAGGAAGTGAGAAGATAGCCTTGAGAGCTCAGATTGCTAAGAAGAGACAAAATGTGGCAAGGAAAGAGAGAATGACTATAAGAAATCTAGAAATATCTGCAGGAGAGTTATTTCCAGTAGGTGGAACAAGCCACTAGGTGGACATTAGAAAACATTAAATATTCAATGGCACAGCGTGTTTAACTTGATTAAGTAAAGGTGAATAGACAGTCGTGTAAGCATCATAAAGAAGACCAGACAACCCATGCTTAGGAGGAGACATTTGAGATGATTCTGAATGCCAAATTCAAGGTTGATGACCTGTTCTAGCATGGTCCTTTCATAGATATTCAATGCATTTAATTCAGTCTGGGTTGATTTCATGAAAACAAGCTACCAAGTCTTTCTTGTAATGCTATATATTTTAATCTCCTATTTCATAGAGGGAGATCTCTTTGTTATGAAAAGTGAAGCTCTGCCCAAATTGAAAGGCATTCCTGAGACTTTGAGCTCAGATTGTTAATCATATTTATTGAATGAATGAGAAAGCAAGTGACCTTTCAAACTTTATGTTAAAATAGTTTATGTCATTTAGGAAATTGTTCTTATGTCTTTTTCCTAAATACAGTCTTGTCCATTGAATCAAACAATCAGAACAAGTGGAAATAAGCTGGAAGATGTCTTAAAGCTAACTGAGGAGTGTGCTACCATAATTGTCTTCAGTCTATGTTTTGTGTAAAGGATACTAGAGAGACTTTAAGCTCTCTTTATCTTTCATAATCCTTTACTCTATTGTAGTTTTAGGTGGAAACTTTGGGCTGTGCTTAATCCTATGGTGTCCTTCATCCTAATCAGTGAGAGAAGCAATGAAAGACTTTGTGCTTTCATGAGTTTCTTATGGTTATAGTTACAACTTAAGAAGTTTTCCTCTGGTTATCTAAACATTATATCTAAAAGAAGAGAAATGATTTTAGCAATTACCCAGGAATTCTCCCCTATTTTGTAAACATCATCTCTAAAAAAAGAGAGATGGATGGTATGATTTCACCCCTGTGTGTATTTTTAACTTATATATATACTATAAATTATAGGGAACCTACCTTTGCTGAGAGGAGAGATTTATCTCACTCTGGTTGTGGTCACCACAATCATTTTGTTGCATAAATATCCTTATGCTGTGGTTGATGTAACCATTTTGTTGTCAATCAATTGGTGATAAAATATTCACCCAATAGTTTTTTGGTGACTCTACTAGGGATCGAACGCATAGTTTTAAGCCTCAAGCTTTAAATTGAAGAAGTTTCAATTTTTTTTGGTATACATTTTACACTCTAGCAGATCCACCATACACACAAAGCCAAAGAGCTCAAGGTATTGTTGACCCTGTATTTGAGTTTGTGTAGCAAAATAATTTTGATCTTTCCCCTCCACAAAAACACCTTTAGCAAACTAGGAGTTTTCCTCTTACAAATATCAGGTCCCTAATATCAGGAAAAGTTGTTATTTTCTCTATTAGTAGAGCTTTGTCTATACATATTCCACAGATATTTATTATCCCTCCCTTCAACATCCACATCATGGAAACTAAAGGCCCCTGGGGTAATACTTTTGGTCCCTTGAATCTGACCCTACCTCTACATGAGCTACCCTGTAGCTCAAAGAAAAATTTCCCCAAGTTATATGGTGATGAGAAGGTTCATCCTGATGAATATATAGTAGCCTTTTGAATAGGATGTAGTGTGATAGGTGTTGAATATGAAGACATTGCAATTGGACTATTTATGAAAACATTGCAAGGCACTACTGTAGATTGGTTTTATCACCTGCAAGCACAAATAGTGATTGACTGGAACACTCTCAAAGCCAAATTTAAGGCCAAGTTCAAACTTGCAAAAGATGCACACGCCCTGTTAGCCCAGTTTACACAAATGAAGAAGGAGCCTCATGAACCCATGAGGGACTTTATTGCTAAATTTGACAAGCTAAGGAATAAGATTCCCATAATTACTCAGTTGACACCTGAGAATCTCAAATGCTTCTTCATCAATTCTCAGCTTCCTGAAGTGAGATCCTGTTGAGGTGGGCTGGCCACATAGATCTTGCTATAACCCAAATTTTGGTGACTAAGATTGAAGATGACGTTATCTTGGTAGGAAATATAAGAAGAGATCCTAATAGAAATAAATCTTCTTCATCTTATAAATATTATTCTACAGGGACCACTGATTCTATGGTGCAAAAGCTAGCAAATGAATTGCTAGCTCTAAAAAATCAAATGGCACAAGGGATGTCTGCTCCTCCTTCTTATCAGGATGTACCAAGGAGGATGTTTCCCAACCAGTCTTATCAGGGCAATACTACTAGAAATCAAGGGCAACTAAATTGCCTTCCTCCCCCACCAGGGAAGCTTGCCATTAAAGCAACACCAGCTAACTCAACAGTTGGTTATCTTGAAACTGAATCTGATTTTTCTTTCCAACCTGAGCTAAACCAAGAAGATGATGTTGATCTCTTTGTAGAAGGCCAAGAAGAATCAACTGGTGACTCTAACATTAGTTTTTATAATTAACAAGATGAACCCAAAAGTAAAGGAGAAGCATTTGATAGATCATACGCTATATTTACCAAGTCTCAAAACCAGTCAGCTCAACAAGTGGATAAAGGAAAAATAAGGGAAGAATCTCGACCAAAAATTTCAATTGCTAAATGAGGGGCTTCTCTACCTTTCCAATCAAAGGACCTGGTGATCATTATAAAAGTAAGTACCTCAAATATTCTTTCACCTTCTACTTCAAATTCACAGACTAGTCCTACACCCATTAAAATCCAAATTGATGGACTACCTTCCTCTGTCTTGAATTTATTTCAGTCATTTGATATAATTGACCATGCTAAGAAGACCAAAATTCAAATGTCTGAGTTTGAATTCTTGCAATCCAACCCTGAGTAGTTGGATAGGTTAGTTCAATGCGTCAAGAATAAAACCGTCCCTACAGGATAAGACATTTTGAAAGTAACACCTGTTCCCCCAAAGAATACATATATCTAAAATAATCTTGTGATCACTCTTTCAACTACCCTGGGAAGACAAAACCATTTTATGTTTCCCTATTGATAAATGGTCATCAGCTGAACAATTGCATTATAGATTTTGGCACTTTTGACAATGTCATGCCTGTCAAGGTGGTAGAATCTCTTGGTCTCATGCTGCCTAAGACCTTTAGGATATGTTTCTATATAGAAAAATAATAATTTCCTCTACTAAGACAAATCAAAGATGATTAATTTATATTTGTGGCCTTCCCAAATAAGAGAATTAAAATGATAGTCCTAGTGGCCGACGTCCTAGCCTCTTATTGATAGGACCTAGGCTCACAAAGCTCTGACACCAATTGTTAGGATTAAGAGCACACTTGATTACCTTTGTATAAGCAACTAAACATGGAATTTAACTAGAAGTAATATGTAACTAGAAATCAGAAACAACACAGAATATGAGAGACAATACAAACTTGTATTCAACTCATCTAGAAGGAAATATAATGAAGAAATTACACTCTTCCCACACCTCTTGGGCATACCAGTAATTTTCCCTCAAGAGTTCTCTCTCTTAATTACAAACCAATCAACTCAAACATAGAGTTGTTATTTCAACTAGTCAATAACAATATTGCCAGTACCAATGAGTACACCATGTACTCCAAGTAGATCTCCTTGATCTTATTCCCTGTTGTGTTGCTGATCTCCCTAATCTTGCTACCCCATAGATCTAACTGACCTCGCACACACACCTGTAGATCAACCAACCTTACTTAACATATAGATCTCCCCTGATCTTACACAACCTACAGATCAACCTGGTCTTGCACACCTGCAGACCTAGATCTTACACACCTAGAAGAACCCTTGTCCTTACCTTACCAAGTCGTTATGATCCTTCACATTACAATACAACCCCATGGGTCTATTATATAGATCCCATAAAAATAATAATTAGACTTCCTAATTACAATAATTAGAAACACATACTCAAGACTAAAATTAGTCTTTACATGCAAACTAACTATTCATCTAAAATTAGACCAGTTTTGGAACACACAGATGACTGACATCAGTCTCTGTCTGTCTAGAGGTGACCGATGTCAGTCGATCCATAACCGATGTCGGCAACTTCCTGTCTACTCTTGACTGACATCGATTGGCCTGACCGACATTGATTACTGTGACACTTAGCAACCTCCTCCATGTTTGCATACCTATGAAGCTTTTAGCTCCATAACCTAACAATCTCCCACTTGGAGATAAATAGCTGCATCTATACCTGTACTTGTACATCATCTAATTTTTTTTCCTGGCTTGTATCCCTCTTCAAGATCAATCTTGAAGACCAACCACCACATATCCTGTGGTGCTACTCTTGTCATCCAAGTAACTTGCCATATATGAATCTACATACCCATGTAGAGAAGTCCCTGACCTTGCATAGCATGAATCCTTGCTATTGGTCCCTCTCAGATACCTGAGAATCCACTAAACTACTTTCTAGTGCTTCTTCCCTAGATTGGCCACAAACTTGCTGATAGATCCCACTGCTTGGGCTTGCTCAAGACCATATAACCTGGCCTTCTATCTCACTTGTCCATTCTCTCCTTTCTTTAACCTAGGAATCCATTCGTCTTTTAGTGCTTCCATCCCAGCTAGAAACTCTACCAAATCTCCCATTTGGTTCTTTTCTAAGGAATCAATTTCCTCATTCATGCCATGTTCCCACTGTTTCTTGAATTCTACCTGCATTACCTCTTCAAAACTTCCTGGTTCTTGACCATCAGTGAGCAACAAGTTCAAGTAGTATAAAGAAGAATAATAATGAATTTGAGGCTTACCCTTTCAATCCTCCACATGGGCGTTTGAGACTCCTTGACAGCTTACTGTCCACCCAAAATCCATTCTAACAGTGACCGATCTCGGTCACCTCTCAGTCTGCACTCGACTGATGTTGGTTCCATGTGATCGACCTGACTGCTGACATTAGTTCTCTAACCAACGTCGGTGTCCACCTGATCGCTGATGCCAATTCCCTGACTAACGTCAGTGTCCACCTGCCTGACACCACTGACTCTGGTCTGCACATGACCGATGTTGGTACTTACCTATTCGACGTCAGTTCTCACCTGACCGACATCGGTAACTATGTTTTCCTGTGAGTGATGACTTTTACCTGTGAGCTCACTTTGAATCATAACCTTGTCCAAACTGCCCTGCTTAAAATTATTTAGCCCCTTGAGCTGATCTCTGTCTATCATCTTCTCCATGAAAACTAAGGCTTTTCAATTCTTAAGTTTGTCAAAGACATCAGATTTTCTCTTAAGAACATGCATTCCCTTCTCACTCATGTGACCAAGCCTACAGAGCCACATCTTTGCATCTACATCTGAAGTAAATAAAACAGAAGGAGAATTAGTAATACAAGTAGATAGATAAAGAGTACCTACTTTCTTACCACATGCTAATTCAAGTGCGCCCTTGGAAATTTTCCAAGATTCTATTGTGAGAGTAACTGTGTAACCCTCATCACTCAACTTTCTTATAGAAATTAGACTCCTATTCAAGTCTGGGACATGCATGACATCCTTCAACACCCATGTGTTGCCTATCTGCAATTTCAGCTGCACTTTTCCTTTGCTAACAATTTGGTAAGGCTCACCAACCCCTAAATAAATCTTTCCAAAGTCTCCATGGACAATCATGGAAAAATACTCTATTTGGGGTTGCATGGAAAGAGGCAATAGAATCTAAAACCCAAGATTCTACTTTATCCAAGGAACATACAAGAGCATTCTGTGCAACAATACCTGCAACATCTACTTTATTTCCTTCATGCTGATCTTCTACCAACCAACAATCTTTCTTTACCTGCCCTTTCTTTCCATAATTTCATAATTGATCATTCTTGCCATTGAATTTCTCTATTTTTAGTTTACTTTTTTCTACCATTGCTTTACTCTCACTCAAACAGAAACCCCTGTGAGTGCCCTATAATCAACAAACACTAACCTGCTCAACCGTTTGTTAGTTGATCCTAGCTCTGATACCACTTGATAGGACCTAGGCTCACAAAGCTCTGACACTAATTGTTAGGATTAAGAGCACACTTGATTACCTTTGTATAAGCAACTTAACACAAAATTTAACCAGAAGTAATATGTAACTAGAAATCAAAAACAACACAAAATATGAGAGACAATACAAACTTGTATTCAACTCATCCAAAAGAAAATACAATGAATAAATTACACTCTTTCCACACCTCTTGGGCATACCAGTAATTTTTCCTCAAGAGTTCTCTCTCTCAATTACAAACCAATCAACTCAAATATAGAGTTATTGTTTCAACCAGTCAGTAACAATACTGTCAGTACCAATGAGTACACCACGTACTCCAAGTAGATCTCCCTGATCTTGCTCCCTGTTGTGTTGCTAATCTTCCTGATCTTGCTACCCCACAGATCTAACTGACCTTGCACACACACCTAAAAATCAACCAACCTTACTTACCATGTAGATCTCTCCTGATCTTGCACAACCTGCAGATCAACCTAGTCTTGCACACCTGCAAACCTAGATCTTACACACCTAGAAGAACCCTTGTCTTTGCTTTACCAAGTTCTTATGATCCTTCACATTATAATACAGCCCCATGGGTCTATTATATAGATCCCATACAAACAATAATTAGACTTCCTAATTACAATAATTAAAAACACAGACTCAAGACTAAAATTAGTCTTTACATGCAAACTGACTATCCGTCTAAAATTAGACTAGTTATGGAACGCACAGACGGCCGACATTGGTTGTTGTCTGTCTAAAGCTAACCAACGTCAGCTGATCCATGACTGATGTTGACAGCTTCCTGTCTACTCCTGACTGACGTCAGTTAGCCTGAATGACATCAGTTATTATGACACTTAGCAACCTCCTCCATGTTTCCATACTTGTGAAGCTTTTAGCTCCATAACCTAACACTTATGGCATTCTTCTTGGGAAATTTTTTTGTAAGGACGTTGGTGGAGAATTAAGCATGAACCTGTCTGAAGTGAGGATCCTTGTTAGGGATGTCATGTAAAAGCTAATTTTTGAGAAGGAGGCAAAGTACATTGTCACCCAAACATCAGCCCCTGAAGATCAAATTTTGTTTGAGTCTTCAGACTTGGATAATTACTTTTTGACTATTGAAGACATTTTTATTTCAATAGATGATAGTTTCATAGGTGACAATCCAAAAAAATTCGATAAGATATTAGAAGAATTAGTAGGGCATAGTACACATGAAAAAGGATCTTCCCTTCCTAATGAAGAAAAATCTAAAAGAAGATCATATTTTAATGATGTTTGGATTTTAAAATTTGATGGCAACAATTTTTCTACTAGTTCTAGAGCTGGAGTAATTTTAATATCTCTTCAAGGAGATATTTTCTCCTATACATATAAATTATAGTTTAGCAACACTAAAAACACTACTGAATATGAATCACTACTGCTCAGTTTAAAGGCTACTCAAGATAAAGGTGTTAAGCTCCTTCATGGCAAAGGAGACACTGAGTTGGTGGTTTGTTAGTTAAGGAACCTGTATCAAACTAAGAATGAGAGATTGTGACATTATCATAATCTAGTGTGAGACTGTATTGAAAGTTTTAATGCTTTCAATATTTCTTTTGTGCCCAGAGAATTCAACAGTCATGCAAATTCATTGGCCATCTCTACAACTTTCTTGGTCCTTCAATGAAATTTCAAAGAAGACATGTACACTATCGAGTTGGTCTTTCAACTAAGTGTACCTGATAATGCTAACCATTAGTAGGTGTTCAATGGTGACAACCAAATCATTGCTTTTCTAGAACAAATGGACAGCTTTGAAAAGCTTTATTTCAAAGGTAATGAATCTCCACCGTGAGAATCAGCTCCAGAAACAAATTCAAAAGTTGATGAAGAGTTCCTTCAACTCAAAGGGAATAAAATTTCCAAAGGATTAGTTTCTCTTGAGAAACTTTTCAACAAGCATGATATGTTTATCAAGGAACAACAAATGGATTCAAAATCCTCAAAGGATTTTGATCAAGTAAATTTGAGTACAGAACACAATCCCAAAATGGTCAACATTGAGAATTGTTGTACCCTTGATAAAAAACTCAAATTTATCACTCTGCTTTGCCATTACATTGATATTTTAACATACTCTTATGATAATCTAAAATCCATCAAACTTGAAGAAATTCAACATGAAATTCCTCTCAATATTGGGTCATTGTCTCACAAGCAAAAGTAAAGGCATTACAACCCCAAGATATCAAGGAAAATTCTTTCTAAGATACAAAAAATGATGAATACAATAATCATTTTCTCAATCTATCATTCCACCTAGATTGTGAACATAGTCCCTATGAGAAAAAAGAAAGGAGAAATTTGCCTATGTATTGATTTCAAAAATTTGAATCAGTCATCATTAAAAGACAACTATCCCCTGCCCATCATGGATCAACTGCTACAGACAGTGACTGGCGCTGAGATGTTATCAATGCTAGATGGTTTTTTGGGATATAATCAAGTAGAAGTTGGTGAATTAGACCAACATAAGACTATTTTCACAATAATTTGGGGCACTTTTGCATATCAAAGAATGTCTTTTGGCTTGATCAATGCGGGTGCCACTTTTTAAAGAGCAATGGATCTTGTTTTCAAAAATAAAATGGGTAAGTTCATTGTGGTATACCTTGATGATTTGACAGTCTTTTCTAAGCATCATCTTGATCATGTGCATCATCTACAACAAGTGCTAGATTGATGTAGGCAAAATGGTATTTCTCTTAATCTTAAGAAGTCAATTTTTAGGGTTAGAGAAAGTAAACTTCTCAGTCACATTGTGTCCCAAGAAGGCATAAAGATCAACCCAGAAAGGGTCATCCATTCAAGAGCTTTCTCTTCCTACCAGTAATACTGTAGTTCACTCTTTATTTGAAAAAGTGAATTTTTTGTGAAGGTTCATTCTTGAATTTGTAGAGAAAACTCATCACATTATCAATATGATGAAGGGTAAAGCCACTTTCAGCTGGACTGAAGAAGTCAAACCAACATTTCAAGACATCAAGGAAGCTATCACCCATGCCCTAATTTTGGTTTGTCCTGACTACACCAAAGACTTCATGATGTATAGCTATGCTTCTGAACATACACTTTCAGCCATCTTGGCTCAACAGAATAAAGAAGGTGTGGAATCTCCTATATCTTTCATGAGTTTTTCTCTCAAAACTCATGAGCTGAAGTATTCAATCATGAAAAAGCATGATTATGTTGTGGTAAAAGCGATAAAGTACTTCTATTTTTACATCTTAAACTCACACATTGTTGCTTTGGTTCCTGATACAACAATAAAGTCTATCCTGACTCAACAAGAGCTTAGAACTAAAAGGGGCAATTGGATTGCCAAAATCCAAGAGTTTGATCTTGTTATCAAACCTACGAAGCTCATATGGGGAAGAGGCCTCTACCAATTAATTGTTGATAACATACCAAAAGAATCAGAGTATGAAGAAATAAAAGTTGAAGACACGCCAACAGTTCTCTTTGTCACCACTATGAATGAGTGGTATTCAAATATTGCTTATTTTCTTACCTATGGTGAGTGCCCTACTCACCTATCTTGTAAAGAAAAAAAGACTGTTAAGTTGAAAGCTGTCAACTTTATCTAGTGGGACAATGGTCTATATATATGTAGGAGAGTTATAGTCCATTTGTATATATGTATAGGAGAAAGAGAGACAAAACATGGCAAGGAAAGAGAGAATGACTACAAAAAATCCAAAAATATCTGTAGGAGAGTTATTTCCAGAAGGTGAAACAGTCCACTAAGTGGACATCAGATAACATAAAAAATTCAATAGCGTAGCCTGTTTATCTTGATTAAGTAAATGAAAATAGACAAATGTGTAAGCATCATAAAGAAGACTAGACAATGTATGCTTAGGAGGAGACATTTGTGATGATTCAGAATGCTAAAGTCAAGGTCGATGACCTATTCTAGCATGGTCCTTTCATAGATATTCAATGCATTCAATTTAGCATGGGCTAATTTCATGAAAATAAGTGCCCAAGTCTTTCTTGTAATGTTATATATTGTAATCTCCCATTTGGTAGAGGGAGATGTTTTTGTTATCAGAAGCAAAGCTCTACCTAGATTGAAAGGCATTCCTGAGACTTTGAGCTCAGATTGTTAGTCATATTTTGTTGAATGAATGAGAAAGCAAGTGACCTTTCAAACTTTGTGTTGAAATTGCTTGTGTCATTTAAAAAAATTATTCTTATGTCTTTTTCCTAGATACAGTCTTATCCATTTAATCAAAGAAGTAGAACAAGTGGAAATAAGCTGGAAGATGTCCTGAAGCTAACTATTGGAGACTTTGTGCTACCATAATTGTCTTCATTCTATGTTTTGTGTAAAGGATACTAGAGAGACTTTGAGCTCTCTTTATCCTTTGTAATCTTTTACTCTGTTGTAGTTTTAGGTGGAGACTTTGGGCTACTCTTAATCCTATGGTATCCTTCATCCTAATCAGTGAGAGAAGCAACGAAAGACTTTGTGCTTTCATGGGTTTCTTGTGGTTACAGTTACAACCTAGGAAGTCTTCCTTTGGTTTTTTGAACACCATTTTTGAAAGAAGAGATGTTTTCAGTAATTACTTAGGAATTCTCCCCTGTTCTGTGAACATCATCTCTGAAAAAAAGAGATGGATGGTATGATTTCACCCCTATGTGTATTTTCAGCTTATATATATATAGGGAACCTCCCCTTGCTGAGAGGAGAGATTTATCTCATTCTGGTTATGGTCACCACACCTATTTTTCTGCATAAATCTCCTTATGTTGTGGTTGATGTAACCATTTTTCCATCAGTCAGCCGGTGACAAAATATTCACCCAACACACATATCTATAGCAATTTAATTTATTAATAAAAAACAAAAAGGGGAGCTCAAATATAGGCATATATTATCTTAGCCACCCACTAATCACTACACTCATAATAGTTCTTGACATGTGCGAACATGAGACTGCCACTTGGGGTGCTTTATATGAAGCAGATACTAATTTTGTTGATACATATTAGGTGCTTCATGAAGGTAAACATGTTTTTTATTTCTATTTGAAAGATAATTTCCTCTATCACATGGGGCACATCTATGTTCCAACTATAGAGCAACAAAAGATGATATGAGAAGCACATTTCAGTAGGATAGCTAGACACTTTAGTGTAAAGAAGACATTGGTAGTTCTTCAAAAACACTTCTACTAGCCCCATATGCAAAAGGATATGGAAAGGTACCTCAAATCTTGCACCCCATGTGCGATATCCAAGCCAATAAATAAGAAGAAAATATTGTACATGCCATTAACAGAACTAACCAAGCCTTGGGAATCTATTTCAATGAATTTTCTCTGAAGGTTGTCTACTTCAAAACATGGCAAAGACTATATTTGTGTTGTAGTTAATCATTTTTCAAAAATGACTATCATGATTACTTGTAAGAAAAATATATCTACTGAAGAAACTACTCAACTATATTTTAGTCATGTATGGCTCCATTTTGGTCTCCCCAAGTTCATTATCTCAGATAGAGATAATAAGTTTCTGAGCATCTTCTGGTCCACTCTATGAAAGATGATGGATACCGAGCTGATGAAGTCCATAGCTTTCCAACCATAGATTGATGGTCAAAAAGAAGTGGTGAACTTCTTGATTTTTCATATGCTTCAGATGTATCACTCCAAACATCTACACACATGAGATGAGGGGCTTATTTTCATACAACATGGATACAATCAAGGCCTACACAGATCAACCAAGCACAATCCATTCTAAGTATGTTTTGGGTTCCAACCCATGGAACTAATTGATATAGCCATTCTATTCTCTACCATGGAATACACACCTCATGGGAGATTTGAGGCAACAAAAGAAACAAAGTTCATTGAATAAATGCAACACATCCAACAACAATTTCATGACATCTTGGAGAAGATGAATCAAAAGTATAAGCAATGCCATGACAAACATAAGAATGCACACAATTTTGTTGTGGGTGACAAGGTTTGGTTATGGCTTCAAAAGGAATGATTTGTAGACCCACATAGAAAAATTTGGTGTCTACGATATGGTCCCTACACCATCACTAAAAAAATTGGAGAAAATACTTTTGATTTGAACCTACCAACCTACCTTAGTCTGCATCCAATATTTAATGTGGAGCTCCTCAAACCATATCATCCACCTTTTTTGGACACTTCAGTCATTTCAAAACAACTAGACATTGATGAGCTTGATCTGTAGAGTTTTACTCCAGTGGAGGAGGATCAGATTGTGGACACTTGGATGAAGATAACAAGAGGACACTATATTCTACTTTATTGGGTGGTTAAAAAGGGCTAGCTTAGACACCAAGGTGAGTGGCTTATAAAAAATAAAATTAAGACACAAATACTACACTTGATGAGGAATATTGACATAGTGGGATCCATTGATTCTTAAGGAGGGAGGAATGATCTGGGTAACAATTTAGGTGACAATTTAGATAATGGTTCTACACCAATTGATGATAGAAATTTTGGGAGCCATAACTTTTGCACCATATCTCTGATTGACTCCTCATTTGAATTGTTAGAAAGCTAAGAATGAGGACAAAGTAGTGGGATGGCATATAGCTTCACTTGGTGGATTTTTACCCTTAATAACCTAATGGAAGTGCTCTAAATTTTAATTTTAGTTGTGTCATCTAAAAATAGTAATTCCTCAAATTATGTATTTTTTTAAATCGTGCAAGTTAAACCACTTAATATCCCTCAATATTGGTGACCTTACACATACTCCTACCTTTAAAATATGTATAAATGAATATGTAACCTAAAATAGCAATCAAACATCACTTCCCAGAGATAAGCATATGGTTATATTACAATCTTGAGTAATAAAACATCTCTTCTCAGAGAAATCATTATTATTGTGTTATTTTTGTGTTCCTGAAATATCTATCATTCAAAACATCTAGGTTTTAGATCATTGGTATCAAAGTGGTTTGTCTTGAGAGTGTATGATCTTGAGGACAAGGTCAGGCTACAAGAAGCTTGGGTGAAAAAAAATAGAGCTTCCAAACTATCCACCTATTCACTTAAAATGACTTCAAATGGTGGATGACACTGAGACATCTGATCCCTTCAAGAAAATGGTGAATGAATTCTTCAAATGGAAACAAGCGTAGATGCTACAATAATTCACCTAAATTCTTTGACAAATCTCCATGGGAAATTCTGGCTCTTCATCTACACTTCCTGGCTCTTCATCCATGGAATGTCCTTTCAGTGCCCTAACACCCTTTAAGGGTTAGGTGAATTTTGATATCCTTATATCTGAAGGCAAAATCAATGTTGATGCATTAGAAAATTGGTTGGATCAATTGTCTTCCTACCTTTCTATAAATAAATTCACTGATGGAGAAAAGATCACTTTTGCTCTTTTGAAAGCATCATTGCCCATGAAAAATTGGTGGGAAGTGTACAAAAAGAGGTTTAGTATAGATGACATTGGCCTTGAGGTGGAACCTACTTGGGATGATTTCATGGAAGTGGTAAAAGAAGAATAATATCCCATTGGAGCATATGATGATCTATACATACAATGGCAACAAATTCACCAAGGTAGGGATCAATCTATTCAAGATTACACTGACATTTTTCATTCTCTATCTATGAGATTAGGCATCCAAGAAAGTGAGAAACATAAGACTCTTAAATATCATGGTGTAATACAATGGTACATACGGGGGGAAATAGAACTCTTTAATTTGGAAACCCTCGATGAGGAATACATGTTTGTAGTGAAGATTGAGAAGAAGCATGAAAGAAAAAATACGAAGAGTCAGCCTTTGAAATGGAAAAGTCACAAGGAAGGTCAAACATGAGGCCAAAATTAGAAGCAAAAGGAGTTTCAAAATTACAAAACCTTAGAAGGGGAAGACTAGAAAATGGTGTGATTAGAAAAAAACTAGAAATCACTCTAAAAAGGAATGTTGAGCCACCGAGTCATTGCAATCTGAGTCAAATACTTGACATCTACTACTCTATCTCATACACAACCTACAGTCAAAGAGGATAAAGAAGAGATTATAGAAGCTGACCCTGATACCATCATTTCTTCATCATAGACCCGTGAGAAAAGGCCAGATGATAAGGAAAGGTTTTTTCACTCCAAATTATGGGTAAAAAGTAAGTCTCTATATTTCATTCTTGATAGTGGGAGTCAAAAAAAATTATTATCTTCTAGAGTTATGAAAATTCGAAATCTATCCATGGAGCCTCACTCAAAGCCATATAGTATTGGATGGTTAAGCCCAGAGAGAGACCTTCATGCCACCCATCAGTGTCTTCTTTAATATGCAATAAAAAAATTTAAGATGAAGTCTTGTGTGATGTGGTTAATCTAGATGTTTTTGATGTACTCCTTGGTCAACCATTCATGTATGATTGACATGACATCTATGAATCATGAACCCAAAGAATCACTCTCACTCTTGAAACATGGTGCTACAGGGTACCAGAGGTACCACCTCACACATCTATCTCCCTAATTACTGCCAAGAAATGTAAGAGATTGGTGGAGAAGACAAAGCAATTTATTCTCATGGTGGTCAATCCATAGAAATCTAAGAAAGTTGATGTTGCAGTCCTGACTACACAATCAACACAATAACAAAAGCAAATAGGATAAATCATGGGAGAATATGATGACTTATTCAAGAAACCCATGGGAGTTACACTTCACTACCAGGTAAAACATTCTATCAATTTGATCCTAGGATCACCTTTGCCTAACAATCATGTGTATTGTAGATCAGTTTTGGAGAATGATGAGATAAAAAGGTAGATTCAGGTATTTATTCAAAAGGGTCATATCAGGCCAAACTCTTCACCTTGTGGTAGCTTGATTATCCTGGCACCAAAGAAAGATGGAACATGGAGGCTTTGCATTGACTATCAAACCCTAAATAAAATCACTGTGAAGAATCACCACCCCCTCCTTAGATTGCTAACCTATTGAAACAGCTCGATGGTGTGAAGTTCTTCACCAAGATTGATCTCAAATTTGGCTATCACTAAATTCCCATAAATCTCATTGATGTTTGGAAGACTACATTCAAATCTAAGGAGGGGATCTTCTAATGGTTGGTTATGCCTTTTGGATTGACTAACACACCTGCAACCTTCATGAGGATGATGGATGATATCTTGTGACCCTTCACAACTAATTCATGGTTTTCTACCTAGATGACATACTCATCTACAACAGAACATGGGAGGAACATCTACAACATGTTTGTAAGGTGCTTCAAAATCTTTAGGAGCACAAGTTATATGTAAATCTCGACAAATGCACATTTGAGATAAAAATAATTTAGTACTTGGGTTATGTTGTGAATGAGGAAGAGGTCCATGTCGATCCATAGAATATTCAAGTTATTTGAGAATGGCCAACACCAAGGACCCTCACAGAACTTTACAGCTTTTTGGGTCTTACAAGTTTCTATCATAGGTTTGTTCTTAGGTTCTCACATGTTGCTTGGCCACTAACCCAATTGAATAAAGGAGGATCTAAAGCTACATTTTAGTGGGGTAAATTACAATAAAGGGCATTTGATAATTTGAAGAACAAAATTTGCTCAACCCCTATTCTTGCCTTGCCAGATTTACATCAACCTTTTGATTTGATGACAGATGTGTCTAAATATGTGAAGGGAGTTGTCATCATTCAACATGGTCATCTTATTGTATATCATAGTGAAAATTTCACTGATATAGTTATAAAATACTTGACATATGATAAGGAGCACTATGCCATTATGCAATCCTACAAACAATGGAAACACTACATCTTGGGGAAAGAGACAGTCATCTACACTGACCACAGACCATTAGAATTCATCTAGACACATAAAAAATTGCAAAATGAGAAGCACCAAAAATGGGCGACATATCTACAATAATTCCATCTAATAATCAAACACAAAAATGGGAGCTCAAATATGGTCATTGATTGTCTGAGTTTCCCACCAATTACTATACTCACAATAGTTTTTGACCTATGTAGATACGAGACTACCACTTGGGGTGTTATGTATGAAGCAGATCCTACATTTACTGATACATATCAGGTGCTTCAAGAAGGTAAACATGTTTCTGATTTCTACTTTCAAGATAATGTCCTCTGTCACATGGGGAGCATCTGTCTTCTAGCTACATAGCAATAGAAGATGATATGGGAAACACATTTTAGTAGGAGAGCTAGACACTTTGGTGTAGAGAAGGCATTGATAGTTCTTCAAAAACACTTCTAATCACCCCATATGAGAAAGGATGTGGAAAGGTACCTCAAATCTTGTACCCCATATATGATAGTGAAGCAAACAAATAAAAAGCAAGGATTGTACATGCCATTTCTAGAACCAACTAGGTCTTGGAAATCTATATCAATGTATTTTCTCTTAGGTTTTCTCACTTCAAAACATGGCAAGGACTGTATTTTTGTTGTAGTTGATCATTTTTCAAAAATGAACATCATAATTGCTTGTAATAAAAATATTTCTACTGAAGATACTCAACTATATTTTAGTCATGTATGGCTCCATTTTGGTCCTCCTCAAGTCCATTGTCTCAAATAAAGATAGTAGTTTTCTGAGCATCTTCTGGTCCACTCTATGGAAGATGATAGATACCAAGATGAATAAATCCACACCCTTTTATCCATAGACTGATGGTCAGATGGAAGTGGTAAATCGCTTGATTGTTCACATGATTTAGATGTATCACTCCAAACATCCACACACATGGGATGAGGGGCTTCTTTTCATATAACATGGCTACAATCAGGCCCTGCACAACTCAACCAAGCACAATCCATTCTAAGTATGCTTTAGGTTCTAACCCATGGCACAAATTAATATAGCCATTCCATTATCCACCATGGAATACACACCTTATGGGAGATTTGAGGCTACAAAAGCAATAATTTTCATTGAACAAATGCAACACATCCAGCAATAGGTTCATGACATCTTGGAGAAGATGAATCAAAAGTATAAACAACACCATGACAAACATATGAATGCACACCATTTTGATTTGGGTGACAAAGTTTGGTTGCATATTTAAAAGGAATGACTTGTAGGCCCACACAAAAAAATTCAGCCTCTATAATATGGTCCCCACACCATCACCAAAAAAGTTAGAGAAAATGCTTTTGAGTTGAATCTACCAGCCTACCTTGGTTTGCATCTACTATTCAACATGGAGCTCTTAAAACCATATCATCCACCTCTATCGAACATTTTAGTTGTAATAGAACAATTGGACATTGATGAGATTGATCCATAGAGCTTTGCTCTAGTGGAGGAGGATTAGATTGTGGACACAACTACCACAACTGATGAGGAATATTGATGTAATGGGTACCATTACTTCTCAAGGAGGGAGGAATGATCTGGGAAACAATTTAGGTGATGGTTCTACCCTAATTGATGACAAAACTTTTGGGAGCCATAACTTTTGCACCATAGCTTTGATTGACTCCCTGTTTGAACCATTAGAAAGATAAAAAATGGGAGAAAATGGTGAGATGGCACAAATATTTTTTTGGTGGTTTTTGGACCTTGAAAACCTAATAAAAGTGCCTTAAATTTTAATTTTAGTAATGTAGTATAAAAATAGTAAGTTTCTAAAAATAGTAATTCCTCTAATTCTATATTGATGTAAATCATGGAAGTCAAACCACATAATCTCACTCGAGATTGGTGACCTTTCATATCCTCCTCCTACCTTCAAAATATATGTAAATGAAGATGTAATCCAAAATAGAAATCATACATCTCTTCCAAGAGATAAGCATATGGTTGTATTTCAATTTTGAGTAATAAAACATCTCTTCTTAGATAAATCATTGTTACTTTGTTATTTTTATGTTCTTAAAATATCTATCAATCAAAACTTCTAAGTTTTGTATCAGTGGTATCATAGTGGTTTATCTTGAAAGTGTATGATCCCAAGAATGAGGTCAGGCTACAAGAATCTTGGGTGGAAAACAATAAAGATTCTAAACTATCCACCTATTCACTCCAAATGACTTCAAATAGAGGATGACACTAAAACATCCGATCCCTTAAAGGAAATGGTAAATGAAGCCCTCCAATGTAAATAAGTGTAGATGCTACAATAATTTAACCAAATTCTTCAACAAATCTTGACGGGAAATTTTGGCTTCTCATTTGTACTTCCTAGATCCTCATCCATGAAATATATTTTTAGTGCCCCAACACCCTTCAAAGTTTAGGTTAATTTTGATATCCCTACATTTGAAGGCAAACTAAATCTTGATGTAGTAGAAAATTGGTTGGATCAATTATCTTCCTACTTTTCTATAAATAAATTCACTGATGGAGAAAATATCACTTTTGCTCTTTTAAAAGCATCATTACTTGTGAAAACTTGGTGGGAAGTGTACAAAAAGAGATTCAGCATAGATGACATTGTCATTGAGGTGGAACCTACCTAGGCTGATTTCATGGAAGTGATAAAGGAAGAATACTATTCCATTGGAGCATATGATGATCTATACATACAGTGGCAACAACATCACCAAGGTACATACCAATCTATTCAAGATTACATTGACATTTTTTATTCTTTGTCTATGAGATTGGGCATCCAAGAGAGTGAGAAACATAAGAATCAAATATCATGGTGGACTAAAATGGTACATAAGGGGGGAAATGGAACTCTTCAATTTGGAAACCCTCAATGAGGCATACAAGTTTATAGTGAAGATTGAGCAAAAACATGGAAGAAATAATACAAAGAGTTAGCCTTCAAAATATAATAGTGACAAGTAAGGTCAAATACAAGGCCAAAATTGGAAACAAAAGGAGTTTTAAGATATAAAAAACACCAGAAAGGGAAGACTAGAAAATGGTGTGATTAACACAAAATTGGAACTCACTCCAAAGAAGAATGTCAAGCCATCAAGTCACTACTTTTTGAGTCATAATACTTGACATCTATTGCTCTATCTCATACACAACCTACAGTCAAAGATGATGAAGAAGAGATTGTAGATGTTGAGCCTGATACCATCATTGCTTCATCATAGACTTGTAAGGAAAGGCTAGATGACAAGGAAAGGTTGTTTCACTCCAAATTATGGGTAAAAGGTAAGCCTCTGCATTTCATTCTTGATAGTGGGAGTCAAAATAATTTAATCTCTACTAAAGTTGTGAAAAGTCTAAATCTATCCATGAAGCCTCACCCAAATCCATACAATATTGGATGGTTGAGCCCAACGAGTGACCTTTGTGTCACCCATCAGTGTCTTCTTTTATATGCACTAAAACCTTACCAAGATGAAGTCTTGTGTGATGTGGTCAATCTAGATGTTTGTGATGTAATTGTTGGCTAACCATTCATATATGATCGACATGGCATCTATGAATCACAAACCTAAAGAATCACCCTCACTCTTGGAACATGACACTACAAGGTACCAGAGGTACCACCTCCCACATCTATCTCCCTGATTAGTACCAAGCAATGTAAGAGATTGGTGGAGAAGACAAAGCAATTCATTGTCATGGTGGTCAAACCACAAAATACAAGAAGGTTGATGTTGTAGTTATAACTACACAATCAACACAAAAATAGAAGCAGATGGGACAATCATGGTAGAATATGATGACTTATTCAAGTCACCCACAAGAGTTCCACTTCACTGCCAGGTAAAACATTCTATTGATTTGATCCCAAGATCACTTTTGCCTAACATTCATATGTATCACAGATCAATTTTGGAGAATGATGAGATAAAAAGGCAAATTCAAGAATTGATTCAAAAGGGTCACATCAGGCTAAGCTCTTCACCCTATGGTCTATTGATTATCTTGGCACCAAATAAATATGGAACATGGAGGCTTTACATTGACTATCAATCCCTAAATAAAATCACTGTGAATAATTGCTACCCCCTCCCTAGGATTGATGACCTGATGGATCAACTCCATGGTGTAAAGTTCTTCACCAAGATTGATCTCAAATCTAGCTATCACCAAATTTCCATTTATCCCACCAATGTCTAAAAGACTATATTCAAATTTAAGGAGGGGCTCTTTGAATGGTTGGTTATGCCTTTTGGCTTCACTAACACACCTGCAACCTTCATGAAGATGATGGATGACATCCTGTGACCCTTCACCAATTCATTCATGGTTGTCAACCTAGATGACATACTCATCTATAGTAGAACATGGGAGGAATATCTGTAAAATGTTTGTAAGGTGCTTTAAACTCTTTAGGAGCACAAGGTGTATGCAAAACTCAACAAATGCACATTTGAGATGAAAATAATTTAGTACTTAGGGTATGTTCTGAATGAAAAAGGGGTTCATGTTGATCCAGATAAGATTTAGGTTATTCAAGAATGGCCTACACCAAGGACCCTCATATAACTTCATAGCTTCTTAGGTATTACAAATTTATATCACAAGTTTGTTCTTGGATTTTCACTTATTGCTTGGCTACTAACCCAAGTGACTAAAGGAGGAGCTAAAACTACATTTTAATGGGGCAAAATACAATAAAAGGCATTTGAGAATTTAAATAATAGACTTTAATCAGCCCTTTTTCTTGCCTTGCCAGATTTGCATCAACCTTTTGAGTTGATGATAAATGCGTCTGAATATTCCATGGGAGTTGTCATCATGCAACATGGCCATCCTATTGTATATCATAGTGAAACTTTCATTGATGCAGTCAAGAAATATATAACATATGACAAGGAGCTCTATGTCATTATGCAAGCCTACAAACAATGGAAACACTGCATCTTGGGGAAAGAGATGGTCATCCACACTAACCACAGACCATTGGAATTCATCCAAATGTAAAACAAACTATGAAATGAGATGCACAAAAAGTGGGCCACATATCTAAAATAATTCCATCTGATAATAAAATACAAAAAGGGGAGCTCAAATACAACCATAGATTGTCTGAGCCACCCACCAATTGCTACACTCACAATATTTCTTGACCTATGTAGACACGAGACTACCACTTGGGGTGCTCTATATGAAGCATATCCTACCTTTGATGATACATATCAGGTGCTTCAAGAAGGTAAGCATGTTTATAACTTATATTTGTAATATAATGTCATTTGTCACATGGGGCACATCTATATTCCAGTTTTAGAGCAATAGAAGATGATATGGAAAGCACATTTTAGTAGGACAACTGGACAATTTGGTTTAGAGAAGACATTGATAGTTCTTCAAAAACACTTCTACTAGTCCCATATGCGAAAGGATGTGGAAAGGTACCTCAAATATTTCACCTTATATGTGATAGCCAAACTAACAAATAAGAAGCAAAGATTGTACACACCATTGCCAGAACCAACCAGGCCTTGAGAATCTATTTTAATGGATTTTCTCTTAGGTTTTCCCACTTCAAAACATGGCAAGGACTGTATTTTTGTTATAGTTGATCCTTTTTCAAAAATAGCTATCATGATTGCTTGTAATAAAAATATATCTATTGAAGAAACTTCTCAACTATATTTTAGTCATGTATGGCTCCATTTTGGTCTCCTTAAGTCCATTGTCTAAGATAGAGATAGCAGGTTCTTGAGCATCTTCTAGTCCACTCTATGGAAGATGATGGATACCAAGTTGATGAAATCTACAGCCTTCCATCTATAGACTGATGGTTAGATAGAAGTGGTAAACCACTTGATTATTTCACATGCTTCATGGATGTATCACTCTAAACATCCACACACATGGGATGAGGGGCTTCTTTTCATACAACATGGATACAATCGAGCCCTGCACAGCTCAACTAAGCACAGTCCATTCCAAGTATGCTTTGAGGTTCCATACCCATGGCACCAATTGATATATTCATTCCATTCTTCACCATGGAATACATAGCTCATGGGAGATCTAAGGTACTAAAAGTAAAAAAGTTCATTGAATAAATGCAACACATCTAGTAGTAGGTTCATGGCATCTTGGAGAAGATGAACTAAAAGTATGAGTAATGCCATGACAAACATAGGATTACACACCATTTTATTGTGGGTGACAAGGTTTCGTTGTGGCTTCAAAAATAATGACTTGCAGGCCCACACAAAAAAATTTGGCCTTTATGATATGGTCCCTAAACCATCACCAAAAAATTTAGAGAAAATGCTTTTGAGTTGAACCTACCAACCTACCTTGGTCTGCATCCACTATTCAATGTGGAGCTCCTCAAACCATATCATCCACCTCTATTAGACACTTCAGTCATAGTAGAATAACTAGATATTGATGAGATTGATCCACAAATTTTTGACTCTAGTGGAGGAGGATCAAATTATGGACACCTAGTTGAAGACAACAAGAGGATGTTCTATTTTGCTTTATTGAGCGGTCAAAAGGGGCCAGCTTAGCCACCAAGGTAAGTGACTCATAGAGAATCAAATTAATACACAAATACTACCCTTGATGAGGAATATTGATGAAATGGGGACCATTGATTCTCAAGGAGGGAGGAATGATCTGGGTAATAATTTAGGAGACAATTTGGGTGATGGTTCTACCCTAATTGATGATGGAACTTCTAGGAGCCATAACTTTTACACCGTAGCTCCGATTGACTCCCCATTTGAACTGTTGGAAAGCTAAAAATGAGGATAACATGGTGAGATGATCATAGATATTTTCTTAGCATGTATTTTGACCCTTAGAAAATTCAATGGAAGTGCCCCAAATTTTAATTTTAGTAGTGTAGTCTAAAAATACTAAGTTTCTAAAAATAGTAATTCCTCGAATTTTGTATTGTTGTATATCATGGAAGTCAAACCACTTAATATCCATTAAGATTGGTGACCTTACACATCCTCCTCCTACATTAAAAATGTGTATAAATGAAAATGTAACTCTTAAATGGAAATTAGACATCTCTTCCCAGAGATAAGCATATGGTTGTATTGCAATCTTGAGCAATAAAACATCTCTTCTCAGAGAAATCATTATTACTATGTTATTTTCATGTTCTTGAAATATCTATCAATCAAAAATTTTGAGTTTTGGATTAGTGGTATAAGAGTAATTTTTCTTGAGAGTGTATGATCCTAAGGATGAGGTCAGGCTACAAGAAGCTTGGGTAGAAAACAATAGAGCTTCCAAACTATCCTCCTATTCACTCCAAAATACTTCAAATGGTAGATGACACTGAGCCATCTTATCCCTTCAATGAAATTGTCTTCCTACTTTTTTGTAAATAAATTCATCGATGGAGAAAATATCACTTTTACCCTTTTGAAAGCATCATTGCTCATGAAAAATTGGTGCAAAGTATACAAAAAGAGGTTAAATATAGATGACATTGGCCTTGAGTTGAAACCTACCTAAGATGATTTCATAGAAGTGGTAAAGGAAGAATACTATCCCATTAGAACATATGATGATCTATACATATAATGGCAACAACTTCACCAAGGTAAGGACCAATGTGTTTAAGATTACACTGACATTTTTTATTCTCTATCTACGAGATTGGGAATCCAAGAAAGTGAGAAACATAAGACTCTCAAATATCATGGTAGACTACAATGGTACATATAGGGGTAAATGGAACTCTTCAATTTGGAAACCCTCGATAAGGCATATAAGTTTGCAGTGAAGATTGAGCAAAAGCATGGAAGAAATAATACGAAGAGTCAACCTTCAAAATATAAAAATGACAAGAAAGGTCAAACACCACACCAAAATTGGAAGCAAAAGGAGTTTTAGGATTAAAAATATTTATAGGGGAAGACTGGAAAATGGTGTGATTATCATAAAACTAGAACTCACTCCAAATTTGAATATGGAGCCATCAAGTCACTACATTCTAAGTCACAATACTTGACATCTACTGCTCTTTCTCATACATAACCTACAGTCAAAAAGGACAAAGAAAAGATTATAAATGCTAAGCTTGATACCATCATTTTTTCATTATAGACCCATGAGGAAAGGCTAGATGACAAGGAAGGGTTATTTCCCTCCAAATTATGGGTAAAAGATAAGCCTCTGCATTTCATTCTTGATAGTGGGAGTCAAAATAATTTAATCTCTATTAAATTTGTAAAACTTCTAAATCTATCCATAAAGCATCACCCAAATCCATACAGTATTGGATGGTTGAGTCTAGGGAGAGACCTCTGTGTCACCCATCAATGTCTTATTTCATATGTAATAAAACTTTTACAAGATGAAGTCTTGTGTGATGTGGTCAACCAAGACATTTGTGATGTACTCCTTGGTTAGCCATTCATGTATGATCGACATGGCATCTATGAATCATGAACTTGAAGAATCACCATCATTCTTGGAATGTGATGCTATAGGGTACTAGAGGTACTACCTCCCATATCTGTCTCCCTGATTAGTGCCAAGAAATGTAAGATATTGGTGGAGAAGACAAAGCAATTCATTCTCATGGTGGTCAAGCCATAGAAATCCAAGAAGGTAGATTTTGCAATCCTGATTACACAATCAACACAACAATAGAAGCAGATAGGATAAATCATAAGAGAATATGATGACTTATTCAAGTCACCCATGGGAGTTCTACTTCAATGTTAGGTAAAACATTCTATTGATTTGATCCTAGGATCACCTTTTCTTAATAGTCTTGTGTATCATAGATCAATTTTGGAGAATGATGAGATAAAAAGGTAGATTCAGGAATTGATTCAAAAGGGTCACATCAGGGCAAGCTCTTCACCCTGTGCTAGCCCAATTATCTTGTTACTAAAGAAATATGGAACATGGAGGCTTTGTATTGACTATCAATTCCTAAATAAAATCACTATGAAGAATCGATATCCCCTCCACATGATTGATGACCTACTAGACCAAATCCATGGTGTGAATTTCTTCACCAAGATTGATCTCAAATCTAGCTATCACCAAATTCCCATCAATCCCACCGATGTTTAGAAGACTGCATTCAAATATAAGGAGGGGCTCTTTGAATGGTTTTTTATGCATTTTGGCTTGACTAACATACCAGCAACCTTCATGAGGATGATAGATGACATCCTGAAACCCTTCACCAACTCATTCATGGTTGTCTACTTGGATGACATACTCATCTATAGCAAAATATGGGAAGAACATCTACAACATGTTTGTAAGGTGCTTCAAACTCTTTAGGAGCTTTATATGAAATTATTGAAAAATACACATTTGGGATGAAAATAATTTAGTACCTAGGGTATGTTGTGAATGAGGAAGGGATTCGTATCGATCTAGAGAAGATTTGGGTTATTCGAGAATGGCCTACACCAAGGACCCTCACAAAATTTTATAGCATCTTAGGTCTTGCAAATTTCTATCATAGGTTTGTTCTTGGATTCTCACATGTGGCTTGGCCACTAACCCAAGTGACTAAAGGAGGAGATAAAACTACATTTTAGTGGGGGAAAATACAACAAAGGGCATTTGAGAACTTGAAGAATGGACTTTGCTCAACCCTTGTTCTTGCCTTACCAGATTTGCATCAACCTTTCGAGTTGATGATAGATGCATCTAAATATGTCATGGGAGTTGTCATCATGCAACAAGGCCATCTTATTGCATATCATAGTGAAACTTTCATTGATATAGTCAAAAAATACCTGACATATGATAAGGAGCTCTATACCATTATGTAAGCCTATAAATAATGGAAACGTTACATCGTGGGGAAAGAGACGGTCATCCACATTGACCACCGACCATTGGAATTCATTCAGACATAGAGCAAACTATGAAATGACAGGCACAAAAAGTGGGCCATATATCTGCAAAAATTCCATTTTATAATCAAACACAAAAAAGAGAGCTCAAATATGGTTGCAGATTATCTGAGTCACCCACCAATTACTACACTCACAACAGGTCTTGACTTGTGTAGACATGAGACTACCACTTGGGGTGATCTGTATGTAGTAGATCCTACCTTTGCTGATACACATTAGGTGCTTCAAAAACATAAACATGTTTATAATTTCTATTTTAAAGATAATGTCCTCTCTCACATGGGGCACATCTATGTTCCAACTGTAGAGCAATGGAAGATGATATGGGAAGCACATTTCAATAAGATAGTTAGACAATTTAGTGTAGAGAAGACATTGATAGTTATTCAAAAACACTTCTACTAGCCTGATATGTAAAAGGATGTGGAAAGGTACCTTAAATATTTCACCCCATGTATGATAGCCAAGCCGACAAATAAGAAGCAAGGAATGTACACGCCATTGCCAGAACCAACCAGGCCTTGAGAATTTGTCTCAATGGATTTTCTCTCAAGTTTGCCCACTTCAAAACATGGCAAAGATTGTATTTTTGTTATAGTTGATCATTTTTCAAAAATAACTATCATGATTGCTTGTAAAAAAAATATATCTACTTAAAAAATTGCTCAACTATATTTTAGTCATGTATGGCTCCATTTTGGTCTCCCTTAGTCCATTATCTTAGATAGAGATAGCAGGTTCCTAAGCATATTTTGGTCTACTCTATGGAAGATGATGGATACCAAGTTGATGAAGTCCATATCCTTCCATCTATAGACTGATGGTCAGATAGAAGTGGTGAAACTCTTGATTGTTCACATGATTTGGATCTATCACTTCAAACATCCATGCACATGGGATGAGGGGCTTATTTTCATACAACATGGATACAATCAAGCTCTGCATAGCTTGTCCAAGCACAGTCCATTCCAAGTATGCTTTGGGTTCCAACCCATTGCACCAATTGATATAGCCATTCCATTCTCCACCATGGAATACACACCTCATGAGGGATCTGAGGTAACAAAAGCAATAAAGTTCATTAAACAAATGCAACACATCCAGCAATAGGTTCATGACATCTTGGAGAAGATGAATCAAAAGTATAAGCAATGCCATGACAAATATAGGATTTCACACCATTTTGTTGTGGGTGATAAGGTTTGGTTATAGCTTCAAAAGTAACAACTTGCAGGCCCACACAAAAAAATTGACCTCTGCGATATGGTCCCTACACCATCACCAAAAAAATTAGAGAAAATGCTTGAGTTGAACCTACCAGCCTACCTTGGTTTGAATCTAATATTCAATGTGGAACTCCTCAAACCATATCATCCACCTCTATTGGGCACTTCAATCATAGAAAAACAATTGGACATTGAGGAGCTTGGTCCATACAGTTTTTCTCTAGTGGATGAGGATTAGGTTGTAGACACCTAGATGAAGACAACAAGAGGATGCTCTATTTTGCTTTATTAGGTGGTCAAAAGGGGTCAGCTTAGCCACCAAGGTGAGTGGCTCATAGAGAATCAAATTAAGACACAACTGCCACACTTGATGAGGAATATTGAATAAATGGGGACCATTGCTTCTCAAGGAGGGAGGAATGATCCAGGAAATAATTCAATTGATAATTCAGGTGACGGTTCCACCCCAATTGATGATAAAACTTTTGGGAGCCATAACTTTTGCACCATAGCTCTGATTGACTCCCTGTTTGAACCATTGGAAAGATAAGAATGAAGATAATGTGGTGAGACGGTATGGAGCTTTGATCAGTAGTTTTTGACCCCAAAAAACTCAATAGAAGTGCCCTCAATTTTAATTTTAGTAGTGTAATCTAAAAATAGTAAGTTTCAAAAAATAGTAATTCCTTAAATTTTGTATTGTTGTAAATCATAGAAGTTGAACCACTTAATCTCCATCGATATTGGTGACCTTTCACATCCTCCTCATGCCTTCAAATTGTGTATAAATGAAGATGTAACCCAAAATGTAAATCAGACATCTCTTCCCAGAGATAAGCATATGGTTGTATTGCAATCTTGAGTAATAAAACATCTCTTGTCAGATAAATCATTGTTACTATGTTATTTTCATGTTCTTGAAATATCTATCAATCAAAACTTCTAAGTTTTATATCATAAGGATATGGTGAGGGGAGGTGTTAAGGTAGTGTTGGAGGGCAATTGGATTGTTGTCTAAAAAAGTGGTAAAGTCTATGTCTCCTTGGGAAACTACCCAAGGAAAATTAGTGCTTCCCAATAGATGAGGTGAGTCTTCTACCTTGGAGATGTACTCCATAGATGAAGAGGTAGAAGAGGTTGATTTGGGTGATGGGTTCTACTTTACAAGGTCTCTTCGTTATTGGCGAGTGAGAACCATAAAAGAAAGGGGGAGAGAAAACAAGAATAAAATCACCACTCAAATAGGAAGAAGACAATAAAATGATCAAGGCAATCAAGACACATTATAAAGTATGTTAAGCTTAGAGGTTAGTTTTAATATCACTTTTGGATTGTGCCTTAGTTTATGAGAATGTGTGATAGAATTTGGCTTGTAGATCAGGTACTATATAAGCAGTCTATGGTTAGTTTTGGGTTGTTTAGGTGATCAAAAGAATCTATATTAGAATCAATATGTGGCTTGGTATTGGGGCTTACCCCTCACTTCACAGTCCTACAACAATAAGAGTGTCTGGCGCTTAGCCAATATATATTGATATCCATAGTTTATACTCAACCCAAGAGCTGAGTTGGTTCTCCCCTTGGTAATGACTTCTAAGTAAGATTGTTGGGAAAGGGTAAGGTGACCACTAAGTGATGAAATCCTAGTCAGGATTTCTCTCAAATTATTTTTATGTTTGATTGATATAAGTGGTTTAGATAGTATGCACAATAAAAGTGGTGCTACGACAAGATTATTGTGCCTTAATTCAAAGTGAACTAATGCTAAAAGCAAGTAATGGATGAAGTTGATTTAAAGCCCAAAATAAATTTTAGTTTCAATTATGATCATAGATAGAGAGAAGAACATACAAGTGTAAAGAAAAGAAACTACTCTAGGTCCCACTAGGCTTGCTAAAATGTTTCATGTAAATTTTCAATTTAAGTTATAGGGAAGAGAGAAAAGAAACTCAATATGGGTGTGGTTGAAAAACCTATTTGTTTGTACACACATTGAATCATAAGATTGTGAAGAGCTCCTCTTTAGCTTGGGAAGAAGGCCTGCAAATAAGAAAATACTAACGCAAACTTGATTATAAACAAATAGTTGGGTGGATTACCTAGCGATAGGTAGATCCCAAAATAGAGGCTTCCTTAGGGGATGTCAATCTACACATTTTAAAAAATTAAGTTCACAAAATTGGAAATAAGGTACTTGCATCAATAATAAAAAAGTACTAAAATTGAACACAAGAATGTTTGCTTAATAAAATAAACTAGAAATGATCAAATTAGTGATAAACTAATTAATACTAGTGCTAAGGGGTTGGAGTATGCTTCAAATTTTTTGAAATAGATATGTGATGATCAAAAACACAAAAAATTAGGTTTGGTTGAGGGTAAGTGGGTGAAAACAACTTGCTATTTTTCACTGCCATAATGACCATCTATGGTTGGGGTGATTGTCGATGGTCAAGATGATCATCGGTGGTTTTGTAGACCGTCGATGGTTGAGTCAATCATCGGTGGTTACTGTGTAAGTTTTAGGTTGGTAAATTGCTAAATAACAGGATCCAAAAGATGGATTTTAGGAGATGGGCAAGGGTTGGACTGATTACGAAATGGAAATAAAGTATGTGAATATTGGCAAACAATTAATTTTCTTACCATAGGTTGATTGGGTGAGTGGTTGAAGTAGTTAGTCTATTGGTGGATTCTAGCTTGATTATAGCAGAGTAACGATACTCAAGAACTTGATTGAGAGATGATGGTAAGTCAGCTCTTAATGAGATTCATAATGATGTTAATGATGCTGATTGAGTTACAAAAGAAAACTCTTGAATCCCTGAACTATTAATAATTATTGTAGATGGATTTTTGACCTCCCAGGCCTGTTTCTCTTATTGGCACAAGCAAGAGATGGAAGTGAAGGTGTAATTAGGCCTCTAAATATAAATTGTCCATGCAAAGGCTCGTAACAAGATTTAGACAATCTATATTTAGAAAATCAATGTGGGTGGTTTGCATGTGCTTTGTTAAGGAGGTGGAACCTGACCGTTGATGGTCAGGGTTTCACATGGTGACCATCAATGGTCACGCTGACCATCGATGGTCACGCTGACCATCGATGGTCAGGTTCCAAAGGAAAGAGGTCTTGAAGGCCAAGTTGAGTCAACTTATGAATTTGATTGTGGGTGGGCTTGGTTAGGCCAACTTGGTCCCAAAAGGGTCTTAGGTAGGTCCAAGGGGTTGTTGACATTCAAAAGCACATGTGTGCATATTTTTAGTGTCTATAAGGGGTATTGTAATAAAGTGTGTTCACTATTAATTTCAACCTTAAATTTGATGTCTATTTAACTGTCATTAAAAAAATCATTTAATAAAACTCTGGCTAACATTATTATACCAGGGTTTCCCATGGTGACCGTCAATGGTCACCTTGGCCATCAATGGTCAGGTTCCAAAGGAAAGAGGTTCAGAAGGCCAAGTTGAGTCAGCTTGTGAATCTGACTATGGGTGGGCTTGGTTAGGCGAAATTAGTGTAAATCAGTCCCAATAGGGTCCTAGGTAGGTCTGAGGAGTTGTCGACTTTTAGAAGCACAAGTGTGCATATTTTTGGTGTCTATAAGGGGTATTGTAATAGAGTGTGTTCACTATTAATTTCAACCTTAAATTTGACATCTATTTAATTGTCATTAAAAAATCATTTAATAAAACTCTGGCTAGCATTATTATACCATATTAATATTTGTGTAAGAAAGGAAAAACCTCAAAAACTAACACAATGTTTGAATCTATCTATATATATATATATATATATATATATATATATATATATATATATATATATATATATATATATATATATATATATATATATATATAAAAACATAACAACCCTAAAAAAATAAACGTTGCAAGAGTTATATAATTTCCATTACAATAACTATCCTCACATTTTTCTTAGTCCAACAGTGTTGAAAATAATCAGGTTGTGGACAAAAACTACAGTCATTTTTTATCATGCTGAAAGGATTTGGATGGTTTCAATGTAACAGATCATTGATTTAACAATGTTATAGTGTTTTGGCTTTTCAACCTGATTTCTATGACCACCCTTGATCATGTCTTTCAATATTGATTATTACTTAGAAAAGGTTTTTTTTTTCTATTTATCCTTTTATTAATTTTTTTCTCTCTCTAATGTCTCCCATTTCCATTTTTAATTGTTTATTATTTTTTAAATAGAAGGGGTAAGTTATTGGGTTTAGGTCTATGCTTAAGCAATTAGATGGTTACTAATTTAAGTTATTACTAAATTTTCATTTATGGTGTAGAGTAATTTTTTACTCTACATTGTATTTAAATTTTTAGTCGAGCACTGCAGTTTTGGTTCCCGCATACCTTGGTCATGGCGGCAGAGTTTTGGAGCAGAGCGCGGGTTTCTTTTTCATTTAAGTGTCAAAGTGCAGTGGAGGCTACCAAATGGCGTAGTCCGAGCATGAGTTCTCTTTTCCCTTTTTTGTTTCTTTCGCTTCATTTTTGCCCAAGTGTTGAAATCGAGCGGAAGCTGCCAAGTGTCACTTTTTGAAACACGGAGCTGGCCAACTGGCATCATCT
The DNA here is from genome assembly GCA_037957365.1 of Torreya grandis. Classification (NCBI taxonomy): domain Eukaryota; kingdom Viridiplantae; phylum Streptophyta; class Pinopsida; order Cupressales; family Taxaceae; genus Torreya; species Torreya grandis. The sequence goes on along the minus strand of JARHVA010002177.1, from coordinate 975,600 downwards.
GAGACACTTTTCATAACTTTCAAGAGAGTTTTGGATCATGCCACATATCCAATAACAACTAAGAGGAATGCACCGCGTGTTGGCATCCACGTCTCATATCGGCATCCGCATTTCATCTATTTTTTTGGTGAAAAGGCTTTTAATGAGCTAAGCAGTAGGATCATGCGGAAAGCACTAGGTGGTAGTCGCGAAAGGCCATGGACTACTTTTTTAGAGGAAAGCAGAAGTCACCACATGTTGGCATCTGAGAGATAGTCGGTTCAATGCCTGGGTTCAACTCAATGGTTCAATGTTTTGGGTTCAATACCTTGATTAAAGTGTAAATGGCATGCAGTGTTGAACTATTAAACCGTTGAACTATTGAACCATTTTGGTTCATCGGGTAGTTCAAGGGAGTGTCCGAAAAAATACAAAGGGTTTAGGCACCCTTTTGGAAGGTAGTAGGGCACTTGTTTCATTTTTTTTAAGTGTCGAAGATAAGCAGAGGCTGCCAAGTGTCACTCTCTGAGCCCCTTTCTACTCCATTCCCAAAAGCAGCGGAAGACGCCACATACCCCTAGTAGGAGAAGCAAAGATGCCACGTATCTTCTCAAGAATAGTGGAGGCCACCACATGTCAACTTCTGAGAGATCATCTTCAAGCTTCATTGCTAAATAAATATTGTGGTGGGTCCCAAGTTTTATTTCAAAGGTCTGTGGAAGCACCAAGTGTCACCAAGCGAAGATGGCCACGTACATCCATCTTTTTTGTAGTTGCTCGGGTAAAGAATGCAATGAGTTTATTTTGTTAAAATTGCTAAGTATCAAAAAAGTGGATTGTGATAGATGTCAAAGTTAGGGCATTCCTGAGCAGGATATAGGGAAAGCGGAAAATGTCGCATGTCTTCAATAAATCAAGTGAAAAGTGCCAAGTGTCATTCTCCGGTGCCTTCTAAGCAAGAAGGGGAATTTCAGGAAATCGACTAAGTGTCCTCCCCCATTTCAATAGAATAGATTGTTCCATGTATCTGTTACAACAAAGCAAGATGAAGGGAGACTCGGTGGGAGTTATTTTTGGTAGCTGGAACAGTTCACCAGGTAGATTTTTGGGGCCTGTGAGCATTAAAAGGGCCATCTGTTTGTCCCCTATAAGCGGAGATAGAGTAGAAAATTAAGTGGCTAAATAGGTGATGAAATAAGAAATTCAGGTGCAAAAGGAGGTACTTGACATGAATCGACATGACATAGATAGGGCAGCCACCCCACCCCGGCATGGCCCTTCCCGATAAGACTAGGATACATCCAAGGCATTGAAAGCACCATTTTTTTGTCTTTTGTGAATTAAGGGTGGAGTATAATCACACGAGAAATGGGATGATGGAAGGAGATATCCAAGGCTATAAAAGAAGAAGATCAGTATTAGATAAACATAAGGAAGACTTTCTATAGTTTAAGATTTTCTAGAGTTGGTACCAAGCAGTATCATTTGCTTTTGTCTCATTTTCTTGAGTTGTAAAGTTGATGCAACTGTGCATGTTTCTGTGTCTTTTATGTGGCTAAATGAATTAAGAAGATTGAACTCTATGCCTTTGTTGATATTATCTGTGTCATTTGCTAATGTAGTCTATACTGTAGATTTTCTAGAGTTGTGATTAGGAATGTCATTTACTTTTGTCTCATTTTCTTGAGTCAGAAGTTCTACATAACTGTATGTGATTTTTGCGCCTCTTATGTGATTAAAATATTCTGATAAGAAGACTGAACCCTATGACTTTGTTGACATTTTTGTATCTCAGCAAAAGAAGTCTCTGTTGTGAGCCTCTAATTCTATTGTTTCAATCTTTTACATTGATCATGCACTTGTTTGCTCTTAAATGTGAATGAATCCTACATATAGTCTCACTGTGCTCAGGTTAGGATTAGGATTACACTCAGGCACATCGCCATAGTTAGGTTTCATTTCCTGCATTTGCATTTCTATTTAAATTCCTATCCCTTTTCCCCAACACTTGATACACAAGAAGAGACTAGCTTATCTAAAATCTAGAGGTTGTTTCAAGCCGCACTATCCCACATCTTGAAACTTCCCATTTTTGATTGATTATAATCAAGCACAATTTTAACCATAAATAGTTTTTGGCATGCTTGGTGGGACTAGTCTTGAAGTTTCTTTCAAGACCACATGAACCAAAAAGCTACGAGGAGTCAGAGTTATGAACCAGTCACCAGATCACAATCTGCTACAAAATCTAGGTATTCTTTTGCCACCTTTGGTAATTAGTCTAAGAAGAGTCAATCGGTTTCAGCCAGTATAGAGAGTAAATATGGATATATTGACTCCTAATGAAGAGGAAATAATCTCAGATTTTCTTCTCACTTTGCCGGACAATGAGGAAGAACATGGACAATCCCTAGATCATGTTTTAAATGACTTGTTTGAAATCATTGGGTCAGGCTATACCATTTTGCAAGATAACTATGAATTGGTTACAGTAAACAGAATATCATTAAGCCTCAATTACATGTGCAAAATTATTGCACTCTTTCAATATTATCTTTTCAAGAGGTTAAAATCATGAAAGAGGAGGATAATGCAATAGAGCTAGACTTTGAAGCAGAAGAAGTTAAATCAATAAATGATCTAGGTTAAAAGGCTTCTGTTGATGATCATACCATCATTGATTTCTTGGTGAGACATGACATCATGAAGAACTAGTATTTGATGAGCTTGCAAGAACAAGAAGAGCTTATGGATGTTAGAAGTAGGTTTGACTCAGACTCACTCAAATGCAGGCAAATCCATGTAGCCTACACAGAGGAAATTTCACCAAAGATATACCCTTTTCAATCACTTGCATGGCAACATAAGCTGGCTTGTCATGAAAGAAACGTTAGAAATTTTGTTTTCAATCCCAGAGGGAGATAAAGATGCTTAATTAATGTAGTTAGGTAGTTTCCCATTCCCGTATTGTTTTATTTTCCATTGTTGTTTTCTCACTTTCTTTTTAAATAAGTGTTTTAAAAATAGAGTTGGTGGCTTAGAAAGTTTTTAAATTCTTCAAATTTTTGCCACATTAAATGCTTCCCAAATATTACGAAATCTCTAAGGTACCTTGTGCTACAACTTGCATAGCGTGTCCACCTCAATGTTCATCAAAGATTGAGTAGGATTTGCTAACGGTCATCCAAATTTAATGCTATTTGAGACTTGATAGGTCTATAAATATCTCTTATCAAGATTTAAAGTTTACAAATTCTCAAGCATTCTTGCACCTGTGAAAATATCTTGCTCCTCATGATTTGTTAGCACCTAGTAAAATTTGCTTCAGCAAGAGTGTTTCTATCTTACACAAGGTTCATACCAGGTATTACATAAAAGATATAGAGATGGCAGGAGCATCGTCTTCACAATGTAGAGCTAGGATGCCTGAATCTCTTGATAGGTTGCTTGCTAGTAAATCATATGCTTCAGCTCCTGTGCAATCATCGAGAACCTATCCGAGAACCAAAATCCTGAGAGTTGGTCAAGCCAGTGACCCATCAAAAGTAAAGGATTATGCAAATGAAATCATGGACCTAATCTTTCAAAAAGCTATTAGCAAGAGTCTTAGATAAGGGGAACACCAAAGGTTCCTTCAAAGAGCCAGAGCAGGGCAATATGAGACGTTCAAAATGAGGAGATGGACCTCACAACTGGCTCAATTCATTGTCCCAGCTGTGCATCCATGCCCTAATTTAATTGAATTATGCGTAGACTTGCTCCATGCACCATCTTGCACCATTCAATAGGGTCTTTTCATAGTATATATCACACCACAAGCTATCAGGGACATGCTAGCCCTGCATTATGACAATACCACTACATTTCACACTATTGATAGAATGCAGAGAATGTGGGCAAGCGTCAACACTTAGACAAAGTTTTTGAGGTCTGAGTTACAAATGGTTGATGGTGATACTACGGTACCTATGCTCCCTGCATCAAGAGCTCAGTTCACGCTAGCTAGCCAAGACACGTTGTCGATGATGGCTATCATTTTTGGCATGAAGGATGACATGGTAGTATATGCAGAACAAATGACCATCCTTTTCAAGCTGAAGATAGTCAACAAGATGCAAGAGTATCAACTTGACTTCTCAGAGCACATCACCTTTTCAATAGTGGAACAACTGACCTAGTTAAGATCAAAAGGGGTGTTCAGGTATTCCTCTTATTTGTTCCATCTCATACTGTATCAGAACCCTGACCTTTTCACCCAACATATGAATTTGAACCTGTATGACCCAAGTTTTGACCCCCAAAGGACCATTCCTATGTCTGCATGGACACATGTTTTATCAAGAACTAGCAACCCATATGATTTTTGAGAACTTTTATTTACCCCTACTTTTTGTTGCCTTAGCCCTGAACATATCATAAATAGGTTATTTCCAAGTGTTTCGAACCTCTTGGTCAGTTGTCCAATCTCTTGTGACTTCTATTTTGGCTCCCACCACACGATCATAAGGGTTCATGGTTCCTATGGGGAACCAGTGTTGCTATCAAAGACTTTAACTCCTAGGTTGGCATTCCTAGAAGTCACCAGGCAAGTGTCAGTAGTTGACAATGAGTATGGCTCTGAGAAGAAGAAGAGAAAAATGTACAATCTCTCATGGATGGCAGGTAGCATAAGCCTAGAAGTCAGAGATGCTAAGACGGTGCTGTTGTGAAAGCTGGCCTTCCTAGGTTTCCTGCTAGTCAAAGACAAATGGGTTTATGACCCAAGGGGTTACATAGCTTCTTGGGTAAGGACCAATAGGATTGGAGCCATGATTGCACATGAAGGCCACCCTTTTTGGGAGACCAAAAAAAACCTTGTAGAGGATGCTCCTGGTATTTATGTTGAATTGACAGATTTGCTTCTACCATAGAATAGGCCATGGGAAACCTTCTATGATAAGCAGAGAGATTATGATCCCAAAGTCAGTATGACTTCTGGTTTGAGAAGGACGTTGAAGAATAAAGACTGGGATGTAGAGAAGATTGAAGCTTATTATAAATATAGGTAGGAAATTTCTCAAACCACCCACACTTTCAGAAGCATGGATTCAAATGAAAGATGGGAGGAACTTTGGGATGAGTGTCATCCCTCCCCTGCATCTAGCCCAGAAACAAGCCAATTGTCGACACTCGGTATAGGGCAGGAAGCTACAGTGGGACCAAGCCAACAACCACAGGCCTTAGAGCTAGCTTCAGCTGTAGTCACTACATCAACCTGGCACTAGCCACTTAGCATCATGGAACAATAAAGGAGTGTGGTGTCTTCACCACCAAAAGCTTCCCCTTCATCGAAAGTTATTGAAGTCCCCAGTTCTCCACAAGCACCATTGGCAACAACAGATGTGGAAGGAAAGCAGACGCAGCCATAGTTAGAGACACCCAGGAAGAGGAAGAGGGTGCAGTTCCATTTTGATTCAGAGGAGGAAGAGGAGCCTTCACAGTGCCAATTACAGAGCCCTATAATTCCCCCTCAAGTAAGTATTAATCCTCTCCTCCCTCACAGTCTGTTTCTTCTCCTATCAGCGTAATGCCTCCACCTAGCCAAATGGTACCTCCTATCACCTCTGCCATTCCCATTTCACAATTCACCCCATCCTTGATGCCTCAAGCCCTAACGTTACCCCATTTCCCCCCCTCTATTCTTAGAAAGATGCTCCTCTAGCTCACCCATAGCCAACCACTGCCTATTCAATATGGCCTGCCATAGGGATATCCTTTTGTAAGAGAATGCATTGCATCCCCTTCCACTTTCTAGATGCAGGCCGATGCTGCTAGGAAGGCAAGAGAAGCATGATTAGAGAAAAAAAGAGTTAAAAAAAATAAAGCATCGGCTGTCCCACACCTGCGATCACAATTTGACCCTATTCAGCAGCAGTTGATGGTGACCCATTTGTCACCCAACATTGTCAAGCCGAGTGAGCAAATGCAGTCAGAGGATTATATAATGAACACTGTGGCCATTGATATGTCCTTATTCAGGCCCCAGGACAGAGTTGAGCTGTTGACAAAATCCACTTCTGCAGTCATGGAGGATTATTTGAAAACTTCAAGAAGACTACAGAAGATGGAGGCTGATTTGGCCAAAGAAAAGGCAAACTACAGCAATTTGGTTGAAGAAATAAATAAGAAAGATAATGAAATAGCGAGCCTGAATAAATAGTTGCAAGATACTGTTTCCCTTCAGACTCATTAGGAAGTCTAGGCCTAGAATGATTCATTAAAAGCAGAGCTCACACTTGTAAAAGATGCAGCAACAGCCCTTAGGCGAGAGAAAGTAGCGTTGCAGGGAAGAGTTGAAAGACATTAGCTGCAAGTTACCCAATCGCAGTAGAAGCTATTGGATGAACAAAACAAGGCCTACAGCTTTTCAAGCCCAATTCCAAGCAGAGCAGTAGAAAGTGGTGCAACTGACGCTAGAAATGGATAATAGGCCACAAGGTGTCAGAGTGATAAAACTGGTAAAGGAGCTCTATGAATCAATGTGTAAAAGAATCTCCTCAGAGATTATTCAACTCAAGCCATCTCTCACTTTCCTGCTCAATGCACAAAAATTATGCGAGAAGGTGGAAGATTCAGTGGAGAACACTCTGGATACAGTCTCTAATAGAATCACAGACTCCCAAACCTTGTTGCAGAAGCTCTACGATGTAATGGATGTGACATTGGCAACCATGGGAATCACTGACAGAATGGCCACCACGAAACGGGTCAATGAGGTGCTCAGTTGTAATGCCACAACCAACAGTTGCAAAGAGCTTTTCAAAGTCATGAAAGAATGCATCGACGAGATGAGATAGCATATTGAAGATCTAGTGCAACTAGGCCTCCCTTCTCTATTTTCGGATGCCAACACAGTGCTGATGGTTGATCAAATTGAACCATTGCTGCTAGCCAAATAGAAGGATCAAATAGTTTTCCAAGCCCTGTGGGATGATTCCTCATTCTCAGAAGTTGAACCTGTTTTGGTTCCTGTTTCCCAGCTAGAATTCAAATTGAAAGCTACAGTCTAGATTCTACAATTTTTTTTGCACAAGGATATCATTAACCTTGATCTAGCTTTTGTTGAATTATAGAACAAGAAAGGGTTATCTGACTATGAATGGTCCATCTACTAGACATTACTTTTGAAGCTATAAAATTTTGAAATTTTGACAGAGCGGGAGTTGGGTTTCTTTTTGAGTAGGCTCAAAAGTCTTAGGGGTCACCAATAACTGTAGAGTATTTTTTTACTCTACATTGTATTTAAATTTTCAGTCGAGCACTGTAGTTTTGGTTCCCGCATACCTTGGTCATGGCGGCAGAGTTTTGGAGTAGAGCATGGGTTTCTTTTTCATCTAAGTGTCAAAGTGCAACAGAGGCTGCCAAGTGGCATAGTCTGAGCATGAGTTCTCTTTTCCCTTTTTTGTTTCTTTCACTTCATTTTTGCCCAAGTGTTGAAATCGAGCGGAAGCCACCAAATGTCACTTTTTGAAACACGAAACCGGCCAACTGGCGTCATCTAAGACACTTTCCATAACTTTCAAGAAAGCCATAGATCGTGCCATGTATCCAATAATAGCTAAGTAAAACGCACCGCATGTCAGCATCCGTGTCTCATATCGGCATCCACGTTTCATCTATTTTTTAGTGAAAAGTTTTTCAATGAGCTAAGCAACAGGATCATGTGGAAAGCACTAGGTGGTAGTCGCAAAAGGCCATGGACTACTTTTTTAGAGGAAAGCAAAAGTCACCACATGTCAGCATCTGAGATATATTCAGTTCAATGCCTAGGTTTAATTCAATGGTTCAACATTTTGGGTTTAATACCTCAATTAAAGTGTAAATGGCACACAGTGTTGAACTATTGAACCGTTGAACTATTGAACTATTTTGGTTCATCGGGCAGTTCAAGGGAGTGTCCCAAAAAATCCAAAGGGGTCAGGCACACTTTTGGAAGGCAGTATGGCACTTGTTTCATTTTGTTTAAGTGCTGAAGATGAGCGGAGGCTGCCAAGTGTCACTCTCCAAGCCCCTTTCTACTCCATTTCCAAAAGTAGCAGAAGACGCCACATACCCCTAGTAGGAGAAGCAGAAGATGCCACGTATCTTCTCAAGAACAATGGAGGCTGCCACGTGTCAACTTTTGAGAGATCATCTTCAAGCTTCGTTGCCAAATAAAGATTATGGTGGGTCCCAGGTTTTATTTCAAAGGTCTGTGGAAGTGCCAAGTGTCACCAAGCGAAGATGGCCACATACATCCATCCTTTTTGTAGTTGCTCAGGCAAGGAATGCGGTGAGTTTATTTTGTTAAAATTACTAAGTATCAAAAAAGTGGATTGTGACAGGTGTCGAAGGCGGGGCGTTCTTGAGCAGGATATAGGGAAAGAAAAAAATGTCGCGTGTCTTCAATAAATCAGGTGAAAAGTGCCAAGTGTCATTCTTTGGTGCCTTCTAAGCAAGAAGGGGAATTTCAAGAAATCGACTAAGTGTCCTCCCCTGTTTCAACATAACATAGTGTTTCATGTATCTGTTACAAAAAAGCAAGATGAAGGGAGACTCGATGGGAGTTATTTCTGGTAGCTGGAATAGTTCACTGGGTAGATTTTTGGGGCCTACGAGCATTAAAAGGGCTGTCTATTTGTCCCCTGTAAGCGAAGGCAGAGTAGACAGTTAAGCGGCTAAGCAGGTGATGGAATGAAAAATTTAAGCACAAAAGGAGGTACTTGACATGAATCAACATGCCACTGACAAGGCAGCCACCCTGCCCTGGCATGGCCCTTCTTGATAAGACCAAGATACATCCAAGGCATTGAAAGCGCTATTTGTTTGTCCTTTGTGAGTTAAGGGTAGAGTAGAATCACGCGGGAAAGGGGATGATGGAAGGAGATATCTGAGGCTATAAAATAAGAAGATCAGTATCAGATAAAAAAAGGTAGACTTTCTATAGTTTAATATTTTCTAGAGTTGGTGACCAAGTAGTATCATTTGCTTGTCTCATTTTCTTGAGTTGTAAAGTTGATGCAACTATGCATTTTTCTGTGCCTTTTATGTGCTTGAATGAATTAAGTGCCTTTGTTGATATTATCTGTGTCATTTGCTAAAGTAGTCTATACTATAGATTTTCTAGAGTTGTGATTAGGAATGTCATTTGCTTTTGTCTCATTTTCTTGAGTTGGAAGTTATACATAATTGTACATGATTTCTGCGCCTCTTATGTGATTGAAAGATTCTTATAAGAAGACTGAACCCTATGCCTTTGTTGGCATTTATGTATCTTAGAAAAAGAAGTCTCTATTGTGAGCCTCTGTTTCTATTGTTTCAATCTTTTACATTGATCATGCACTTGTTTGCTCTTAAATGTGAATGAATCCTACATATAGTCTCACTGTGCTCAGGTTAGGATTAGGATTACACTTAGGCGCATCACCATAGTTAGGTTTCATTTCCTGCATTTGCGTTTCTGTTTAAATTCCTATCCCTTTTCCCCAACACTTGATACAAAAGAAGAGACCAGCTTCTCTAAAATTTGGATGTTGTTTCAAGCAGCACTATCCCACAGCTTGAAACTTCCCATTGTTGATTGATTAGAATCAAGCGCAATTTTAACCATCAACATATGGTTTAGAGATATTTTAAAATATTCATTCACGTGGTCAGAATGTAAAATTATTGGGCATGGGTGGTCTTTACATTTTGTTCTGAAAATATTTTTTTATAGAATAAATAAAACTAAGAACCAAATTTGATGACCATATGACTATCAATACAATTTTTTTGGCTCAAAAATATAATCAATATTGTTAAGATACCATATGAGATGCAAGATGAAATTTTAGGGAGATTGCAATAAATTGTGAAGGATTATAATAAATAAATATATCATCTCTAATGTTTCTATTTTTTACTATGAATTATATTAGCATTTGAAGTTAAATGTTAAATATATATAACTATCATCAAAACAATTCATAACAAGTAAGGTCAACCATCAAATTTTGTTCATGAATGAGAAAAACAAATAGAATTTCTTATAGATTTTAAGCATATTACAAATATATGGTGACTTGATCGAGCAGAGATGGTAGCTTGGGCCAGTTAGCGATGGTGGATAACATTAATAATATTAAAATAGCATATATATCTTAGATAAATATATATAAAAGACATAAAAAAAAATATCATTGTCAAGGTACCTATATGATATTGGAATGATATTCTATTTATACCACAAATCCAATATCATATAGATGCCTTGAGAATGACATCTCTTAGCATCTTTTAATTAAATTTATCTAAGATATGTATGCTAGTTTATATATATATAAACTCATTATGAATTATATTATTATTTTATGGGTAATGTTGAATAGATAACAATCATATAAAAATTCATGACAAATAGAGTTGACCGTCAAATTTAGACCTTAGATACAAGAATAACTACATGACATGTACAAACTAGTATCACTGAGTGGGAGAAATATCATCTAAATTTTTGTTTGTTTTCATATATGATTCATGACATGAATGGGTTGGATCTCTCAAATAGTCTCCCTCATTTCGACACAACAAATAAATTAAATTACATAAACATTTATATCCATCCTTTTATATGATTGTACCTAATGTTGGGTGTGAGTTATGAAATCTTTTATATCCATCCCCATTTATAACTACAAAGGTAATGCTAAATTATATTATATTACATATATTATTAACAATAATAATATTTATAGTTATAAATATATAATATAAATATCTATATGATATATTATATACTATTATTCAAGGGTGACCTTCTACATTATCTCTCTCAAAAACTTATATCAATTGAAACACACTCATTAAGAAACCTTAATGTTAGTGTCAACATAATTAAAAGGGATGTAACTAGGTTTCTTAAGTCCCAAAACTTTGTATACTAAGAACTTGGAAGCAAACTGAACAAGCAGCTCAATGATAAAATCCAATAGTAATCTTGAATTATTTGCTCTTATTTTAAATTCAATTAGATGGATGGTAATCTCAACTCAATTGTAATTTGTATCTAGGGAGAGACATGTTCACTTGAGTTGGGCAACCTTGTTGCTTGCTTAATTTCTATTTTTGTAATTTGTAGTTTGATTTATCTAATAGTTAATTTGCCATGTTCCATGCAATCAATATCACTTGAAATACCTTATCATTTCCCCTCACCATTAGCTGCACAATTCACCTTAAAACATTTCACCACTTCATTGCTACTCAAGCTCACCATAAAATGAAATGTATCCTCCTCACACAACTCATTTCTACATCGAATGAAGAAACACACAAAATCATTTTACACCATGACCTCCACCTAAAAATTTAAAACTATTATTGCTTAACACTTTATGCACAAAAGGTGAAATTTAGTCATTGAACATAAGTTTTGAGTGAGTTACGAGTGTCAATTTACACTCTCACTATACAAAATATTATTTTACAAAAACCAAAATTACATCCTTTTTGATGTAATTTGAACCTTCAAAGCAAAATGAAACTTAAATTGTTTCAAGACAGTGTACCTTCAAAATTATAATATAAACTATATTAATATAATAATAAATATATAAATATTATAATAATTATACTATAATATTATATAATTAAATAAATATATAATATTAATATATTATAATATAATATATCAATATATTATAATTTATAATTTATTAATTTAATAATATATATTGTTTATATATAGTAATATGCTATAATTTTAAACATAATAATTATTTCGTAGCTCCACTTAAAGAAAAGAAAAAATTGCAGCAGTACAGTGTCCCATGAATATAACTGCAGGATACATCCATTCACAGGATCCATCGAAAAGGTTGTTCATTTGATTTGATGGGGATGCTGCTAATGGAAACATATATCACATAAGGTCGTCGTTGCTCATCTAGCCATTTTAAATGATTAATTTTAACCAACACCCATAAATTGGTAGGGTCTACATTTTAAAGTTATTATATAAATTTATATTTTTTTAAATTATATTAAAAAGTGTTAAATATTATAAAAATTAATTGATTGTCTAACTAAAATTAATTAATTTATTAGTGTTGATTAAACTTGTCTATTTCAAATATTTTTCATTTTTTTTTGATTAAAAATACTGAACTCACTGTTACATTGCGTCAAGTCAAAATAAAATATCAAAAATAAATCTAAAACGAATATTTATTTATATCTTCACAATAAAATGTACTTGACATAATACGAAATTTAAATCATATCAATTTATTAAAGATTTGATATTTTCACTCTCTATAATATTTACAAATAAAATATTTTTACATATAACTGTGTCAACAATTTTCATTACACATTTAAAATTTTAATCCTTACATAAAAATTATTATTAATTATTGAATTCTTTTTCACAATTACACCACAAATTTTCAAATAAATCAAATATAATCATAAATTAAACAATTAATTTAATTGCATTCTTATAAATAATTATTTCAACACAATTCTCTCTAAACTAAATGTGTTTTGGCCTGATAAAAAATTTAATTTATATTTTATAAATTAAATAATTATAGTCCTTTCAAATATTACTCCTTATTCTTCAATTCCGTGGCCTTATCCTCACCTTCGTTAAACTCTCTTTCAATATAATTTATACCGATTAGAAGTCAATGTACAATAATTTATTTATTTTGGTTTGACTTGCAATGCTGATTTGGTGTGTACTAATGTTTAATACATCTTAATTGATCCAAGTTTAAATCTAAGTAATATGTAAATGATATGTTTTATGTCAAACGAATTTAAAAATTAATATAAATATTTTAAATATATATTTTTGAAAAAAGTTGAAGGATATCAATCTTGAGATTTTTATTTTGATTTTTTCACATATTATAATTATTAATAATTTCATTTTTATTTTTTATTATTTTTTTATTAATTGATAACAAATCTCGTTAATCTAACTACATCAATATTTCAATTTAATAACAAAAAAGAGATCCAAACTTCAATATATAGCTAAAATATTTCTATTTTTTTATTGACTTATACAAGAAAAATAGAAAAACTTCTAAATAATAGTCAAATATACATCAAATTTATAATCATAATTAAAATTGAACAAGCTCGTGGACATTACAACCCCCACTATCCCTAGTTTCCATTATAAAATACCTCTCAACATAACTATAAACTACAATAAGATATAGTATAAACATACAATTATAAAAAATTTAATTTGGAAACATCACATGTTAATAATTTTGCAAAAACAATTTGAATTTATATTGTTGTTTCTATCAATCTAACTCAATGTATTTCTACAACCCAAATTACTTATTATTGTTGACTTTGAATATAAATAGAAAAAACAATTTTCTTGTGGGTTTTTGAAAGAGAATCTATTACATCAAATTGTTGTTTTTCTTAGTTTTAGCCTAAAAACTACTTTTATCATTCTACAATTTCATAACTAGACCTGATGCTAATAAATTGTGTCTTCCATAAAGGAAGCCATAGGTTTGAATTTAGAGTAGGTACACATCATGATGATGATGATGATGATGATGATGATGATGATGATGATGAATTATTTAAATCCTTTAGATTTAATTGGTTTGTACCACATAAAAAATTGTGTAAAAAACATAATTTCTCATTCAATCCTTTTTGTTAAAAGTGATTTAATTTTTTGGATAGTTAATAATCATGTTTACTTATGTGAACAATTGATTAGATGATTCAAAATATAATATTTAATTAGTTGTACTAATAAGAGTTTATGAACCTATAATATGAATAAATATATTACAAAAAACTTATGACACAAATACCTAAGTACTATTAATTAGGGTAAATTAACATTTACAAAATAGTAACATAAGCTTATTTACCAAAGAGAAGTGTTTATCAAGATTTTAAAGTGTATCAATAAAAAAAGGTTCTCAAGAGGGTGATTTAGATTTCTAAATCCATCATTCATGATCCTGGTAGGTGACAAATAAGAATAAACCGGTTTGAAAAGTGTACTCTCATAATATAGATCTTTGATTACCACTTGGTTTCACATGTCATGACACATATAACCTACAAAACAAATTTCTTCTCCTTTCCCTAGGTTGGAAATAATATATGAAACATAAAGAAAACAATGAATTATTAAGGGCATGTGTTTTGGGTTAATTAGGCTTTTAAGAACCATCTACCTATCAGACCCATATGAAGTAAAAAAATATAAAACTAATATACTGCATAATTGAAAATGATTCCAATGACATGCAAAACTTAGTTTACACACTAAGAGTGATCCTCGAGGAATACTATCTTGAATAATGATAAATGTTCTTATGATTATTGATCTCCATAAAAAAATTGTGAGTTTCAATAGATTATTTTGAATGATAGATAAATATTGTATATCCAATAAACTAAAATGCATGTGTATTTATAGATAAATCAAATTCAAATTAGGACCTTATTATTACCTAAATCATCATCCAATGTTTGAAATCAATAAAAGGTGGGACAAGAAGACACATGCAAACATGATATAAGGGTCCACACAAAGTGCACCAAGAGTATGATTAACACTCCTAGTGGGCTAGAAGTGTCATTCACACTCCTAACATAGGGATTGAGGTAGGGAAATGAGGAGGAGAGAGAAAGAGATAGTTAGAAGGTCTTATGAGAAACAATGGAAAACATTAGAATTAAAAATATATAATAATAATGCTTATTTTGGATCATTAATGAAAAAATACACAAACATTCTAAAATCATGCAATTTAATGACTAATAAGTGCCTGGAGGATGACATTTTTAGGTGTTTATATTTTACCTCACTTTAATGCATGTGCATACATATCAAAATAGTAAAGATTACATAGTATGGATATACAATCTTGTGCACCTGGATATACATAACAAAATCCAATGCACTTGGGAATGTTATAAAATACTATATCTTTTTTTACACATAGATGGGTGAATACCAAATAATAATAAATTAGTTAAATATAAAGTATTGATAATATAATACTTATTTTGATAAGAAATAAAATGGAGTTAGGCATTCTATCATATTCGGTCCTCCACACCTATCTAAATTCAAAAACTTCATTTTGAGTAAAAACTTTAGTAACATTTTAAGTCAAGTTGAAAAAAAATATTAGTGTACTCATCCAAGTGTAAAGAATTTCAATAAACCTAAAAAACCTGTGTGTGTAATCATCCTCATGTAAACATCCTAAATATATTGAAATAGAGTTTGAGCTACCAAAAATCAAATGTGATAATGTGCATGCCCCAAAAGCTTATTTATGAATACAATGAGTGGGATATATGCCCACATTTTTGGATTTGAGATAAATATATAAATATCACATCTTTAAAAAAAATATTAGATGCACCATGTGTAATATAATTTATGAAATTGATGGTATATAACATATATAAATATGCAATATTGGAAGTTTATATGTTATGATTAAATCTCGCCATATAAGCCTATGATATAATCAATATATGATCAATAACAATATATCCCATGTGAGCTAAAATTATAATAAGTATAATATTAGGATCAACATTTTGCACCATGCAGATTCAAATATAAGAAATATAACATTAAAATTACAAGATATAACATTGTAAAGCATGAGCATAGAATCTTGGCAAAGCAATATAACATTAAAATTGCAAGATATAACATTGTAAAGCATGAGCATAGAATTTTGTTGCCAATGAATATATGATAGAAATCATGGAAACATAGGAAAGTAATAAAAGTATTTTTCATGATATAGATTATAAAAATACAATAAGAACATAAAACATGTGAAACATATGAGTAAGACAATCATGTTATAAAATGAGTCTAATATATAACTAGGCACAAAGGAAAGTCTTCATGAATCACATTATGCACATAGAAAATGCAGAAGACAATGACATCACTTCAAGCGCATAGCAAACACATCAAGTGTGGAATACATACCAAACACATTACAAAATCATCAGTCATAATACAAGACATAAAACATACACTTCAAATACAAATATAGAAAACATAACAAAGCACTATAAAAGCACACCAAGTTTGAATTTTTCCTATAAGTTTGATTTTTTCCTCAATCTTGATTGTATATAACTACGCTTCTTTAAGTGCCTCGTATAAACAAATTCCATCTCTTGTTGGATATAATTTTGCAAGTCATTGAAATATTGGATAATTTTATGCTTCTCATTGTTATATGTACCAAATTTTGTCAACAAATCATGAAATTTGTTAGTCTTGCATTTTGTGGTCTTGACCATGTTGCAATTAATGCAACTTATTGAATTATCCATAATAATTATTTATTATAAATTATTCTCCTCTAATAATTTATACACAATCATTCTATGTTTTTCTTAGTGTTTTCATGAGAAGAAAGTTGCCATCATCTTAATTTTGAAAACAATATGTTTCCTACCATTTTTTGACATGCAAGTAAGCTTTCAAAAATGTAAATATTATATTTCATTGACAAAAAAATTACCCAGCAAAACTAATTCAAAGGTGTAAACATAGTGATGATTCTACTCAACAATTACAATATGTGAAATGTAGAATCTCCAACACCTAACTCCTCCACACAAATTTTATTTCTTTTCCCTTATTTTCTTATATTATTTATCTTTGCTTCAATTTTATTTCATACATAAACTTCATGTAATGGAATGTAATAGGACATGAAATTTTATTAAAATTTTCTTAAATATCATTTGTCTTTTCTTCAATTTTCTTTATAGTCCCATTAACTTATTATGGGTACTAGTAGAGATGAAATTTCAAACGATCTATATGTAAAATTAGAGTATAATAAAATAAATGATAAGGTTTTGTTGTGTTAATTAGTAGAATTAAAAATATTGATACAATTATTTTCAAAAACAATCATTATTTATATATTGATGTTTATTGTTGAGTGTTGTGTTTAGTTTAATTTTGTTTTTACTTCTATTTATATTTTAAGCTGCGTATTTTCCTCCCACATAAAATGTAATTCATAAATATCAACAAACTACCTTATTATATAATCTTCATATAATATTATTTTTTAAAATATATAATATCCTAAAACCTTTCATAATAAAAACAAACATCATCTATATAACATAAAGACAAAATCATAATTTTAAAATGAAAAGCTAACTAGAAAAAATAAATAAATAAATAACCAAACAGACAAATAAATGAAAATAATAACAATTCAAACATAATTTTCCTGGCCTGACAAATTGCAGATGAATCTGCTTTACAAAATAGCCAGAATTATGTACATCCGTGACAATTCTGAACGTGCAGACGAGGTTGCAACATCAGTACGGATCAAAACTGGCTTTTTCTTAAGACTGAACCAGCCAAGATAAGCATCAACTGAATGCATTTGCCGTTATATTTGCTTTTTAATAGGAGAGCTTTGTCCGTATTGATAAGATTCTTCTGTACTGTAGTGCCAAAGTGTTTTGTTTTTCTTTTCCAGTTGCAGGAGATGGCCACATGGAGTGCAAGAAAGAATTGCAATTTAAATTGAATACGTAACTAACTACTTTTAATAGCAGTTGTTGTATAATTCAAATATATTTATAAGGTGGATGAGTAAATAGTTATTTACTCAATATTCTTATGGATGTGATAGTCTAACACAATAATTTTTTTTAATAAATTAATTAAATAAGTTGTAGTTTGTCAAAGTATTACTTTTTTATTATTGGAATTCATAGATTTATTTTAACTTTTTTTTATCTTTTTTTTAATAGAATTTAAGGGTTCTTTTTAATCATTTTAAGTTAATATATAATAAATCAAAAATTTTTAATGATTGAAAATATTTATTCTATTATCGGGGATTATTAAAATATAGTACAATAAGGAGTTCTATTAGGGTTTGTTCACGTGATTGTTTGTTCTTTAGCAAGAAGCTTAGATTTTTATTTATTTTTTGAAAGACCACACATTTATTGTGCTACATTTGCCTTTTCACTGCCCTTTGAATGGATAGTCCCTCTATTTAATACCTTCATGCTTAAGCTCTATAACATTTGTTGCAGGGATTTTCAACGACGTTATGGGAATGGTGTCAAAGCGAACACATAAAACTTGAATAATTTGATGGTGTGGGGCCATTTGAGCTTTGCAATAAAAAGTGATAATTACTTGTCAGTCATAGATCCTAAGGAAAGCCATTGTTCGACTCATGACATTTTCCCACCAAGCAATCAACCATAGGTTCTAAAGGGTCAAGGAGAAAGGTTGCAGATTTTAATAATGTGTTTCTTGGTCCATGAATGTTGTAGGTGGGCAGTGTTGAGATAAAATTGTCAATTGACATTCCTTATTTTAGGAATAGTTTAAATTTGATGGGAAAGTGGTCTAAAAGCATAACATTAGGGATGATTACCACAAGGCAGTTAAAATTGTTGGCAAGGGTAAAATAATTTTTCTTCACAATCAAAACATGATTCAATATTCAAACCACTCTTTCTTTTCCTTGCCACAAACTGGAACATGTGAACCAAGGTGAGGTGGCAAGAAGGTGACAATGATGGTTAGGATAAAAATGCCCACATTTATTAAGCATATAAAACCACACCTCATTTTCATCGGTACACCACTGCATGGGAAGTAACCTCTCCTTATCCTCTAAGGATTAAATCATATTAATAATCATCACAAATGATCTATTTGGATTAGGGAGTGAGTCAACCGGGCAATGCCAAAATGTTTCCTTCTAAACTGCATCATTAGAGGCATAAATGTTGGCAGGACTGAGAAAGCTTCTATTAAATTCAAAGAGGGTCTACCCCCCAATAGGCAATATTGGACAAAAAACAAAGAGAAAATTAATGTTGACAAATCCTTACGTCCATTCTCATGAGCTAACATTTGATAAATAATGCCTGGAACAAATATTTTTGTCAAAGGAGGTGAGTGAAAAGTTTGAAATCTTAATTTTTTGGAGCTAGAGAATTTATATGTTGACATAGAACTGACAAGTATCCCTTACAATGTATTCTCGAGTCATGTCAATGTCCTTGCATATTCCAAGAGTACACAGTCATTGACTAACCTCTGTTTTCATAGTGGTTTCCTTGTCCACCTTAATTAAAATAGAAAAAATATTTTCCAAGTAAGATTGATCATTACCCTTCATGAATTCACTTCATTGGAAAGCTTGTTGTTTGTCTTAAATGTAATTGCCATCTTTGGGTGGTGGAAATGGACCGTACTCTCAACGATAATTTGACTTGTGAACAAACACCACAAGCTAGTTTGTTGCATCCAGTTGTTTTACCTTAGGATATGGCTATGATGGTTGATAAATTGTTAGTTGGCTCTTGGAGCTGAATAAGACAGTTTTTATTTGTGAGGTATAAATGATAGGGGTGGCACCACTTGCTAGGCAGTGGGCACTAGTTGCTTTGTGACCACCAAACATTTGGGTTTGTATACATAAGCTAGAGCTTTTCCCATTGTGCGATAATTTTTGGTTACTCTTCTTATTAGTAACAATATTCCATCTGTCCTAGGATGTTTTTGTATTCTTATTCACACCATGAGAGGTTTTGGGTGGCAAAGCTAGCTTGGAGTTGGCCATTGATGAGCATTCATGGATTTTGTGGTTTGTAGCCTAGTAGCGAAAACAAGTGTTGTGCATATTGATATAAAGTACTGAGTATGTCAAATGCTATCACCTATTTGGATACTAATGTTCTCCTTGAGATCTTTAGATATGTCCACTTCAATGTAAACACAATTTTGAGGGTACACTACATAAAAAATTTCTTTTGCAAACCCTATGAAATGCCCTAAGAGTTTAATCAATTGATGTAAAATACTCCATAGGGGCAAGGGGAGGCTAGAAAATTTTATCCAAATTAGAATTTTCAATTTGACATGTTCAGAGATTACAAAATCTCGAGTCTAATGAAAGAACACGACCATCATGTTATGAATAAAACAAAGACTATGAATAACAATAGCTCAAATAAGATCTACATTATTAAACCTTAAAAAATGATTAAGCAGATGCAACACAATTATAGCACAACGAAAAATTAAAAAATAAAAGCTTCCTATCAAAAGTAATGGGAGTGTGACAAGATGTAAAACTGTGAGAGCGCTCTCTCCTTAAAAAACAATCTTTCGAACCATTCGAAGTCATTACTTAGCACACCAAAAACAATGGAACACGATTCCCCTACAACTTGCACATGAATCTGCTTTACAAAATATACAGAGATGTGTACGTGCGTGAAGCCAAACGAGAAAATGCAACATCAGTACGGATCAAAACTGACTTTTTGTAAAGATGAACCAGGCAAGATAAGGATAAACTGAAAGCATTTGCCTGCATAAAAAAAATTTATGGGAGAGTTTTGTCCAAGTTTGATGAAGCCAAACTAGAAAAAGCAAAATTATTCTGTACGGTTGTGAAAAAGTGTTTTGACAGTGCAAGGAAGCATATAAATTGAGTACGTAACAACCACTTTTATCCGAATTGAGTGGATTCTATTCTAAGCCCAAGAGTACTCGGACCTCCTTGTCTCCCCAAGGAAATTAGCATTGTGTAGTGTTTTCAGTCGGTTTGTCAAGTTTTTTATTTTGTTGTAGCATTTATGTTATGTTGTTTTGAGCAGAATGTTTCACAGGTATTAAGATTAGAAAGTGAATATGATCTTTTATTTGTTAATACAAGGATACGATATTAGTTTTAATCGTTCGGATTTTTGTATCGGATATTTAGAAGAATTTGTATTATGATGAATGTATATAAATAACCATCATCTTAATCAATTGAACTATAATCCTTTCGATAGATTTGAAATTTTCACTCTCTAATATTGAAAAATGATGTTTTTTTATTTATTTACATATAACTGTGTCAACAATTTTCGTTACACATTTTCTCAATCTCTACGTAAAATTTATTATTAAGAAAATCATATCAACTTGTTCTTCTAATTCTCTTTTATCATAATTATTTCAACATAATTCTCTCTAAACTAAGTATGTTGTAACCTAATAATTTTTTTAATTTATATTTTATAAACTAAATAAATTAATTATAGTCCTTTAAAATGCTACTCCTCATTTTCAAATTCATGGTCTTATCCTCACCACCTTTAAACTCATTTTTAATAGAACACATGGGTTATTTTTACTAATTATAAGTTGATGTATAATAAATTAAAATTGTACGACTTACCATATTGATTTGATATGTATTCACATTTACATATTAATTGATATGAGTTTAAATCTCATTAATATGTAAATGATATATGTTTTTGTCATGTGAACTTAAAATTTAGTACATATATTTTAAATATATATATTTAAAAAATGTTAAGGTATATATATTTTAAATATATCTATCTGAAAAATGTTGAGGGATATGGATCTCAATATCTTTATCTTGAATTTTTCACATACCACAATTATTAATAACGTCATTACTTTTTTTTGTAGATTTTTTACTTACTGATAACATATTTCATCAATCTAACTGCACCAATGTTTCAATCCAGGAAAAAAGGGGGCTCCAAACTTCACCATATGATTAAGATATTACTATTTTTTTAATGACTTCTACAAAAAAAAATAGAAAAAATCTAAGTAATGGTCAAATAAATATCATATTTAAAATTACAATTAAAAGTAAATACACTCACAGATATTAAAATCCCCACTACCCCTAATTATTATTATAAATACCTCTTAACATAACCAAAGGCTAAAATAAAATATAATGTAAACTTACATTTACAATTTTAAATTTCAAAATATCACATGTTAAGAATTTTACACAAACAACTAGAATTTATATAATTATTTTTATCTATTCTAACTCAATGTATTTCTACAACCCAATTAACTTATTATTACCAATTTTGAATATAATTTTTTTTTAAAAAAAATCTTTCCCAAAGGGAATATTATACACGAAATTGGTGCTTTTCTTGGTTTTAATCTAAAAAACCAAATTTTATCATTACAAAATTTAACTTGGCTTAATTTTAATTGATTGTGTCTTCTATAAAGGAAGCCATGTGTTTGAATTTAGATTTGGGTAGGGTGATGGTGGTGATGATGATGATGATGATGATGATGATGATGATGATGATGATGATGATGATGATGATGATGATGATGATGATGATGATGATGATGATGATGATGATGATGATGATGATGATGATGATGATGATGATGAATTTTTATGTTTTTAACCTCAAATTGGTATGTAGCACATAAAAAAGTGTATAGCATATAATTTTTTTTGTTCAATCTTCTTTGTAAAAAAGTGATTTAATTTTTTAGATAGTCAAGAACCGTGTTTACTTGTGTAAATAGTTGATTCGATGAGTGTTTAAAATCAAAATATAATCTTTGATTGGTTGTACTAATTTAAGAGTTCATGAACCTATAATATGAATAAATGGATTACAACAAAATTATAAACACAAATACCCAATTACTATTAACTAGGATAAATAACATGTACAAAATAAAAAGAGAATCCCAATTAATTAATTTCAAAACTAAAGAAAAGTGTTTATCAATATTTGAAAGTCAATCTTAAATATCACAAGATCTGGTGACAACCTACAAGATTAGAATACAAAAAATCCCAAAAATAATAATGACCAAGTGCCTAGAAATTTCTCAAAAATAAGATATTGATTTACATTCCCAAAACCCTCATTAATGTTCCTATTAGGTGACTAAAAATAATAAATTATTTTGATAAGTGCACTCCAATGGTATGGAATTTTTATTACCACTTGCTTTCGTGACACTTATAACCTGTAAAATAAATTTCTTCTCATTTCTCTAAACTAGCAATAATTTTTGAAACATAAGGAAAATAACAAATTATTAGGAGCATGTGTTGTGGGTTAATTAGGGTTTTGATCACTATCTACTTATCAAGCCCATATGAAGTAAACAATTTTATAAAAAATAAATTACATAATTGAAAATAATTATAATGACATACAAAATTTAGGTCACACACCAAAAGTGATCCTCGAAGATTATTATTTTGAACAATGATAAATTCTTTTATGGTGATTTATCTCCGAACAAGTATTATGAATTTTCAATAGATTATTTTGAATGATAGATAGATAATGTATGTTCAATGAACTAAAATGCATGTGTATTTATAAACAAATCAAATTCAAACTAGAACATATTTGTTCCCAAACAATCAACCAATGGTTTGAATTAAAAAAAAAAGGTGGAACAAGATGATGCATGTAAACTAGGCACAAAGGGCCACACAAAGAGCACTAAGAATGTGATTGACACTCTTAGTGGGTAAGGAGTGTCATTCACACTCTTGAAACATGAATTGAGGTGGGGGAAATGAGGAGGAGAGAGAAAATATATATAGAAGGACTTGAGAAAAGTAGTGAGAACCATTAGAATTAAAAAATATAATAATACCTAAGTTGGATCAATAATAAAAATGTACACATTTACATTCTAAAATCATGCAATTTAATGACTAATAATTGCCTAGGTGATAACAATTTTAGGTGTTTATATTTTTCCCTAATTTAATGTGTGTGTGCATACATATCAATATAGAAGAGAAGCCATAGTATGGATATAAAATATTGTGCACTTGGATCTCCAAAACAAAAACTAATACATATCAAAATCTGTTAAAATATTATTTCTTTTTCTACACATAGATCGGTGAATGTAAAATAATAATAATGAACCAATTAAATATAAAGTATTTATTATATAATACCTTATTATGATGAGAAATAAAATGGAATTAAGCATCTTATCCTATTCGGGCCTCCACACCTATGCAAAGTCAAAAACATCATTTTGAGTAAAAAAAATAGTAACATTTTAAATCAAGTAAAAAAATCCTAGTGCACTCATCCTAGTGTAAATAATTTGAATAAACCTAAAAATGTCATAGAAGATGTGTAATCATCCTCATGTAAACATCCTAAATATACCAAAATAAAGTTTGAATGACCAAAAATTAAATATGATAATGTGCATGCCCCAAAAGTATCTTTATGAATACAATGAGTGGGATATATGCCCCCATTTTTTACTTTGAGATAACTCTAAAAATATCACATCTAAAAAGAAAGATATTAGATGCACTATGTGTAATATAATATATAAAATCGAAGGTGTATAACATATAAATATACAATCTTGGAAGCTTACATATTATGAATAAATCACACCATTTAAGCCCATGATATAATTAATTTAGGATCCATAACAATATGCCCCATGTAGGCTTAAGATATAATATACATATAATATTATGATCAACATTTTGCACCATGTGTGTTCAAAGTATAAACAATATAACATTAACATTGCAAGATATAGCATTGTAAAATATGGGTATATAATCTTTCCGCCAATGAATATACTATAGAAATCATGCAACATAGGAAAACAATAAAAGTAATTTACATGATATAGATTATAAAAATACAATAGGAACATATTACATGTGAAACAAATGAGCACGACTATCAAGATATTATAAGATGATTCCAATATATAACTAGGCACAAAGCAAATGCTTCAGAACTGAAGTCACATTAGGCACATAGAAAGCACATAAGACAATGATATCACTTTAGGCACATAGCAAACACATCGAGTGTTGAATACATGTCAAACACATTATAGAATCGTCAATCTTAATAGAAGACATGCCAAATATATGATCAGACATAAAACATAAACTTCAAATACAAATATAAAAAACATAACAAACCACCACAAAAACATACCAAGTTTAAATTTTTTCTCAATCTTGATTGTATATCACTAAGGTTTTCTAATAAGCTTCTCTTATTGTCTCGATATAAGCAAACTCCATCCATTGTTTGATATAATTTCGTAAGCCATTGCAATATTGGATATTTTTATGCTTCTCATTGTTATATGTAATAAATTTTGTCAAAAAGGCATGAAATTTGTTGACATAATCTTACATTATGTGGTCTCAACCTTATTGCAATTAATGCAACAAGTTGAATTAATTATAAAATTATTTCTCATATATTATTTATATGATAATTTATACACAATCATTCCATAGTTTTCTTAGTACTTTTGTGAGAGGAAAGTTGTCATCATCTTAATCTTGAAGACAATATATTTCCTACCATTTTTTGATATACAAGAAATCTTTCAAAAATATAAATATTACATTTCATTGAAGAAAATGAAAAACATGGTGATAATTCTACTCAACAATCATGATATGTGAATCATAAAACCTCAACAACCTAACTCCACATAAATTTTATTTCTTCTCTTTTTTTTTATATCATTTGTCTTTTCCTCAATTTTTTCCCATCCATAAACTTAATGTAATGTGATGCACTAGTAGACATCAAATTTTATCTTATTTTCTTATATCATTTATCTTTTCTTCAATTTTCTTTATAGTCCCATAAACTTATTATGGGTACCAGCAGACTTCAACTTTCAAATGATCTATGTAAAACTACAATATAATAAGATAAATGTATTTGTTAGGTTAATTAATTGAATCGAAAACATTGACACAGTTATTTGCATTTAAACAATCATAATCTATATAATGTAGGAACAAAACCATAATTTTGAGACGAAGGGCCAGCTAAACAAAACAAGTAAATAAATAACCAGAAACAAACAAATATTCAGACATAACTTTCCTGGCCTGACAAATTGCACATGGATCTGCTTTACAAAACATCCAGAATTATGTACATCCATGACAATTCTGTACGTGCAGACGAGGTTGCAACATCAGTACGGATCAAAACTGGCTTTTTCTTAAGACTGAACCAGCCAAGATAAGCATCAACTAAAAGCATTTGCCGTTATATTATAGAAGAACTTTGTCCGTATTGATAAAGCCAAACTAGAAAATGCAAGATTCTTCTGTACGCTTGTGCCAAAGTGTTTTGTTTTTCTTTTCCATTTGGAGGAGATGACCACATGCAGTGCAAGATTTACAATTTAAATTGAATACGTAACTAACTACTTTTAATGAAATGTGTGAATCAGTAGAGTAGTTGCTGTCAGTTGGTTGAAATTGGGTGGTCTGTGTGCTAAGCCCACAGAAGGAGTGGGACCTTATTGCATTGTCCCATACAACACTTCAGCTCCCCAGACTTTTAAGATATTTGTTTAATTGACGTTTCAAATATCATTTGAGTGTGTTTTAAAGGTTATGTTTTAATGGTGTGTCGTTGTATTGAATATAATTGATATCATTTAATAGAGAAGTTGTGATTTGCTTTATAAGTAAAAATGTGATATGATATCAATAAAATCTATTATTTAATAAAACATATTAATTTCTTTTTCTATTTTTTTTTAATTATTTTATTTCAACTTTTTGAATAAACTTAATATATTAATAAGATAGATGATCACTTTAATTGTATTCTTAATAATTATTTAGTCAATATTCTTAACATGTAAATATATTATTACTTTTTTTTAAGATAAATAAGTTAATTAAATAAGTTATAGTTTTTCAAAATATTATTCCCTTATTATTAGAATTCATGGCTTTATTCTAACTTTCTTTGAACTTTTTAAATAAAAACTAAGGGTTTTTGTATTCATTTTAAGTCTCTCTCTCTCTCTCTCTCTCTCTCTCTCTATATATATATATATATATATATATATATATATATATATATATATATATATATATATTTTAAGTGTAAGGATTGAAAATAATAATTCCACATCGATGTTTATCAAAATGTAACATAATAAGAAGTTCTACTAGGGTTTGTTCATATGTTTGTTAGTCATATTACCATTAATTTAGTAAGAATCTTAGATTATTTTTAGTTTTAATTTTTTCCCTAAAAGACCATGCATTTATTGCGTTACATCTTCCTTTTTACTACCTTTAGGTAAATAGTCCCTCTATTTAATGCACTCATCCTTGGGCCCTATAGCATTTCTAACATCATTGTGGGAAGTAATGGCATCGAAAGGAACATGAAAATTCATCCCAAATGCCTTCCATAAGGTAATGACTCTATCTATGGCCCCTTCCTCCCGTGCCCTGATGTTGTTTTAGAATGCCCATAGTTTGATAAAGCTTGCAACTACCATGTACAATTTACTATTATTGCCTATTGTTTTGATTGAGTCCCCATTGAAAGTATTTTGAAATCTCTAGTCCACAACAGTTGGTCAATACCCCATGGTGTTAAGCTTTAGGGAGTTTAGAGACTAACCATGGTTTTTTTCTTGTTTAAGTTTAATAACCGAAAGCATTGTCATGCCATTGTTTCTCATGGGCCTTGGTTTATTTGTAACACGTTGGTTGTGTTCTCTAAATGGACCAGGGACTTTATCATCTTGGAGAAAGGCAAACTAATTTTTTAAATTTGGATAGAGTTTCTTGACATCCCCTATCCCTTGTGGAATTTTTTCCATCTATTACTAAACCCATACGATGCTTCATAGGGTTTGAGTAAGAAAAAAATGAAGCAGCCTGACCCCAGAAACATGTTTGTGTAGAAGTGGATCTTTCCAAATATTTCAAAGAAACCATTGACATCCAAATCGGTGATAAATGTTTGTCACATAAAGTCCTTTATATCAATATGCCCAATACTTATTTTTGTTTTTATGCCACGAATCACAAAAATATTTGAGTGCTAATTGATGGCCAACTCTAGACTAGTTTCGCTACTCAAAACCTCTCTTGAGGTGATTAAGAATGCATAAACATCTTCAAACATATGAACTATTTTTATCAAAAATGATAATTAGCAATCATGCACTATGGGTAAGGCTCTAATTTTTGTGTACAAACCCACATATGGTTCTATGGTGGGAACAAATAAACCATATCATGTACCCCATCAAATGGCAATGCCTCCTATTATTCCTATGTTGCATGTAGCTACTATATTTTCTACCTCTCAAAGCCAAAAAATAATCTCTTAACCATTACAAATTGGTCACAAGGTAAAATAGATAGAAGGTAGAGACCAACTTGTTGTGTTTGATCATAAATAATTATAATACAAAAATTTTAGTCAGTCTCCACCACCCAAAGATGGTGATTACGTGTATTAAAAGTGGCAGGTCTTTCACTTGAGTTATTTCATGAATGGTAACCACCCATCCCACTTGGGAAAATAGTTTTTCTATTTTGGTTGAGGAGGACGAGGAAACCACTTTGTAGACAAAAATTAATTAATGTATGTTTAATCATCTAGAATGTGTGAGGACTTGACACAACCCAAAAAGTCATTGTAAGGGATAGTTTTTTTTTAACATGAAAATTGTTTGCTTACAAAAAGTAATATTTATGTATTTTCTCTCTCCACTGTCAACATGATTTGGCCAAGAGTTGTTTGTCATATGTCTATGCATGAGAATAGATGTGGGGGCGTGATATCATTAATTTTCACATCCTTTTCACCTAACATCATTTCTTGGAGATCGGATCCCACTCATCAAGTGGTGTGGACCCTCTTCCACTCTACTAGTCACTCTCTTGGTATTCCCAATATGTATGCCTCTAATGATGTGGTTGAAATAATGGTTTTTTGGTGTTGGCTAGCTCACTCACTCATGGATGCCAACTAGATCCTTTGTGGTGACTTTAACATGATTTAATTTCCAGATGACAAGGATGGAGTTATCCCCATGTAGTCGTGTGTTGGCAAAAGAGAGGCATGGTTTTGCATGCAAAACAAGATTGGTGTCATTGATCCCAACCACCATTATCAGTTTCCTGCCACCTCACCCTGGTTCACCTAACTTAACTCCTACCAAGGCTTTGACAAAGTAGGAAAATATTTAGATCATGATCTTATTATTAAACATAACTTTTTCTCTCTTGCCAATATTTTTTACCACTTCGTGACAATAATTTTTGATGATATAATCTTAGACCACCTTCCCATCAAGTTTGAGATTGAGTGGACCACCCCTCAAGCCAACATTTCCAAATCTCAATTCTATCTCAATACCTCCCTCCTTCATCACTATGGAACCAAAAATCTCATTATTAGAGAATGGAATCTTGCTCCTCAACCATCTATAACATTTGGTTTGATCGAATGGTGGGATAACAAAATTAGTAGGACTATGACCTTTCTTTGTATTTATGGCTAAAAAACTACTACTTTTCATTGTATATCCCATGCAACCTCACATTGTGAAATCAATTGACTTTGATAGGATCTAAACCTATCTCCCTTAAATTAATATTTACAAAAATAATATACCTTGTGGAAACATAATCTAAAATTTTAAGAACACTAACAATCTCAAGGAGCTCAAGTTCATGCTCATGTGCACTAGTTAAAATTAGGGATAGAGATTTGAAATAAATTTTCACTCTCCTCCATTCTAAGAAAATAATTGATCATATTAAAACCATTTGAGAAGAGATCACTTAGATTACATATCTTCTTGATATTATTCAAGCCTTTGTGGCTCATTGTCATGGGGGTAGATGCAAGATAATGGGGGATTAAAAACGGGGATATAAAGCAACACTTTTTTTTTCTGAAAATAACAATAGTTAAACTTGGAGAGAATGTTAGAGACATTTTGAAAAGGAACTTGAAAATGACATAAGAACATGAATTATGGAATTTTAAATGTAGTTTATAAATATATAATTTTTTCAATACCCAAATGATAAAAGTGTGTGAAATAGATGCATTTATGACAATAGGTTGGTCATTTTTTTTGAAAAGATAAGGAGATTGCATGTGTATGAACACACTTTTTTTTAGTAAATGAATGAATTTTTGTATGAAATTTCATATATGGATAGGTGAAATGTCTAATATTGTTGAGAATATTTTTGATTAATTTTTATTATATATATATATATATATATATATATATATATATATATATATAATTTTTAAATAATTTTACAAGTCAAGACAATTAGAAAATTGAAATTGCAAGTGTACGAACACAACCTTTTGACCTTAACTTCATGAAAATCAATTTTTTTTAAAGCATAGTTGAAAATTTGTAGATTGTTGAGATATAAATTTTATAATAATTTGATTAATATTCAAAAAGTTATAAGGGAATTTGTTATTATATGTACATAGTCTATAACAAGGTATGTTATGTATAAAAACCCATAGATACATTTTTTAAATAATAAAAGCTACCTGATCAAACATATTGACAAAGATGAAAATGTTAAACACGAGATATACTAAGGGGGGTTGAATCATTATATCATATATATTTTTAAATTTTTTATTTAATCAAATTATTTTTCTTTAGCTCCTTAATCATACATTCAAGATATGCAATAAAATTGAAGCAATAACATACACCACACGAAAGAGAGAGAGAGAGAGAGAGAGAGAGAGAGAGAGAGAGAGAGAGAGAGACCAGATTTTTAAGTGGAAACCTAAAGTGGGAAAAACTACAGAGAATAATCTCAAGTAAATGAATGAGGACCAACTCAAATTACAAAGTTTGCAAGCACCAACTTGCAGGATCACCACCCCTTTACTGAGCACCAACATAACAATGATTCATGAGCGCCAACCCACAGGAGCTCTAACCCCTTTTTTGAGAACCAACACACCAATGAATCATGAGCACCAAACCATAGGAGCACCAACCCCTTTGTTGAGCACCAACACAATAATGATTCATGAGCACCAACCCCTCTTGTGTTTATAAACATAACTATCTCACAATGTTGCTTTCTCAATAAATTATATAATACTATTACATTTCTTCTCTTTTCTCTTCTCTCCTTTACTCTTCTCAGCTCGATAAAATGATTTGCTTAATTGCATATTTCAAATGGCTTCCCAAGTGTTTATTTATAGATTTTCAAAAGACCTTTGGCATTCACCCTTTGTGACCTTTCACTCCTCATGGAAAATGGTGCCAAACTTGTATGACCCTTTGAATCCTTACATTTGAAAAGTCAGATGGTGACCCTTCATGAGAAAATGTGTCCTTTCCCCTTTTGTCTTTATTTTGGTGACCTTTCAAATTTTTTAAGATGACTCTTCATGGAAAAATGTGCCATACTCTCTTTTATCTTCACTTGGTGACCCTTTTAATTCTTCAAGGTGAACCTTCATGGAAAAATGCATCCTTTCCCTTTTTTGTCTTTTCCTCATGACTCTTTGACTTCCTCATGCGCCCTCTTTTGACCTTATGCAAAAAAAAAATAAAAAAATATTAATATTAAATAAATATTAACACATATTAGCCAAGATAAGAACATTAGAAAACACCATTAAATGCTATGGGGCCTTTATCACCAAAAATGCTAGACCTTTGACATCAATGACAATATTTCCAATAATTCCCCCCTTTGTCATTGATGGCAACCTCAAATTGAAATTGCCACATCCTGAAACCTGTATTGCACATGCCAACCTGCACATACTACCATCTAAAAAATATACAATAACTCCCCCTTAATGTAGCATCCTATACCTATTCCTGTACCTATTTATATACCTATTCCTATTCTTCTCCCCCTTTGACATCAATGGCAAAGGGTCTATCATGGAACTAACACTTAGCTCCCTCTCAACTAATATTGATCCTCAATGGTAGGAAGTAAAATAAATTACTCCCAACTTCTCTCATAGATACTCAAATGTGCATTTTGGTAGTGCCTTGGTAAAAATATATGTAATACATTTTGTAGTACTAATATATTCCATTTTATCCTGTTGATCTGCCACCTACTCTCTCAAAAGGTGATATTTCATGGGAATATGTTTTGTTCTTGAATGCATCACTAGATTCTTAAAAATATTAATATCACTTGTATTGTCACAAAAAATAGAGATAGGCTCATCATTTTTTACTTTGATGTCTTCTAAATTTTGCTTCATCCAAAGCACTTGAGTACAACACAACACCGTTGCAATATATTTTGCTTCAACTGTAGAAAGTGATATTAAGTTCTACTTCTTACTTAGCCAAAATACTAAGCTATCACCGAGAAAGAAAGATGCTCCACTTGTACTCTTTCTATCATCTAAACAACCTACCCAATCTAAATTTTTATAAGCAACCAAAGTAAAATCTATACTTGTGGGATACCACAATCCATAATCCAATATCCCCTTGACATATCTGAATATTCTTTTCACCAACTGAACATGACTCTCCTTTGGAGCTGACTGATATCTCACAATCATGCCTACTGCATGCATGATGCCTGGCCTTGATGCTATCAAATATAAAATACTACCAATCATAGATCTATACAAAGATTAATCTATAATAGGTGAATCTTCATGTTTACTTATCTTGTTTCTTGTACCCATTGATGTGCAAACTAGTGCACAATCCTCAAAACCAAATTTTTTCAACATCTCCTTGGAATATTTATTCTGAGATATGAAAATTCTTTTTTCTAACTAAAATATTTGCAACCCTAATAAAAATGACAATTATTCAAGCATAGACATCTCAAATTTTTTTTGCATAGTATCAAAAAATTCTTTTGTCATCTTTTCAATGTTTCCTCCAAACATTATGTCATCAACATATACCACAAAAATCAATTGATGCTCACCTTATGTTTTGATATAGGGATTATTGTTAGTAAAACCTCTCTTGAAACATTAATCTCGCAGGTACTTATCAAGTCTTGCATACCAAGTTCTTGGAGTTTGTTTCAATCCATACAATGATTTATTCAATATGCATACATGGATACTATCATTTGAGAGAATAAATCACTCATGATGCTTAATGTAGACCTCCTATTTAGAAAGGCAGACTTGGCATCCATCTGAAACAATTTGAAATTCTTAAACACTACATATGCAAGAAACATTCTAATAGCTCTAGCCTTATCACTGGTGCAAAAGTTTCTTCAAAATCTATACCCTCAATCTAAGCATATCCTTTGCATAATAACTTTGATTTATTCCTGGTAACTTCACCATCTTTATTTAACTTATTTCTATATACCCATTTTGTTCCTATCACATTTTAATCTTTTGGTCTAGGCACTAATTCCCAAGTATCATTCTTTTCTATCTAATTTAATTCTTCATCCATTACCTTAACCCAATGCTCATCATGTCTAGCTTCTAAAAAAGTTTTAGGCTAAATTTTAGATAAAAAATAAAAATTAACTTGCTCAGATTCACTTACCATCATCCTTTTGGTGTAAACTCCTTCATTTATGTTCCTGATGATGTCACTCTTATTATGATTTCTATGAACATATTTGGATGGGATTTTGGTGTCTTTTTTCTCCTTCTTATCCTTTTCTGATTCTTCAAAATCTTCTTCTTCAATGATTTTAAGAGTGTCTACTAGATCACTGGATCTTTGTGCTACATCTTTATCTATCTTGACACTTGCACCTTTAACAATCTTCTTGGTTCTTTTGTTATAACATTTATAATATTTAATTTTACAATAATATCCAAGAAATATACCTTCATCTGTTCTAGATTCAAACTTACCCAATTTTTCATCAATTCTCTTTAAGAAGCATCTACTGCCAAAAACTCTGAAGTAATCAATTATAGCTGGTTTGTCTTTCCATAGCTCATAAGGAGTCTTATCACTATTGACTCTCAACAACGCTCTATTTTGAATGTGCATTATTGTACCTACTACCTCTCTACAATATTTATCTAGTATCTTGGATTCATTTAGCATTGTCCTTACCATTTCCTGAACTATTCTATTTTTTACTCAACTACTCCATTTTGCTATGGAATTTTGGTTGTTGAATAATCTCTATTTATCCCATGGTCTTCACAATACTCAATAAACGCATCTGACATGAATTCTCCTCCTCAATCTGATCTTAGGCACTTAATCTTCAAATCAGTTTCATTCTCAAAAAAGCCTTGAATGCTTTGAAGTGGCTAAAAGCTTCTAATTTTTTCTTCAAAAACATCACCTAAGTCATACGTGTAAAATCATCAATAAGCAACATGAAATATTTCTCACCTTGAGTACTCTAAGTTCTCATAGGTCTACACAAATCAATGTGAACAAGTTCTAACATTTGAGTGATCAAGTATTATTTTGTTTTGAACCATTTCTGACCTGCTTCCCATGTTGACATGGTTCATAAAGCGTATTAGAGGGCTTTGTAATCTTTGTAAGATCTCTAACAACTTACTTCTTGCTAATTTTGACAATATTTTCAAAATTTATGTGTCCCATTCTCTTGTGCCATAGTAAACTTTCCTCAATCTAACTCAAACAACATTTTTTACTTTTGATATTTTATAACATATACAAATTATTGCCTATCCTCTGAGCATCTACAATCAATATATTTAAATCTTTTATCCTAATTTCATAACATTTTACATAAAATTTTAGTGTATGTCCTTCATCACACATTTGACTTACACTCAATAGATTATACTTAAGACCTTCTACATACAAAACATTTTCAGTCTTAGTTTTATCATTATCCAAACTCAATGTACCTTTTTTGGCTATTCTGGTAGTGGTATTGTCTTTGAATTTCACTGTGCCATGATTGATCTTATTTAGAGTTATGAACTTGCTTTTATCTCATGTCATGTGCCTTGAACATCCACTGTTAATGAACCATGTCTTTTCTTCATTTCTTGCATGCAAAGATGTCTGGGCTAACATAGACTTTTTAGGATGTTTCTTCTACCATGAACCTATCTAAATTTTTTTCTTGATGAATGGAGCCTTAAAACTTTGGTTCTTCTTGACTGACTCAAGCATGATTCTATAATACTGAGATATGTGTCCAAAATTATTACACTTGGAGTATATTATGGCCTCTTCATTAAAGCCTGACAGAGGAGCAAAAAAGTTGTGGCTTCTACTTGACTCTACATGAGTTTCCTTCTCCTTATTTCTAAAATTGTTGGCTCTTTTTTGACACTCTATTTTCTTATGACCATAGCCATTACATTAAAAAATAACCATGAAAATAGAACATGTTTTGATTTGTGTATCTTTGACCTAATTGTCTTCTGTCGCTTTGTTCCTTCTAGCCTTCTTTATTTGAGTTGTCCTTTTAATTATTAACCTCTTCCCTTTTTGTTTCTTCTTTTGTAAGAGCTTCAACATAGCTCTTTTTTCTTTTCAAGTTCGATGCCTATCTTATCTTATATTGATTTTTGACTTTCTAATATCTTATTCAACATATTAGTGTTATTCTCAAATTTTGAATCATTGACTACTTTATTTGTTTTCTCAAGATCTACTTTTAAAGAGACAATTTCAAATACATACCATTCACATTCTTCACTTAATTTTTGAAACTAATCTGTTATATCTTCTTCAATTTTTTTGGCTTTTTCAATGTGTGCTTGTAGATCTTCAATTATTTCCTTGGACTCCTTTTCATTTTTTTTGATCTGGCACTTTAATCTTTGATTCTTCTTCTCAAAAGAATTTAATTCTTCTAAGGAACAAATGAGTTCTCCTTCTAGATTCACCTCAGCTTCATCATTTTCTTCTTCTTGATCATCTGTACTTTTGTTTGTGGAGGCATCTTCATGTATGGTCATGAATAGAACTTCTTATTCATTTGAGTCACTGACTCCACTGTCTTCGATTGAGCTAGGATCTTTAGAATATAAACTCTTCTTCCTGAATCCCTTCTTGTATTTTCCTTTGAATTTCTTTTTGTATGTATACTTTCCTTCTTCATTGTCACCATTATTCTAATCAGGGTACTTAACTACAAAATGTCCAATCTTACCACATTTAAAACATTTAAATGGTAATTT
Organism: Torreya grandis; assembly: GCA_037957365.1. NCBI lineage: Eukaryota > Viridiplantae > Streptophyta > Pinopsida > Cupressales > Taxaceae > Torreya > Torreya grandis. Next base: position 939,801 of record JARHVA010002177.1, on the reverse strand, counting down.
TAATTGATATTTACCTGTGCCCCTTTTAATCTTGTGGATGAATAGAGTTTTGTTGTTATCTTCCTCATCACTGGAGTTATCACTTGATTCTTGAATCTTAGCCTTGTCTTTCTTTGATGTCTTGAAAGCAGCTTCTCTCTTTGAGGGTTTCTCTTGTTCGGTCCACATCTCATATGCCGTAATAATACCATGTAGTTCATCGATCTTTATCTTGGCTAGATCTTTCATCTCTTCGATTTCCAAAACCTTTGCATCATATCTCATTGGTAGAGATCTCAAAACCTTTTGTCCCACCATTGACTCTTCCAATTTTTCTCCAAGGCCTTGAATTTGATTAACTATTTGATCAACCCACAAAAGATAACTTGCTATATTTTCTTCCTCTTCCATCTTCAAACTTTCAAACTATCTTCTAAAATTTTGGAGCTTATTTTATTGAACCTTTCCATCACCTTTGTAAATATTCTCAAGATTTTTCCAAGTCTCATGATAAAATTTTCATTGCATAACTTTAACAAATTTTGATTCACATAAACCGCATAAAATAGCATTTAAATATTTAGCATTATTTTAACTTGCCTTCTTTTCCACTAGAGTAGTTACAAGTGTTTGTGGCCCTTCGTATTCTTTCATCACTGCTTGCCAAATGTCAAATCTAAGGGCCATCAAGTAAGTCCTCATCCTTATGCTTGAAAAGGCATAATTTGTCCCATCAAACAAAGGTGCTTTATTTGTATAAAAACCTTCATGTGATCCAACCATCATGTTTTACCTGATCTACCTTCAAGATGTTAAACTCTTTCCAAAGGAACTTACTCTGATACTAATTATTAAGCATGATATATACTGAGAGAGGGGGGTGAATCATTATATCATATAAATTTTTAAATATTTTATTTAATCAAATTCTTTTTCTTTAAGACCTTAATCATACATTCAAGATATGCAATAAAACTAAAGTAATAACATGCACCACACATGAGAGAGAGAGAGAGAGAGAGAGAGAGAGAGAGTAAATTTGTATGTGGAAACCCAAAGTGCAAAAAACCATAGAGAATAATCTCAAGTAAATTAATGAGTACCAATTCAAAATATAAAGTTTACAAGCACCAATTTGTAAGAGCACCAACCCATTTGTTGAGCACCAACACAACAATGATTCCTAATCACCAACCCACAGGAGCACCAACCCCTTTTTTGAGCATCAAAATAGTAATGATTTGTGATCACCAACCCACAAGATCACCAACCCCTCTTATGTATAAAAACATAACTATCTTACAATGTTGCTTTCTCAACAAATGATAGAATACTACTGCATCTGTTCTGTGTTCTCTTCTCTCTGCTCTTCTTAGCTTGATAAAATGATTTGCTTACTTGCATATTTCAAATGGATTCCCAAGACTTTATTTATAGCATTCAAAAAGACCTTTGGCATTCACTCTTTGTGACCTTTCACTTCTCATCGAAAATGGCACCAAACTTGCATAACCCTTCAAATCCTTACATTTAAAAAGTCACATGGTGACCCTTCATGAGAAAATACATTATTTCCCCTTTTGTCTTTATCTTGGTGACCTTTTGAATTCCTTAAGATGATTCTTCATGGAAAAATGTGCCATACCCTCTTTTTTCTTCACTTGGTGACCCTTTAAATTCCTCAAGGTGACCCTTCATGGGAAAATGCATCCTTTCCCTCTTTTATCTTTTCTTCATGACTCTTTGACTTCCTCATGGGCCCTATTTTGACTTTATGCAACCAAAAATATATTCATTAATATTAAATAAATATTAACACACATTAGCCAAGATATGAACATTAAAAAACACCATTAAATGCTATGGGGCCTTTATCACCAACAATGCTAGACCTTTGACATCAATGACAATATTTACAACATAAAAAAAAAAAAAAAAAAACTCTAAATTTATTATAAATATCCTTATCTAATCCATGACAGAGTTTGGACCAGGTTCGGGACCTACCAAGCCTAAAACTAAGGCAAATTTAGAGGGAAAGCAGCAAAAATAAATTCTAAACTTGCAAAGGGAGTACGTCCTTTGTAAACCAATTTTTTCCTCATTAAATGTTTTTGCCCATTTTTTCATGGATCACAAATGGCATGTGTGATTTTAAAATCAAGCACGCCCTTTGTGATTCATGAATTTCTCTTGCCTTTGACGTGAAAAATACTTGTTTTTTTCTTTTTTTCAAATTATAAACTAGTTTTTCTACTGTAACTATGTAAATTTGGTAAATTATTCATTCACTTTATTTGAATCACTACAAATTCTTAAAGTTTAAATCTACAATTTTATTATTTTTTTTAAATATAAATAATAGGGTTGGAAATTCATCATAAGAGACCAATCAAAGAGCTAACAAATGAGAAAATTGAAGAGAAAAGAGAAAAAGAAAGAAGAAGATAAGTAGATAGGAGAGCATTCATAAGGGCTTCTAGACAAGGTGAAGGTGCTTCATTTACACTAGGTAATATTCAAATTAAAAATAACATGCCCAATTCTATATAATTTAGTTTAGATATGTCTTCAAATGAGATAAAAGAACCCAATCAATCTTTGTTGTATGATAAAATTCAAAATTTAGAGCATGTAAGTAAAGAATTTGTAATGAGTGATGAAATATATGGATAAACACAATAAAATTAAACATCCATTCATAATAAATTTGTTGAGTATGATAATAATCAACATCAATTAATGACCCCAAATCATGTGTCTCCTAATGAAGAGTAATTCAACTCACCTATAGGGTCTAATGTATATAATTAACCCTCTACTATCCCTACTATGGTTGAAGTGGTAACACCACCCAATTTAATACAAAATATATCTCCTACACCCACACCTATAAGTAAAATAAGATGAACACCAGTGTATTTGGTTGAAACAGATGAGAAAATAATAGAACATATGGAAGTAAAATGTCAAAAAGATCAGTTCAACATCATGCTCAATGTGTATGGGATTATGCATTTAGAATAAAAACCATATAAAATGATGTCAACTATTTGTTCAATTAATGAAAATGTAAAAGATGTGCCCTATGATGAATAATTTAGGGTTAAGAACATTCAACATGGAGGGAAGAAATAGTACAATAGTAAAGAATCTATTTAATGCATTTAAGGCAATAAGAAATATAATTCAAAAAAAAGATAGTAATGTGGCAAGAGGAGTAATAAAGGAATATATAGTGATAATTCAACATCTAAAACTAGAATTCTTAGTGAACAAGTAAATCCTTGAACTTAAATTAAAAAACTCTAATAAATGCCTTAAAATGAAGAACAAGGCTTGATGACCCTTCACTTGTGGATTGTTAGGCATTTAGTGGGAGACTCCCATGAAAAAATAAAGTATTAGTTGAATGAACAAGTCATTTGATTTAAATTTTTTGGCATGACAACACAAGGGTCTCATCTAATTTTTAATATATTTTTGAAAGAGAAAAAGGCTCAATAAACTATGAGCCACTTACAAAACATTTCTTATACATCACCCAAATAAAATTTTATAAAAAGTTAATTGAAAATTTTAATGGCCAATTGATAATAAGTCAAATGTCATTTGAGATGTGCAAGCCTTTCTATGTTAAAATCAACCAATCATGCATCACATGTTGTTTTAGGTACATATTAAATTTTCTATGAATTTTGATGCTTTTTGTCATATACATTGTACTTACATACTAACAAGATTTTTCAAGAATGTATGGTGTCTTCCTCACCTAAGACATTAAGATATTTAATCGAAAGTGTTTTCTATCAAAGACCTAGGGGACAATTTTTTCTACCAAATAATGTTTAGATGAAACATGTAATAGTTGTGGGGGTTTGTCAAATTTGATGAGTTGTATACATGAATAAATTTCACATGAATTTGGAAAGTAACTAGTTGATTATAAGAAGGACAAATCTATAAGGTATGTGTTAAAAGATGGAAAAGAGTCATCAAAATGTGAGTTGGTTACAACAAAAAAAAATATATCTAATTTCATGTTTGAATTCAAGAAGAATATTATCTACCAATATGCAAGGCACACACACAAATGAAAATAGTTAGATAATAAATTTAAGGTATGCAAAGACAACTTCCCAGTTGGCACCATTGTTGCAGTTGTGGATTTTACTAAGAACTACACATTAAAAAAATATAATGAGGTTCAATACTAATAATATAATTCAACTCAAATTGGAATTTTTGTTCATATTATATTCAAACATGCACCTAATAGTACAAATGACAACAAAAAGATTTTTAGGGAGTATCACTTTTATATGAGTGATGACAAATCATATTCTCCAAAGTTTGTCCAAGGTTGTTTTGAGATATTTTATATAAATATGAATGCAATAGAAATCATGTTTGATACACACTAAATTTGGTCAGATAGTGGTGTAGGGCAGTTTAAGAATTCTCAAATGTTTTACTGGTTAAGCATAATGCATAGTAATGATGGAGTTCAACATTTTTGGAGCTTCTTTGAGGTTGGGCAAGTAAAAGGAGAACATGATGGTGCATGCGCATGTTTCAAAATATCCCTTAAAAGAGAGTAGGCAAAACACAAAGATGGTGCTAAGTTGATCGATGTTGCAAGTATTTTGACTTGGTGTAATGAAAATAATTGTCATGGATCGGATAAAAATTCTCATGTGTGAAGATTATTTTGGTTAATAGAGGAACAACATAACACAATGTATGAATATTGTAGTATAGTACATGGATCAAGTGTTTTCCACTCCATTCAAAGCTCAAATTCAAGTTCATCGACTATTTATAGTAAGGATATGGCATGTTTTTGTTCTGCATGTATGGAATTTAAATGGAATGAATGTCAGTCAAAATAATTGGTTGACAAATGGTATTGTGAACCCATATCACTTGTAGAGAGTAATCATTCACTCCAACAATTGATAGATTATGAAATGGCATCATCAGTTGTCTTTGACCACATCTCAGATCTTGTGTAACTAGGTACAATTTATTCTTTAATTAAATATAAAACCTTATTTAGATATTAGTATTATCTTTATTTTTTCTTAGATGTGCTTACAACTTGATTATAATTTAAATGCAGGGCATGTTTTTGTAGTTATTGCACCTGAGGAAAATGATGGGGGAAAAGACTATTGCTTGTGTCATTATGTAGAGGCCAAAAAAAATTAACCACAAATGTTATGGATGGAGAAGAGATAATTTATCGCATTGTATCCATAGTGGTTACATAAACCTAGCTTCATAAGTACTATCATAAAAAATAAAATAATTTTTATTTGAGGACTTTGAAACATAGGGTGGTGCTTTATTATTCAAATCTAGATATTGATACAAATGTTCAATTGATCAAATATCATGGAAAGCCTCATAATAGAACTTTGTAGAAAGTGTGTGAATCTGACCATGAAGCGATTCTTAAAACACTTGAAAATAGAGATGATCTTGAAGGCACATTAGATTGAGTTGGTAATTTTACCTTGTGTTTCAAATTAATATAGTTAACTTATTTGATTTAATGTATTTTAATTTTCAATTATTCTATCATTACGTGTTTATTTCTATTTAATTTTTTTACTAACAATTTTAATGTAGGTTAATGGCATCATATGAGCTTCCACCTTCACGTGGTTGGTGCCATGAGTAGAAAAAAATATCTTCTTGAAATTAAAATAATCCCAAAAACAATTCATATTAATATTATCTACCTTAAGCAAATAGCTTTTCACCTATTTGTCCTTTCAAGAAAACAAGAAAATGGTCTTATATATACCTTAATTATGATCCAAAATTAGATAAAATCCTCTTGGGATTTATTAGAGGACTCATACATGCATGTGTAGGAGATAATAGTTCATCTCTATCCCTCAGGGTTCTCTTGTAATGTATAATATAATTTTGCTCAGTTTTCACACTCAAGGATGAGTCGATTCTCTTAAGGGATGCATCTGATCAACTATAACCTTCACTCCTGAGGCCTGAATGAGGCCAAAAAATGGTTTTTAGAGCCTTAAAATTCCCATACAAATGTGTTCATATAGATGGTTCATTGATTGGGCTAACAAGTCATAATATACGACCCCCATTAACTAACATTTGGCCTATTTTAAGAGATTTGTCTGTGAGATAAATGTCATTACCATGTATCACCCATCTTAAGTTAAAGATAATACTCTTATAATTTCTTAGATGACTCATTTTTGCATGTGTAGGATTTTATGGTTTGTCTCTATCCATCATAGTTCTCTTGCAATGTACGATGAAAGTTTTCCAGTTTGCACACTCAAAAATGAGTGGATTCTCTTAAGGGATGCATCTAATCAAATTCAAAATTCACTCCTAAGGAAAAAACAAGATTATAAAATGGATGTTCTAACCTTAAAATTCCTATCTATATGTGTATATATTTATGGTTCATTGATTGGGCTAACAAGTCACAATATACGACCCCCACTGACCAACTTTGGCTCATTCTGAGAGATTTGGATATGAAAAAAGAATCATTGCTACATCTTATCTATATTAAATTATATATAATCCCCTTAGGATTTCTTATAGAACTCATCTATTCATGTGTAGGATTCGATGGTTCTCCTACAATATATGGTTCTCCTACAATTCATGATATAAGTTTACTCAGTTTACACACCCAGGGACGAGTGGATTCTCTTAAGGGATGCATCTGATCAGTTGTAACCTTCACTCTTAAGGCCTAATCAAGACTAGATAGTGACTGTTATAGCCTTAAAATTCCTATTCAAACATGTCTATACATATAGTTAATCAATTAAGCTAATGAGTCAGAATATACAACCCTCACTGACCAATTTTTTCCCATTATTAGATATTTGGATGTGAGAGAAACTTTCTTTCTTCATTTCATCCAACTCAAGTTAGATATAATCCTCTTTGTATTTATTATAGGACTCATCCATGCATGTGTAGGAGCTGATGGTTCATCTCTATCCCTCATGACTCATTTATAATGCATGATGGAAGTTTGATCAATTTGTACACTTAGGGATGAGTGGATTCTCTTAATGGATGCATCTGATCAACTAAAAATTTCACTCCCAGGGTGAAACTAAGACTAGGCAATGGCTGTTATATCCTTAAAAATCCTAATTATATGTGTCTACATAGATTATTCTTTGATTGGGATAACTAGTCACAGTATACGGCCCCTACTAACCAACTTTAGGCTCATTCTAAGATATTTTACCATGATATAAACCTCATTTACACATATCACCTAGCTTGAGTTAGATAAAGTAATCCTAGGATTTATTATAAGAATCATCCTTACATGTGTAAGATCTGATGGTTCATCTCTATCCCTCACGATTATCCTGCAACGTATGACCTAAGTTTGCTCATTTTGCACACTCAAAGACAAGTGAATTATGTTAATGGATGCATTTGATTAACTACAACCTATATTCCTAGGGCATGATTAAGACTTTATAATGGAATTTCTCTCCTTAAAATATCCATCTAGACATGTTTACATAGATGTTTCTTCAATTAGGCTAACAAGTCAGAATATACAACCCCCATTGACCAATGTTTGGCTTGTTCTAAGAGATTTTGATACAAGAGAAACCTTGTTGCCATGTTGAGTTAGATAAAATCATCCTAGAATTTTTTTAAAGGAATCATGCATGTGTAATACCTGATGATTCATCTCTATCCCTCATGGTTCTCCTACAATATATGACCAAAATTTGTTTATTTTGCACACTCAGGGATGAGTGGATTCTCTTAAGGTATATGTCTGATCAACTACAACTTTTACTCTCAAGTCCTAACCAATACTTAAAAATGATTGATCTATCCTTAAAATATCCATCTGGATGTGTCTATGTAGATAGTTGATCGATTGGGCTAATGAGTTAGAATATATGGCCCCACTAACCAACTTTTGGCCTATTATAAGAGATTTGGCTATCAAAGAAACCTCATTTCCATGTCTTGCCCATCTTGAGTTAGATAAAATCCTTATTTTATTTATTAGAGGACTCATCCATACATGTGTAGGAGATGATGTTTTGTCTATATCCCTCATAATTCTCCTACAATGCATAATGGATGTTTGCTCATTTTGCACTCTTAGGGATGAATGGATTCTCTTAAGGGATGAATCTAATCAACTACAACCTTTTCTATTAGGGTTAAACCAAAAATATAAAATAATTGTTATAGACATAAAATTACCATCTAGATGTGTCCTCATAGATGGCTCATTGATTGGGCTAACGAATCTGAATATACGATCCCCACTGACCAACTTTTGGCCCATTTAGAGAGATTTGGCTATAATATAAACCTCATTGTTGTACCTCATCCAAATTGGGTTAGAAATAATCCTCCCATTTTTCCTTACAAGACTCATCCATGTATGTGTAGGAGTTGATGGCTCATCTCTATCCCTCATGGTTCTCCTGAAACACATGATGGAAGTTTAATCATTTTGCACACTCAAGGACAAGTGGATTCTCTTAAGGAATGCATCCAATCAACTACAACCTTCACTCTTGAAGCTTGATTGAGACTAGACAATGATTTCTCTATTCTTAAAATTCCCATATGGACATTTCCATGTAGATAGTTTATTTATTGGGATAATGAGTTAGAATATACGGCTCCCATTGACCAAATTTATCCCATTTTGAGAGATTTGGTGTGAGAGAAACCTCATTACCATGTCTCACCCATCTCAAGTTAGATATAATACTCATAGGATTTATTATAGGACTTGTCCATTCATGTTTAGGATCTAATATCTCATCTCTATCCCTCATGGTTCTCCTACAATGCATGATTGAAGTTCACTCATTTTGCACACTAAGGGACAAGTAGATTCTCTTAAGGGATACATCTAATAAATTGTAACCTTCACTCCTGGGGCTTGATCGAGATCATAAAATGGTCATTATATCCTTAAAAATCCCATCTAGATGTGTCTATGTATATAGTTCATCAATTTCACTAATGAGTCACAATATATGACCCCTGTTGACTAATTTTTGACCCATTCTAAGAGATTTGGCTTTAAGAGAAACCTCATTGCCATGTCTCACCCATCTCAAGTTAGATAAAATTATCTTAAAATTTATTAGAGGACTCATCCATGTACATGTAATATCTAACAACTTGTCTTTGTTCCTCATGGTTATCTTGTAACATACATTCAAAATTTGCTCATTTTGTACATGCAAAGATGAGTGGATTCTCTTAAGGGATGCATCCAATCAACTAAAACCTTAACTCTTAGGGCCTGAGTAAGACTGGATAATGACTTTTCTAACTTTAAATGCCCATCCAAATATTTCTACATAGATGGTTCATCAATTTGGATAATGAGTCACAATATATGACCCTCACTGACCAACTTTTTGCCCATTTTAAGAGATGTGGCGCTATGAGAGAAACCTCATTGCCACATCTCACCCATCTTGATATTTATTAGAGGACTAATTCATACATGTGTAATAGCTGATGACTCATCTATATCCCTCACAGTTATCCTACAATACATGATCAAAGTTGGAAGAGGATCTTAACCAAAATTGGGCACTGTAAGCTTGTTAAAGCTTTGAATTTCCTGATATGCATTGAATTCATTAAGAGGGAGACATTTAAGACCTTAAACAAGCATAAAAGGATAAAATTTTAAGGGGTTATTACAAAACTTGTGGAAAGTAATGAGGGTTTAAAATGTTTCCAACTTCAAATAATACAAATAAAGAGGGTTTAAAATAAAGAGCTAACAAATGAGGAAATTGAAGAGAAAGAGAAAAAGAAAGAAAAAGACAAGCAAATAGGATAACATCCATAAGGGATTATAGACAAGGTGAAGGTACTTCCTCTACACTAGGTAATATTTCAAACAAAAATAACATGCCCAATTCTGTAGAATTTAGTTTAGATATGTCTTCAAATGAGATAATAGAACCTAATCAATATTTGTTTCATGATTAAATTAAAAATTTAGAGCATGTAAGTAATAAATTTGTAATGAGTAATGAAACATATGGAAAAACACAATCAAATAAAGCATCCATTCATAATAAAATTTTTAAGTATGATGATAATCAACATCAAGTAATGACTCCAAATCATGTGTCTCCTAATGAAGAGGAATTTAATTCACCTATAGGTTCTAATTTAGATAGTCAACCCTCTACTATCCCTACTATGGTTGAATTTCAAACACCACCCAATTTAATACAAAATATAACTCCTACACCCACACCTCCAAAGATAATAAGATGAACACCAAAGTATTTGGTTGAAATATATGAGAAAATAATAGAACCTATGGAAGGTAAAATGTTAAAAAGATCACTTCAACATCATGCTCAACGTGTATGGGACTATGCACTAGAGAATAAAATCCATACAAAATGATGTCAACTATTTTTTCAATTAATAAAAATGCAAAAAATGCACCCTATGATGCATAATTTGGGGTTAAGAACATTAAACATAGAGGGAATAAATAGTACAATAGTAAAGAATCTATTTAATGCATTTAAGGCAATAGGAAATAAAATTCAAAAAAATGATAGTAATGTGGCAAGAGGATTAATAATGGAATCTATAGTGACAATTCAATATCTAAAACTATAATTCTTAGTGAATAAGTAAATCCTTGAACTTAAATAAAAAACTCTAATAAATTCCTTAAAAATAAGAACAAGGCTTGATGACCCTTCACTCATGGATTATTAGGCATTTAGTGGTAGACTCCCATGAAAAAATAAGGTATTAGTTGAATGAACAAGTCATTTGATTGAATTTTTTTGGCACAATAACACAAGGGTCTCATCTAATGTTAAAAATATTTATAAAAGAATACAAGGCTCAAAAAATCATGAGTCGCATGCAGAACATTTCTTAGACATGACCCAAACATAATTTAAAAAAAAGTTTATTGAAAAATTTAATGGCCAATTGATAATTAGCCAAAGGTTATTTGAGATGTGTAATCCTTTCTATATTAAAATCAACCAAGCATGTACCATATGTTGTTGTAGGGTACATGTTGAATTTACTATGCATTTTGATATTTTTTCTCATACACATTGTACATTACATACTGATAAGATTTTACAAGAATGTATGGTGTTGTCCCCACCTAAAACATCAAGAGAATCAATCTAAGATCTTATCTATCAAAGACATGAGGGACAATATTTTTTTTTTACTAGACAATGTTTAGATGGAACATGTAATAGTTATGATGGTTTTTCAAATTTGACAAGTTGTATACGTGAAGATATTTCACATGAATTTAGAAAGTAACTAGTTAATTATAAGAAATACAAATCTGTAAAGTATGTGTTAAAAGATGGAAAAGAGTCATCAAGATGTGAATTGGTTACAACCAAAGTTTTTGTATCTAATTTCATTTTTGAATTCAATAAGAATATTATCTACAAATATGCAAAACATACACACAAATCAAAATGGTGAGATAATCAATTCAAGGTATGCAAGGACAACTTCCCAGTTGGCACCATTATTTTGATTGTGGACTTTGTTGATAACTACACACTAAAACCATAGAATGAGGTTCAATCCCAATACTATAATTCAATTCAAGTTGGAATTTTTATTCATATTACATTCAAACATGTACTTGATAGTATAGATGACAACCAAAAGATTTTGAGGGAGTACCACTTCTATATGAGCAATGATAGATTACATTATCTAGATTTTGTCCAAGGTTGTCTTGAGATATTTTATATAAATATGAATTCAAGATAAATCATGTTTGATACACACTACATTTGATCAGACATTTGTGTAAGATAGTTTAAGAATTCTCAAATGTTTTACTGGTTAAGTAGAATGCATAATAAGAATGGAGTTAAACATTTTTGGAGCTTATTTGAAGATGGGCATGGAAAAGGGGAACATGATAGTGCAGGTGCATGTATAAAAAGATCCCTTAAAAGAGAAAAGGTAATACACAAGGATGGTGCTAATTTTATCGATGTTACAAGTATTATGAACTGGTGTAATGAAAATATTTGTCATGGATTTGATAACCATTCTCATGTATGAATATTATTTTGGTTAATAGAGGAATAACATAAGGCAATGTATGACGATTGCATTACAGTACCTACATCGAGTGTTTTCCACTTGAATAAAAACTCAAATTCAAGTTTATGGACTATTTAAACTAGGGATATGGCATGTTTTTGTTCCTCATGTATGAAATTTAATTGGAATGAATGTGAGTCAAAATAGTGGGTTGATAAATGGTATTCTAGACCCATATCACCAATAGAGAGTATCCATTCACTCCAATGATTGATAGATCATGAAAAGGCATCATCAGTTGACTTTGACCACATCTCAGATCTTGTGTAATTAGGTAAAATTTATTATTTAATTAAATATAAAACATTATTTATATATTAGTGATATTTTTATTTTTTCTTAGATGTGCTTACAATTTAATTATACTTTAAATGCAGGGCATGCTTTTGCAGTCATTACACCTAAGGACAATGATGAGGGAATATAACAATACTTATGTCATTGTGTAGAGGCAAAAAAAATGAACCACAAATGTTATGGATGGAGAAGAGCTAATTTATATTATTGGATTCGTAGTGGTTACCATAACCAAGCTTTATTGGTACTATCATAAAAAAATAAAACAATTGTTATTTAAGGATTTTGAAATACACAGGGTGGTGCTTCATTATTCAAACCTTTTTATTAATACAAATATTTAAATGATCATATATCATGGAAAGCCTCACAATAAAACTTTATGGAAAGTGAGTGAATCTGACCATGAAGTGATTCTTAAAACACTTGCAAACAAAGTTGATCCTGAAGGTATGTTAGATTGAATTAATAAGTTTATCTAGTGTTTCAAATAAATATAGTAAAGTTATTTGATTTAATGTATTTTAATTTTTAACTATTTTATCATTACGTGTGTACTTCTATTTAATTTTTTCACTAACAATGTTGATGTAGGTTAGTGACACTAGATGAGCTTCCACCTTCACATGGTTGGTATTGTGAGTAAAGAAGATTATCTTCTTGAAATGAAGAGAAGCCAAAAAATAATTCATATTAATTTTATTTACCTTAAAAAAACCATTTTAACCTTCTCTCTATTTATCCTTTCAATAAAACATGAAAATAGTCTTATCTATGCTCTTTAGAGGACTCGTCTATGCACGTGTAGGAGCTGATGGTTCATCTCTAACCCTCATAGTTCTCCTATAATGCATGATATAATTTCACTCATTTTACACACTCAAGGATGAGTGGATTCTCTTAATGGATGCCTCTAATAAAAAACAACCTTAATTTATGGGGGCCAATCGATATTGAACAACAATCATTATAACCTTAAAATGCCTCTCAACATGTCTATATAGACAGTTTGTCGATTGGGCTAATGAGAGAATATACGACCCCCACTAACCAACTTTTGGCATGTTCTAAGATATTTGGCTACAATATAAACCTCATTATCACATTTTATCCTAATTAATTTAAATATAATCTTCGTAGGATCTCTTATAGGACTGTTCATACATGTGTAGGAGCTGATAATTTATCTCTATCCCTCATGGTTCTCCTACAACACATGACATAATTTTTCTCATTTTGTACACTCATGGATGAGTGGATTCTCTTAAAGGATTCATTTGATCAACTATAACCTTTATTTTTAGGGGTTGACTGAGATCAAACAACAATCATTCTAACCTAAAAATGCCTATTTAGAGGTGTCCATGTAGATGGTTCATCTATTTGATTGATAAGTCAGAATATATAGCCCCCACTAACCAAATTTTGGCCTATTCTAAGATATTTAGCTATGAGAGAAACCTCATTACCACATCTCATATATCTCGAGTTAGAAATAATCTTCCCAATATTTCTTATAGGACCTATCCATATAAGTGTAGGAGTTGGTGACTCATCTCTGGCCCTCTTGGTTCTCCTACAACACATGACAAAAGTTTGTTCATTTTGCACACTCAAGGATGAGTGAATTATCTTAATGGATGCCTCTGATCAACTATAACCTTAATTTTCTAAGGTGGATTGAGATCTAATAATGATCATTTTATCCTTAAAATGTCTATTTAGAGGTGTCTGCATAGATGTTCATCGATTAGGTTGACCAACTTATAGCCCATTCTACGAGATTTGGTTGTGACATACACCTCATTCCCATGTTTTTTCCATCTTGAGTTAGAGAGAATCCTCCAATGCTTTCTTATAGGACTCATCTATAAGCATGTGAGAGCTGACGGTTTATCTCTATCCCTCATAGTTTTCTTATAATGTATGACAAAAGTTTACTCATTTTACACACTTAGGGATGAATGAATTATCTTAAGGGATGCCTCTGATCAACTATAATTTTCACTCATATGGGATGAATAAGACTATAAAATTTTCATTGTATCTTTGAAACTCCTATTTGAACTTGTCCACGTAGATGGTTCACTGATTGGGTTGATGAGTCAAAATATATGACCCTTATTGACCAACTTTTGGCCTATTTTTAGAGATTTGGCTGCAAAAAAAACACCTCATCACCACATATTTTCTATCTCAATTTAGAGTGAATATTCTTTGGATTTATTATATAACTCATTTGTACATATGTATTATCTAACAATTTGTCTCTAGCCCTCATGGTTTTCCTATAACGCATAATAAAAGTTTGCTCATTTCGCACACTCAGGGATGAGTGAATTATTTTAAGGGATGCCTCCAATCAAATTGAACCTTAATTTTTGGGGATGATCAATAATATACAATGGAATTTATAACCTTAAAATGCCTATCTATATGTGTTTTCATAGATAATTTGTCAATTGGGTTGATGAGTCAAAATATATGGCCCCCACTGACCAACTTTTGGCCTATTCTAAGGAATTTATCTATGAGAGAAACCTCATTGATGTATCTAATCCATATAGATTTAGATAAAATCCTCTTGAGATTTATTAGAGGACTCATCCATGCATGTGAAAGATTTGATAGTTTGTCTCTATCCCTCACGATTCTCCTATAATGCACGATGGAAGTTCACTCATTTTACACACTCAAGGATGAGTGGATTGTCTTAAGGGATGCCTCTGATCATCTAAAACCTTCACTCTTGAGTGAAAAACAAGACCATAAAATGGTAATTTTAGTCTAAAAACATGTATCTAGATGTGTCTACATAAATATTTCATTGATTGTGTTGACAAGTCAGAATAGACGGACCCTACTGACCAATTTTTGGTCTATTTTGAGAGATTTGGCTAAAAGAGAAACCTCATTATCACATCCCATCCATATTTAGTTAGATAAAATCCTATCAAAATTTATTAGAGGACTAACCTATGCATGTGTAGGATATAATGGTTCATCTCCATCCCTCACAGTTCTCCTGCAATGTGCGACCAAAGTTTGCTCATTTTACACACTTAGAGACAAGTGGACTCTCTTAAGGGATGCCTCCAATAAATGGAAACCTTCACTCTTTAGGGTTAAACAAGATCAAAAAATAGTTGTTATAGCCTAAAAATTCTTATCTAGATGTGTCCACATAGATGGTTCATCATTTGGGTTTATGAGTCAGAATATATGACCCTCACTGACTAATTTTTGGTATATTCCGAGATATTTAGCTACAAGAGAAACCTCATTGCCACATCTCATCCATATTGAGTTAGATAAAATACTCCTAGATTTTTTATAGGACTCATCTATCCACATCTAATAGCTAACAACTCATCTCTATCCCTCATGATTATCCTACAATGCATGATGGAAGTTTGCTCATTTTTCACTCTCAAGGATGAGTGGATTCTCTTAAGGGATGACTCTGACCAACTATAAATTTCACTCCTAGGGCCTAGCCAAGACAAAAAAAGGTTTTTATAGCTTTAAAATTCCTATCCAAATGTGTCTACATAGATAATTCATTGATTGGATTGATGAGTCAGAATATATGGCCCCCGCCAATCAACATTTGGTACATTTTGAGAGATTTGGCTATGAGAGAAGTCTTATTACCGCATCTCATCCATCTTGAGTTAGATAAAATTATCCTAGGATTTCTTAGAGGAATCATCCATACAAATTTAAGATATAATTGTTTGTCTCTAACCCTCATGGTTCTTTTGCAATGCATGATGGAAGTTCATTCATTTTGCATACTCAGGAATGAGTGGATTCTCTTAAGGGATGCCTTTGATCAACTATAACCTTCACTCCCAATAGTTGACTAAGACTAGACAATGGATATTATAGCCTAAAAACACCTATATAAACATGTTTTCATAAATGGTTCATTGATTGGGATGATGATTTAGAATATACAACCCCCACTAACCAACTTATGGCCTATTCTGAGAGATTTGGTTGTGAAAGAAACCTCATTTCCATATATCATCCATCTTGATTTAGATAGAATCCTCTTTGTATTTATTATAGGACTCATTCATGCACATGTCATATTTTATGTTTCATCTCTATCCCTCATGGTTATCCTGAAATGTACAATAGAAGTTTACTCATTTTATACACTTTAGGACGAGTGGATTCTCTTAAGGTATGCCTCTGATCAACTACAACCTTCACTCTTGGGGGTCGATCAAGACTATAAAATGGATGTTCTAGTAAAAAAATTCCTATTCAAACATGTTTTCATAGACAATTCATTGATTGGGATGACAAGTCATAATATACGGCCCTCGTTGACCAACTTTTGGCCCATTTTGAGAGATTTATCCATGAGAGAAACCTTATTTTTGCATCTCATCTATCTTAATTTAGATAAAATCCTCTTGAAATTTCTAATCATACTCATCCATTCACATGTAGGATTTGATGGATTAGCTCTATCCCTCATGGTTATGTTACAATGCATGACCAAATTTGGAGGAGGATCTGACGACTCGTCTAAAGCTTTGAACTACCTGAAACATGAAAGGTAAAGTGTATAGGTATTAAAAACAACTTGGATTTATGATAGTCTATTTATTACCAAAAACACACTAAAACACTCTTGTGTATGCTGCACCATGTGGAAAATTTCTAACACTTATGAAATTAAAGAGTCAAGAGAAATTAAGTTTCTTGGTGTGTGTAGCTTCTCAGTCCCTCAAATCTTAGATATGAAAAAAATATTTTGAAGAGTGGATTGATCCATGACTTACACCAATATGATGTTATAATGGTTATGGGGCTACATTTGGTCATGGGGTCCCAATAAAGATGGTGTTAAAAAATCTACTATATGCTTGTAAATAAAGCATCTTGCAAAGCTTATCTTAGATGATGAAAGTGAAAGGAGTAATTCATGCTATTTTTTTTAGGATGTGTACTAAACATTATAAATCTAGAAAAATGTCTGGTCAAGCAATTAAAATAAAGTTAACTTTTAAATGCAATATTATTCTTTGCAAGTGTTTGAACTGGTTAGATATTGAAAAAATTGTATCAAAAATATTATTGATATTCATTTCCCATAAAATGATAAACATGCAAAATCAATCAAAGAAAGTTGTATTATTCATTAAACTATATTAAGAGATGAATAAACCATTTGATTACTAGAGTTAGAGTTTCAATTATAGAATAGTAGTGCATAGTGACTTCTCCAAAGAATGGATTAGGGGGAGAAAAAACATGTATGTCAGTCCTATACATAATAGTGTAAAAATACCAAGCAAATGTCTACACCATGGTAATTAAAGCATAATATGAGATGGATTAAAATTCCTTGAATCATTGAAGCAATAAAACATTTATAATTAGAAAACAATATGATATGTTGTACTTTTCAATAATCTTTTACAAAGGCCCTACATAGGCTATATCTCCTGAAATAAATAAAAAATACTTACAATGATGACATATCATCTAAGCATGAAGACTTAAAATCCCACATGATGCACACCAATGCAGATAACATGATATTTTACCGATCATAGGCTAGATCTCGCACAACAAATAAATAATACTTATAGTGATAACATATCATCTAATCATAAATACTTAAAATCCTACATGAGGCACAACAAGAGTACATTGATAAGCACATTAAGATAACAAATCATAAATAAATACACAAGTGCATCACTAGACTTCCTAACATTTATGATCAAGTATAATTTATAATATTTACATGTCCATGAAATTGATTCCCAGTCCACTTACATCATAATTGCAAATTGATATGTAATTAAATGTAAATGAAACAAGTAAATGGTAAATGTCACATGTAAATGTAAAATATACATAATGATGAAGCATCTAACTTAGACAATAATGTGAATTTTTTAACCCCATATGAAGTAATAATGATCATTAACCAATAATATTTGTAAACATTAAAAGACCAAAATATAAAATATGAATAGGTAAAGGAATCATATTATCAAATAGTATATATGTGATACATGCAAAGTTTTATGTCATAATTTAACATAAATAATATAACATATATCAAGAAAAAATGTAGCCCATAACATGTACATATAAAAAATACACCATATAGGCATACAATGTGGTCCATATTGGCATACAAAATCAATTGTGCCTACAACTATACCCCTATCACAACAACTAGTTCTCATGCTCCTCATTGCCTCCAAATAAATTGTACTTTGTTGGCATAGACGTAGAGTCAGGTGTATTAGATGCCTCAATATGAGGAAAGGATCTCCTCTCAGTTTGTGAGTCATCCATTATTTCATTGACAACCAACGAAAATTATTATGTCTGCACAACATATGAAATATAAAAATTAATGTGTTAAAATTGTATATTGAAATTTTGATAAAGTTTTCAAGAATATAATTTTTTTAAATGATTCTAAATTCATTGTATTCCATCTAAATGGATGTCTAGGGATACGAGACTACACATACACCTATGATGGGGAATCCTATGGAGCATACATATATCATTAGATCTAGAAGTGCATATAATTATATAAATATGACATAAAATATCATTACTTAAAGCTAAAAACAATTTTACTATGTGTTCTCACCAGTCTCCATCCCTAAATCATGACCTGCTGTGAAGATAGTGGATTCTAAGATATAGACACAACATCAACAAAACCTTCTTCTCATCCATGAGGTGTGCCCATAGCATCCCTCATCATCTACAAAACTAATAAACTAATAATGTGTGAATCTTATGAATATGATAAAAATCTATGACTATAATTTATATCTTAAAATATAGTTTTTTATTCAGAGGATAATAAATATGTACATGAATAAATATGTAATTTAAAAGTTTTCAAACCTATGTATATGGTACACACATGCCAATTGTGGCCTCTAAAATAGAGTCAAGGCATGATGAGCTACCCAAAATATCACCAATCATCTATAAAATCAACAAAGAATAACTTTAGTTAAATAAATTAGTCAATTAAGTAAACACATGCTATAAAATAAACTTAATATTATTTTACAAACATAAACAAACTATAATTGAAATTAAAATTGTATATCAAATACAAATGGTGAAGTTGATAATTCTTGCACAATAGGAGCCTGACGTATCTTGATAGGAGTTGGTGAAGCTAGTACATCTTACATAGTATCTAGCATGTTAGTGTCATGCACTACTAAATCATCTATAATTGGCATATGCTTTGACATGCTAGTGGTTGGCATGCTAGTGTTATGTACTATTGAAGCATATATATATGGCATACATTTTGACATGCTAGTCTCCATAAATTTACTCTATTTGTGTTGCATCTGAATAAGAGGTCCTATATACACTTCCTCCCACATGATGTGAAATGATGCATAAGAACTGTAACATGAGTAGGAGGAGGGACACTAGCACCTATACCAACATTACCAAAACTGATAATGTCACTAATACTACTACCACCACTACCACTAGAACCACCTATAGGTTGAGTAGAAGTCTTAAAAGTATGTATACCATGATCATTCATAACTTATGTCATACTAGTAACCACCTCAAGGTTGTCCATCTGTATGTTACGATGCAAAATTTTAGGAATAGAGGAATGTGATATTATCCTTCTATTTCTCTGAGCTTGGTTATGATGGTTTTGGTCTCACCTAGCACTTGGTCTATCAAATGAAAACCCACCTCCCCTACCTTGGGTGGCCTTCATGTCAAAATAATTTTGAATTTCTTGCCACACAAACTCATAATACAATTTTTTCAAAAATTATATTGGAACCTAATTATTGTTGCATGGAGGCTCATCAAACACCATCCACCACCTATCCCAAAAGTTATTTTTTATCTCCTCATGAACACACCAATCAATACTAATGTGTTTGCAATTTGTTGGTAGAGGTTGGTTGGTTATAGGCTTAAAAAATAAAGTGCACACAACTTCTTTTTTTATTTTTTATTAACATCTTCATATGATAATTTTTTGGATAAAATCGTTTCATGGCCTTTCTTTGATGCAACATTGCATCAAGTTGTGAAGTCACATTTCCCACTTTATTAAAAATAGACTCTAGTATATTGGCAAGTGAAATGTGTGTACTACCAACTAAAGAGTGATGCAAACCATTGATGATTATTTTTAATTATAGATGTTTATAATTATATTGCTCATACAATTAAACTTCTTCTTGTGCAAAATCAAACTATTTGGGGTTTTGTCTAACATTCTTCATGCAATGGATCCATCAAAATTGTGTATCTAAATTTCAATAGAAATACAAGTTTTTTTAGGCAATGTAATAAATATAATGCAAACCTAAATTCAAAACCCTACTTGAATAAATAAATAGAAATAAAAATAAACAAAATAAAATGCAAAAATCAACATACCTGACATGTAGTAATCCGAATGCCAAATCCCATTGGTAGGATGAAACTCCAAAGTGTGTATATCAATATAAAATTAAAAAAATGAGAGAATAAAAAAATGCAGTTAGGCCATGACTTTTCTTTTAGGACAAAAAATTGAGATAAGGCGTACACCCTTTATTCTTTACAAAGGGCAAATGCCCTTTCTTTGTAAAGGGCATACACCCTTTGTAAATCATAAAGGTCATACACCCTTTGAAGAAGGTGAATGACCTTTGAAAAGGGTGTATGCCCTTGAGGCTTAGGCACAAGCCAAAGCCGTCATGAATATCTTCAATAGATAGAAGCCTATCATGTGCCATTTCTTGTGCTTTAAATAATGAAA
This sequence comes from Torreya grandis, assembly GCA_037957365.1. NCBI lineage: Eukaryota > Viridiplantae > Streptophyta > Pinopsida > Cupressales > Taxaceae > Torreya > Torreya grandis. The sequence goes on along the minus strand of JARHVA010002177.1, from coordinate 918,569 downwards.
AGGAACCACTTAGATGCATTTATTAATATTAGATTCATCTTCAAGTGTAGATGGATGTGACAAAAACACACCATGGGTTGATGCACAAAGTTGGGGGCAAAAAGTATGACATTCCCCAAACTTTCAATTTTTTTTAAAAAAAAGGCGTACACCTTTTGTAAAAAAATTTGAAAGTTAGGGGAATTTCATACTTTTTGTCCCCCAACTTTGTACATCAACCCATGGTGTGTTTCTATCACATCCATCTACACTTGAATATGAATCTAATATTAATAAATGCATCTAAATGGTTCCATTTTCATTATCTAAATCACAACAAATGGCACATGATAGGCTTTTATCTATTGAAGATATTCATGAGGTGATCATGTAGATGGATGTCGATAAACCCCCTACTATTTTTGTGTTCCCTTGTGGATTATATCAAACTCTTTAGGATAATTTTGGTCCATATTCACATAAATTATATCTTGACACAATTCATAATCATTCCCTTGTCAATATTATCAATTAAGATAATATCAAATTCATTCCCAGGCTAGGGGATTTGGATCTCATAACTAGTTGGCATCTTATTACTCTATGTAATGTTTCCTATAAGGTTATTACTAAAGCTATTCATATTGTGGTTAGATATATTATTCCCCTAATTTTTCACCCTAAGGATACATGGTTCATATGTAATTTATGCCTATTGGACAACATAAATTCTATTTTGGAAGGAATGGAATCAACTTGGAGTTCTTACCAAAAGGCTTTGTTTATTAAGATTGATTTTGAGAAAGATTATGACCAAATTAAATGGAATTTAATTTTAGATATGCTTCAATCCATAAGGTTTGGCCCTAATTTTTTTTAATCATAGTTCAAACACTTTTTCAAGATGTAGGTTCATGCATTACCATTTTTTGTGGTTCAATACGACCAAATAAGTCTCTTTTGATCTATTCATCAAGGTTGCCCACTTGTTCCCACCTTATATGTGCTATATGTTGAAGGCTTTAGTTACTTTTTAACTAATTATTATTTTAGAGGTTTGTTCAAAGGTATATCTCTTCCTAAAACTCACTCTCAAATGGTTCATGAATATTTTGTTAATGATTCCTTCCTCATATTGGCTAAAGAAGATTAATAAATATGCAATACTATGGAATGTATTTATATGTTTTGTTTGGAAATTGGATCTTCAATTCAATGTAAAATCTCCAATTTTAGAGACAATACATCTCTCCCTTACCTACATGGTTGTTATAGTATAAGAGAAATTAGATTCAACATGGATAGTAGTTTAAATTTCCTAGCATCCCATTTGCCTTTATAAAATATCCATTTGATTTATGGTAGTGTTTGGTAAAAAAATGTGTAAAAACGTTATTATTAGATATCCAAGCCACTTTTATTAGTACACTCAAATATAAGACTCTTATTCACCATTCACCTAGTCATTTATCGATATACAAGCTTGAACCCTTTGTTTATCGTCACTAATACACATGAATTTCCAATTCAATTATTAAACTACATTATATCACTCTCAGACTATTATATATTTTCTAGGATGGGTAAATGTTAAATAGACAAGTCAGCTACCATATACCTATCCACTTAGTACAACTTCCTCCCCACACCACTCAATGGTTAGTTTCTAAAATTCTAAATATCCATTTGGGTCATTCACACATTTTAAATGTCAACTAAAGGAAATTATTCAAAAGGTTAACTATATAAATAAATCAAGGCCTCATTTAAAAATTACTTATATCTATCTAACATCTACCTATTACACTAGTTCACATTGAACTAATATGCCCTATTCTTATCAAATTCAATACCAATCACTAGGAGCAGTCAAGAGATAATATTATAGAGTATCAAGGGAAAATTTCTAGATGCATAATAAAATTAGGTGGGAAAAATATGTGTGGTTTTATTCCCTCTTTAGATTATCTAGATACATAGGTATTATTCAATCATAGATGAGGGTGATTTGGGTTAGCTCATCCCATTATGCTTCACATTATTTTTTTGTAGGTTTATAGCTATCACAAGTACAAATAGGGTTTTTGTAGAGTAAAAAACTCTACATTTTTCATTTTTTGATTTTTAGTTATGCACTACAAGTTTTGTCCTTACGCATTTTGGTTTTGAGGTAGTGAATTTTTTGACACAAAACACGAGTGCGAGTTTCTTTTGCCTAAATTTTGTCTAAGTATCAAAGTCGCGCAAAAGCTGCCAAGTGTCAACAGCCGAGACATATTTTATAATTTTTGTAAGTTGCTCAAAATGTACCACGTGTCCTGTGGTAACTCAGCAGAGTGTGACAAGTGTTGGCATCCACGTTTCAAATTTATTTTGAGTTTTTAAAGCTTCTTTCAATAAGATTTTCTCAAGATTAAGTGGAAGGTGCCAAGTGGCAACTGTGGAAGCTTTCAATATGTTTTTCTAAAAAGCAAAAGAAGATGCCACGTATCCATAGCTAAATAAAGTGGAAGTCACCACATGTCAACATCCAAAATATCTTCACTTTGTTTCATCGATAAGTAAAGACTATGGTGGGACCCAAGTTTTTTTGTCTAAAGTCAGCAGAAGCTGCCAAGTGTCACCATTTGTATGAATCTAAAAATGAGTCATGAATGTTTCTACAGTCTAGCTAAAGATCAACAGAAGCCACCACATATCCCTAGCTAAAGAAAATGGAATCTACCACGTGTCATTTGTTAAAATATATGGAAAGTGACACATATCCCCGTTCTCTTTTTTTAAAGCTATTCGAGCGAGAAGTGTTGTGGATCCCATTCTCCATAAATTGTTAAAGTCTGAAGAAGTATACTATGACAGATGTCAAAGATGGAACACTCTTGATCAAAGACACAGTAAAGAGTATAAGTTATGTGGAAAGTGTCGTGTGTCTTCGGTAAGTGCCTAAGAGGCTACCAAGTGTCATTTTCTAGTGCCTTTTGAATAATGAGAAAGTTTTCAAGTAGAGCAAGTGAAACACGCCAAGTGTCCTCGCTCATTTCACAATGGGAAGCGTCATGTGTATCTATTTCAGCCAATGAACTGCAGGGAGATGAAACATTTTAAATCCAAGAAATATCTTTTGTTAGACACTTCCAGTTTAGTTAGAGTTCAGTTAGACTATTAGATTGGGAACGTGCAGGTAATCTAGAGCTAGTCTGATGCTATAAATATGGGTGTAGAAATCACCAAAAATAGGGGGAAGATAGAGAGAAATTTTTGCAAGAGATTATTGTCAAGAATTTTTAGACATTTTTAGCTATGACTCGAAATATCATTTGCCTTTGTTCTATTTTCTTGAGTTAGAAAGTTTGTATAAATGTGCATGTCTCTGTGCCTTTTATGTGACTGGAAAATTAATAAGAAGACTGAGTTATGTGCCTTTGTCAAATTTTTTTGTGTTATTACAAAATCATCTAAGTTGTGAGCCTTTAATCTTATCTATTTTCATCTTTTACATTGATCATGCCTTGTTTGCTCTTTAATGTAATTGAATCCTAAAGATAGACTCATTATGATTAGAATTAAGAGTCAAATTAAATTTAGGCGCATCACCATAGTTAGATTTTATTTCATTGCATTTGTGTTTTTGTTTAATTTCTATCCCTTTTCCCAAAATATTTTTGAGATAAAGAATAGCCAACTTATTTAAAATTTGGAGGTCATTTCAGGTTGCAAGTCCCACATTCCTAAAACTTCCCATTGTTGGTGTTGGAAACAGTGCAATTCTAAGCATCAACAATTTTTGGCATGCCCAGTGGGACCTATCTTGAAGTTTCTTTCAAGACTGTATGAACCAGAGAGCTACAAAGAGCCAGAGCTATGATCCCAATTTGTTGTAAATCCAAGTATTCTTTTTCCACCATTGGTAACTAGTCCAAGAAGAAGGGTCAATCAGTTTATACCAATACCAAGAGCAATCATGGGAGCTCCTATACCTCCAAGAAATTATGCAAGTTAGAACACTGGTAGTCCTTTGATCTTCCCAATACCACTAGCCACTTAGGACCCTATTCCAGTAAATGCCCTGAAAGCTCTACCCAAATTTAGTGGGCAAGATTTCAAAACACCTGAAGAACATCAGCAGGATGTGTATGATGTATGTGTTATACATGTGGTCACATAGCAAAATGTGGCTATAAGATTTCTAGTATCTTCTTTTAAAGGGAAGGCTCTGAAATGGTATCGATCTTTGACCCTAAATACAATATCTACATGGGATCATCTTGGAGATCTTTTCTTTGAAAGATTTGAAGAAAAGGGTGATAAATCTTCTTTGTTACAATAATTGATTACTATCAAAAGGGCACCACAACAAGCAATGACTGATTTCAATTCAAGATTTCAAAAGACTTGGGAAAGAATTCCTACTACAACAAGACCATTACTAGGTATGGCTATAGTATTTTATCTTAAAGCTTTAAATTCAGATATATCAGTATGATTCAGTCACTTGGAGGTCAGACTTTGCTAGAAACACATGACTATGTAGTCAGAGCTGAAAATAATTTAATAGATGTTGGAAAGTTGCCCCCAAGGCCTCTCATGCCCATGTTTCCAGAGATTACCTTACCTTTGCCTCAAGAAACCCCTAATTCCATAGCCCCACCTATGTCTATGTACACATATCCTCAACAACCTGCTAAATAACTTGTCCCTGCCCAGTCATCTGAGATGGATAATATCAAGAACATCTTAAGGACATTTTCTAATGAGTTAATTAACATAAAAAGATAGTAGAATCCTTATCCTAAACCCCAATATCAAGGCTACCAAGGAAATATATTTCCACCATAGCCAAACCAGTATCAGGGTCATCAAAGGCAAAATAACCCTCAGCCAGTAAACCAATTAGTTGCAGTCCCTACACCCTCACAAACTATTCCCCCTAATCCAAATAGGGAGATTGTTCAGGGGAAAAATAATTATGCAGATGGAACTAATGCCTAGTTTTTCCCTTGTAATAATGCTCATATGCCCAGAGATTGTCCCATGGGTAATCTACAACAAAAGGTAGCAGAGTAAAGAAGAATGGATGGACAATTTGCAAGTACTTCTAACACTCAAGCCTACCAGTCCCCTGGTATGCAAAATTCAGTTCTAATGGCTCAAATGCAAGGGATGTCTTTACAATAAGAAGAAGAAATAGCCCTGAAACATTCTTTGTTTTCATGGGTTGAAGATGAAGAGTCAGTATTCTTGAATGAAGCTTTTACTTCTAAGAAACCAGTGGTGCAATCAGACTACTATACCAGATCAAAGAGAAGGATGATGGAACAGCCTGAAGTCACAAATAATGAAGTTATGGGGCCTCCTCCATTTCAAAGTCATCAAAAAATAGCTACTAGACAAGAAGTGCATCAGCTAATACAGAATCAAGTAGTTCCTAGACAAGTTCAAGAAAAATCAAGGTACCCTTATTTTCCAAGAACCCAAACATTAGGACAGGTGAATGTGGTGGATCAGCTGAAGAGGACTCTAGCACAAGTGTCAATGTGGGACATATTATCTATTCTCAAGCAAAAGACATTGTTACAAGAAGCTCTACAAGGCCAAGTAGTGCCTAAACATACTGGCACCAAAGAAGGACCTACTGATAAAGAAAAGCTCAAGGACACAGTTCCTATATAGACAACAACCCTTTTGAATAATGCAGCAGAGGTAAGTAAATCCAAACCAAAGCCCTTCTATTTGACTATCATAGTTGGTTAGAAACTATTGCATAATGTGATGATAGACTCAGGGGCTAGTACTACAATAATGCCTAAGTAAATAGCAGACGCTTTACAAATAAAGTATGAGCCATTTACTAGAGGATTCATGCAGTTGGATGGCAAGTCAGTGCAAACAATAGGGAGAATTAAACAAATCCCATTGCAATTATATACTTATCCTAATATAATTATCAATCAAGATGTGGTAGTCATAGATATACCCCTGTATTTGGTTTATGTTTATCCAGAGACTTTATAGCCAAGATAGGAGGATATATGTCACTTGATTGGTCTCATCTCATCCTAAAAACCAAATATGGTTCAAAGATGAAGATATTATCTGAGCCACTATCTAAGGATCACATCACCAATGAACCAACCTCAAAATTAGAGGCAACTCATGCTATGTTGAATAAAGAAGAAAGGGTTTTTATTGAGGAGTTAGGTGACTGGACTGAATATGATCAAGAAGAGGAAAATAATCATTTGTTAGCTATGATGCAAACTGACCCATATGGAAATTATGACTCCACTGGTCTAGGAACTTATGTCATATTTGATGGAGATCATAAAATCCCAAATGTTTTAAGGGAAGAAATGCCAAAAGATACCTCTTCTACCAATCCTCAGGGCTCTCAACATGAATTCCAGATTATGAGTTGGAAGTCACAAGCTTATGCCTTGATCTCTGATGAGGAAGAGATAATTTTTGACTGTCTTCTCACTTTGCAAGACAATATGGAAGAGCATGGACACTTCCTTGATCATGATTTGAATGACTTGTTTGAAGTCATTGGGGCAGGTTATACTATTCTTCAAAGAGGTTGTGAGTTAGTTGCAGATGGACAAGACAGCATTGAGACTCAAATAAATATGCAAATTTGCTATAAGATTTCAAGCTTATCCTTTCAAGAGGTTGGTGATTTTGAAGATGGTATTTTTAAAGTCATTAAGGAGGATGACCATGCAATGGAACCCGAGTTTGAGGTAGAAGGAGACAAGCCAATCAATGATGTATATCAAAGGGCTTATGGTAATGAGCCAATAGCCATCAATTTCTTGATGAGACATGCTAATATGAAGAACCAAAATTCAACAATCTTTCAATAACAAGAAGAGTATGTATATGTTGGAAGCATGTTTGACTCTAATCCACTCAAATTCAGGCCAATCAAGGTGGCATGCAAGAAGGGCAAGTCACCAGAGCTTCATCTCATTCAGCCACTTGTCTGGCACCATAAGTTTTCTCGCCATGAAGGAGACTTTAGAAATTCTATTTTTGATCCAGGAGGGAGGCAAAGATACCTAGTTAATGTATTCTAGTTAGATAGTTTCCTTTTCTTTGTTGCTTTATTTTCCCATTTTTCTTTCCTGCTCTTTCTTTAATAAGTGTTCTTTAAACACGTGGCCACAGTTCAGAGTCTTTTTCAAAATTTTCAAAACTCTTGACACATTAAATCTCTCTCAAATCTCTAACATTTCCCAAGGTACCTTGCGCAACCACTTTCATGACGTGTCTAACTCACTGTCCCATGAAGATTTAGTAAGATTTGCTAACGGTTATCCAATTTTAATGCCATTTTGAGACTTGATGGGTCATTAAATACCCCATAACAAGAGTTAAAGCTTAACAGTGTCTCAAACATTCTTGCGTCTGCTAGAAAATCCCTGTTACTTGCATTTTCAGTTCATAGAGAACTTGCTTAGTGAAAGTGCCTTCCCTATTACAAAGCTCCATACTTGTTACCATAGTTCACTATTTACAAGTATAGATATAGATATGGAGGGAGCACAGTCTTCACAACAAGGGTCTAGGATTTACGGATCCATTGATAAATTTCTCACAAGTAAATCATATGCTCTGGCCCCTACACAACCTTTAAAGACCTATCCATAGACTATAGTCCCTGAAGTTGGTTATGCAAATGACCCAACAAAGGTGAAATATTTTTTAGATGGAATCATGGACCCAATTCTTCAAAAGCCTAGCAAAACTCTCAGAGAAGGGGCACATCAAAGGTGTATTTAGAGGGCCAAGGATGGACAATATGAAACATTTGCAATGAGGATATGGACTTCCCAGTTGGTATAATTCATTGTCCCAGGTGTACATCCATGCCCTGACTTGGTTGAAATATGCTTCAAATTATTTCATATGCACTCAAATACAATACAATAGGGTCCATTCATTGTGCAAATTACCCCAAAGGCTATCAGAGACATGTTATCCCTGTATCATGACAAGATAGCCATGTTTCTCACTATTTCCAAAATACAAAAAATGTGGGCAAACATCAATACTCAAATAAGGTTTCTAAAATCAGAATTGCAATTAGGTGATGATGATACCACTGTGTTGACACTGCCAACAGCAAGAACACAATTTGTGTAGGCCAGCCAAGAGGCACTTTCTATGATGGCATTCATTTTTAGAATGAAAGATGATATAACTGTCTATGAAGAACAAATGGCCATCCTCTTCAGATTGAAAACTATTGACAAGACTTAGGAGTATCGACTTAATTTTTCTGAGTAGATTGCATATTCAATGGTTGATCAGCTCACCCATTTCAAATCTAAAGGGGTTTTTAGGTATTCCTCTTATCTGTTTCATCTCATGTTGTATCAAAATTCTGGCATCTTTTCCCAACATATGCATCTAAATATGTATGACCAAAGCTTTAGTCTACATAGGATCATTCTTGTGTCTGCATGGACACATATCTTGTCCAAAACTAGTGACCCATATGAATTTTGGGAACTTTTTGTTTCCCCTACTTTTGTCATCTAAGCCCAGAGCCGGTTGTAAATAGATTGACTCCAATTGTCTCAGGCCTTATGACCAATTGCACTATTCCTTATGATTAATTTTTTGGATCCCATCATACTATTATTAGAGTCCATGGTTTTAGTGGAGAGCCAGTGTTGCTACCTAAGATTTTGACCCTTAGGTTAGCATTTTTAGAGGTCACCAGGTAGGTGTCTATGGTAGATAATGAATATGGCAACTGGAAGAAAAAGAAGAAAATGTATGATGTTCCATGGGTAACAAACAACATGGCCCTAGAGGTCAGAGCTGCTGAGATCATGTTGTTGAGAAAGCTAGCCTTCCTAGGTTTCTCTTTAATTAAAGATAAATGGGGATATGACCCAAATGGTTTCATAACTTCATGGGTCAAAATAATAAGGTTGCTACCATAATTGTGCATGAGGGTCGTCCCTTTTGGGAAAATAGAAGAAATCCTAGAGAAGATATTCCTAATTTTTATGTAGAATTAACAAATTTGCCCCTTTAAGAGGATAGGCCATGGAAAAAAATTTATGTTAAGTAGAGGAATTTTGATCCTAAAATTAGAATGACTTCTGGTTTAAGAAGAGCATTAAAGAACAAAGACTGGAACACTGAGAAAATAAAAGCCTATTGGAGATATAGGCAAGAGATTTGTGAGACAACTCACTCTTTTAGAAATGTGGATTCAGATGAGAAATGGTAGGAAATCTAGGATGAATTTCATCTATCTCTTATCTCTAGCCCTGATACAAGAAATTTGCAGACATAGGGTGGAGAGTTAGAAGCTAGAGCAGAATCTAGTCAAACTTTGCAGACTCCAGGGCAAACCTCAACTATAGTTGCTGTAAATGTTTGGCTCCAATCTCTCAGTACCATTGAAAAACAAAAGAGAATGGTATCTTCACCATCAAAAGCTTCTCCATCAGCATCAACCCTTGGGGCTCCCAGTTTTACATAATCACCACTAGCAGCAGTGGTAAATGTTGAAGAGAAGGGAGCACAACTAGAAGAAGAAACACTAAGGAAATATAAGAGGCTGAGGTTTCAACTTGATTTAGAGGAGAGGGAAGAAGCCTCACAACACCAACCATAGAGTATTTCAGTTGCTCCTCAGGTGAGTGTTATTTCTCCTTCTTCTCAATCTCTCTCTTCTCCTATAGGGGTGATGATTCCATCTAGCCAAATAATATCCCCTGCCACCTCTGTTATGCCCATTTCTCATTTTGCCCCATCTATCCATACTCAGGTCACATCATTGCCTCATTTTTTCCCCTCTATACCTAAGAAAGTACCTTCTCAAATTTTCCCTAGCCAACATTTGGCTATTCCCTATGGCTTGCCATAGGGTTATCATTTTACGGGTGGGAACATTGCCTCTCCTTCTACCTTCCAAACTCAAGCAGATACTGCCAAGAAGGCTAGAGAAGCCCAAATGGAGAAAAAAAGGATGAAATATATTAAATCCTTGGCTACACCACATATGAGGTCACATTTTGACCCAATACAATAACAATTAATGGTGACCCATTTGTCACCTAATGTCATCAAGCCATATGAGCAGATGTAACCTGAAGATTATACCATGAATGCAGTGGCAATAGATATGTCACTTTTCAGACCCCAAAATAAGGTTGAGTTGCTAAATGAATCCACTTCTATAGTAGCTGAGGATTATTTGAAAATATCAAAGAAGCTATAGAAGATGGAGGCTGATCTAGCCTAAGAGAAGGCAAACTATAGAAGTTTGACTATAGAAATCAATACCAAGAATAGTGAAATAGAGAGTCTCAACAAACAGTTGCAAGATATTATTTATCTTCAGACTCACTAGGTTATTTAGGCCCAAAATGATTCTTTAAAAATAGGGCTAATGCAGGTGAAAGATGGAGTGACAACCTTAAGGCGGGAAAAGGCAACATTTCAGGAAAAATGTGAGGAAAGCCTGCTATAGGTCACTCAACTTCAACAAAAGCTATTGAATGAGCAAAATAATACCATTGCTATATAGGCCCAACTTCAAGCTAAGCAAAAAATGATAGAACAATTGACACTTGAGTTGGATAATAGGCCAAGGAATGCAGGGGTTTTGAATCTAGTTAAGGAGCTTTATGAATCAATATGGAAAAGAATTTTTGAGGAGATTATTCAGCTCAGACCTTCTCTAACCTTTCTACTAAATGCATAGAAATTATGTGAAAAGGTGGACAATTCAGTTGAAGACACTCTATCTACTATCTCTGTGAGAGTGTTTGACTCTCAAATGCTGCTAAAAAAGCTATATGATGTAATTGATGGAACATTGTCAGCAGCAGGGATTAGTGATAGAATGATCACTGCTAAAAGAGTGAATGAAGTTCTCAATTGCAAATCTATAGCAATCAATTGTAGAGAGCTTCTAGATGTGGTGAAAGAAGGAATCAAAGACATGAAACAACACATTGAAGATCTGGTGCAATTGGGTCTTCCTTCCCCTTTTCCTGATAGCAACATTGTGTTGATGATTGATGAGATTAAACCTTTATTGTTAGCCAAGAAAAATGATCAAAAAGTCTTTTAGGGTTTAAGAGATGATTCATCAGTGCCTAAAGTAGAAGCTATTTTGAATCCCATTTCCGAGCTCGAATTTAAATTGAAGGCTATAGTTCATATTTTGCAAAAAATTCACACAAGGATATCATCAATCTTGATTTAGCCTTCCACGAATTGCAAAATAAGCAGGGACTATCTGATGATGAGTGGTCTACTTATCAAAAAGCCTTACTGAAGTTGTGATTTTTGTCACATTTGATCATGCGAGAGATTGTGGATTATTCTTTTTGAGTAGGCTCAAAAGTCCTCAGGGTCGCCAAGAACTGTAGAGTAAAAAACTCTACATTTTTCATTTTCTAATTTTTAGTCATGCACTCCAAGTTTTGTCCCTACACATTTCAATTTTGAGGTAGTGAAGTTTTTGACACAGAGTGCAGGCATGAGTTTCTTTTGCCTAAATTTTGTCTAAGTATCAAATTCACATGGAAGTTGCCAAGTGTCAGCAGTCGAGACACATTTTATAATTTTTGTAAGTTGCTCAAAACATACCACATGTCTCGTGGTAACTCAGCAGAGCGTGACAAGTGTTGGCATCTGCATTTCAAATTTATTTTGAGTTTTGAAAGCTTATTTCAATAAGCTTTTCTCAGGATTAAGTAGAAGGTGCCAAGTGGCAACTGCAGAAGGTTTTAATATGTTTTTCTAAAAAGCAACGAAAGACACCATGTATCCATAGCTGAAGAAAGCGAAAGCTACCACCTGTCAACATCTAAAATATCTTCACTTTGTTTCATCGATAAGTAAAGACTGTGGTGGGACCTGGGTTTTTATTTCTAAAATCAGCAGAAGCCACCAAGTGTCACCATCTATATGAATCTAAAAATGAGTCCCGAATGTTTCTACAGTCTAGCTAAAGATCAACAAAAGCTGCCACGTGTCCCTAACTAAAGAAAATAGAAGCTGCCATGTGTCATTTGTTAAAATATGTGGAAAGTGACACATGTCCTCGTTCTCTTTTTTTAAAACTATTCGAGCAAGAAGTGTTATGGATCCCATTCTCTATAAATTGTTAAAGTTCAAAGAAGCAGACTGTGACAGATGTCAAAGACATAACACTCCTGAGTAAAGACACAATAAAGAGTATAAGTTATGTGAAAAGTACCATTTGTCTTCAGTAAGTGCCTCGGAGGTTGTCAAGTGTCATTTTTGGTGCCTTTTGAATAATGAGAAAGTTTTCAAGTAGAGCAAGTGAAACACGCCAAGTGTCCTCACCCATTTCACAGTGGGAAGCATCGTGTGTATCTATTTCAGCCAATGAACTACAGGGAGACAGAACATTTCAAATCCAAGAAATATCTTTTGTTAGACACTTCTAGTTCAGTTAGAGTTCAGTTAGACCATTGGATTGGGAACATGTGGGTAATCTAGAGCTAGTCTGATGCTATAAATATGGGTGCAGAGATCGCCCAAAAAAGGGGAAGATAGAGAGAATTTTTTGCAAGAGATTATTGTCAAGAAGTTTTAGACTTTTTTAGCTATGACCAAGAATATCATTTGCCTTTGTTCTGTTTTCTTGAGTTAGAAAGTTTGTATAACTGTGCATGTCTCTGTGCCTTTTATGTGACTGGAAAATTAATAAGAAGACTGAGTTATGTGCCTTTGTTGATTTTCACTATGTTATTGCAAAATTTTCTAAGTTGTGAGCCTTTGATATTTTCTATTTTCATCTTTTACATTGATCATGCCTTTTTTACTCTTTAATGTAATTGAATTCTAAAGATAGATTCATTGTGCTTAGAATTAAGAGTCGAATTAAATTCAGGCACACCGCCATAGTTAGTTTTTATTTTGTTGCATTTGTGTTTATGTTTAATTTCTATCCCTTTTCCCAAAATAAATTTGAGATAAAGAAGAGCTAGCTTCTTTAAAATCTGGAGGTCGTTTCAGGTTGCAAGTACCACATTCTTGAAACTTCCCATTGTTGGTGTTGGAAACATCACAATTCTAAGCATCAACAATTTCCAAGGCAAGGATAAGGAAAATAGATGTCTCCATGTGACATTAACATATGTTTAATATCTCAACCTTCTCAACAAACACATATGTAGGTGGTTGAGAAAAAAAAATTCTTCACTTTCAAAGTAAATAAGTATGCAATCAATGAATTGGGTTGCATTGTGTAGTTGCCTAGGGAATGTAGACTTGTATAGACATAATCAAAGATTTTGCTTTAAAATATGATATATCATAGCCATATTTTGTACTATTTATCATTTTTGAAAACTTTTTACAATCAACGGTAAACTTGAAAAGTCAATCATCTCATTATTGGTTGTATTTTCTATATTTAACATATGCCACTTATGAATCAATTTCAATTGTCAATTCCACCTCTAAATTCAAATTTATGCTTAAATGTCACATATTATAATATTTATATGTTTTATACATATTAAACACTATTAAATCAAAAATATGGTAAAACATAATGGTGAACCTGTTTATTTCTTGAACATTTTTTTTAAAATTTTACTCTAAGATTTTAGTTAAATTCATGAAATTTCCATTTGCTAAATAAAAATTTGATCATCCTTTCGATGATTTTATTGAGCATTAATATAGGGTTTCTCTCTGACTTAGGGGTTTTATATTAAATTTTTTATTTCCATGTATAAAAATATATCCTTCAATTAGTTTTCATTTTCATTTTCTTTGTTGGTAGTAGCTTAGGACTGTAAAATCGCAGAGTATCTATAGTCAACACATGTGTGTAGTACAAATGCTGTAATATTTACATCCTTTTTATCCTATTCCAAACATTTTTTTTTATTTTAAAATTTGTATAAGGTGAAATGTCTTGTTTTATCTTGTATCGAAAGGAGGAATGTGAAGTGATATAGTCATGTAAAGAAGGTTATATATATATATAATGTTGGTACATTGTAAAAGAGTTCTGTTTGTGATAAAGATCAATAAATATTGTGATATGTGATGTAGGGGTATATATTAAATTATCTCATTCATTTAATTGGCTCTAATTTTTTCCTTTAATCCTTTCTTTGAACTCTAATTTTCTTGCTTTCTATAGATACTCTACTCCTCTTTTGACACCCTTAATTAGTCTTACTTTTACTAAGCTCATAAACCTACTTTAATACATAGTCCTTTTTCAATATATCCAATACACATCACCCTTCACATATTCCAATCAAATCTACACTCTCACCTTTACTTTGACTTCTCACAATGCATCTTAACTTCTCTCACTCTCCACTAGGCATATTTAGGCTGATTCACTTGTACTAGGTCTCTAGTTCTAAACCTCATTATTTCTCATGAAAACAATTTATTTATTCATTATCCTCCTCAATTTCAACACCATCCTCTCATACACCAATTTTAATACTTCACTCCATGTATCTTCCAAAAAATCCACTTTTTCTTCATTAAAGTATAGTTTCTTATAACCTTCTTTTTACTTGAATCGAGAATATTTGATTAATAAAAAATATTAAATACAAGATAAACACATTTTTAGATACCCTTTATCCCCTTACAACTTAACACAAATTTTTAGGTCACAACTCCTAGTTAAAACCTACTAACTCATCACACCTCCTTAGCAATTAGGTCTCTTTGGGCTTAATTCAATGACACATATTTAGTGACCATATTTTATGGTATTGTACCAACCCAAAACCACCAAAATAATATTTATAATATTAAAATACATTTTAATACCAATTTTATATAATTTTTACTGGTGGGAACAAAAGTTATGCAAGTTGAAACCCTAGACTAGGTTTTGACAAGCATGTGTAAGCCAGAGAGCCTACAAATGGGATAAATTGAATTATAAACCACTTAAAACCCTGATAATACATGTATGAGGTATTCCTAATGTTATTTCAACTTCTCTAATGGATATTTTTCTTGAATAATCATCATGTAAGACTCTAACAAGCAACTTTATAGAATTTTGGGTTCTTTTTATAGGACTATGTCAACTGATCTAAAGATTAGTATTTAGTGGTGTGATCTGAGTCTATTATAAGCATTAAAAAGGAAAAATTTCACCAATTAGACACTCTATTTTACACATATATCATTAAAACACTTATTCAACTCAAAAATATGCATCCCAATTCATGATTCTTCTTGTGCTAAAATAGAGCTCTCTCCATCTTGTCTAAACTGAGTAGTGTGACCTTAACCTATCATTTAACAATTAGAATTAATTCTATATTAAAGTTAAAAAAACAAAATAAAAATTCACACATACTAATAATCTTTATAAAATCAAAGGCACTCTCTCAAAGCATTCTTTTATTCATTGATGTTCTTCACATACAACAGTCATGCACAAAATTTTGTAAGGTAAGTAGTCTACTTTCAAATCTTGATATTTTATTATCCTTTTATATACTCTCCACATATCTCCTTAGAATTTATACTTTCATACCTACATAATACCAATCTCTCCCTTCACTTACATGCATTTATATCCTTTTATGACACTAATCATGCAAGATAACTCCTTCTTTTGGCCAACTCCACGTAGGGTGGCAATTACAAATCCATGTTTCTTGGCTTATATTTATTTTCCATGAATTTCACATTGAAACATAATTAAAACACACTTTTAATACACACTAGGACCATTCACAAACATTAATCAACATTTGGATTTCACCTACAACACAAAATATCCTCCAAAGGCTATTTATAAATTTAAATTTTCAAAATCTCCTTTTTGGTGGGAAAACTCTAAATGGAAATAAATATAAACACCCAAGATTATTAATGAATCAAACACACCCTAGGGTACTTTTGACCAATTTTGCACTCATGGGCCAAAATCATTCACCTTCTCCCCTTGCTTTTCAAAGACAGTTATTTTTGGGCAATACAGTTCATGCCATGGTTCTTCGTTTTGATTTGTCCATCTTCAACTTTAGATAGGCTTGGTTTAGTTGTTTGGCCTCTTGGTTCTTCATCTTTATCGGCATAGTTTAAATGTCCTAGTGGATGGGCGACATTTTAAATAAGAGTACCCAAGTTCATTTTTATCTAGCTAGAGGTCTAAATTTCAAATTTTTGTTCAAAAGGTCTAAGTCCAAGACCTATTTTCCTCACCATAGCTTACCAGGAAAGGTCGGGAAACATCTGCGAACACGAGCCAAAAGCCCGCAGCTTGATACAAAAAACCTACAGCTTCAACTTTCAAGATCCCAATGGAATAAACTTGTTCAAAGCCTGTTAGGTAGTCCACGCACAAAATGGAAATGCCCACAAACATGCAAAGCGTAGTGGAATTGCCGCTCACGGTAGCCAACACAACAATCAGTGGTGGAATTGCCGATCACGACAGCCAACACAGCAGTCGGTGGTAGAATTGCCATGCACGGCAGTGCGTGAATGGCATTGAGTGGTAGAATTGCCGTGAATGGCATTGAGCACGGGGAAATCCTATCGCAGCTCGTAAAAAGCCCATGGGAGCACAAGCAACAACAGGCTGTGAAGGGGTTAGGTAGTCTACGTGATTGCCAATGGACCTGACGAAACACTAGATCAGTCAAAGGGCCAGAAGGAAGGTGTCAAGAAGTAATAAGGGACCCATCGAGGATAACAAAGGATAAAACAAGCCAGGAGCCAGCAAGAGACTGTGACGCTCATGAGGACGTCAAGGTTTAACCAGGAAGATAGCCATTTGTTTTAAAGGCAAAGAGGAAATGCCTGCAAAAAAAAAGCCTACAAAAGCCATTCAAAGCCTGACACGGCCAATATAAAGCTCACCAACAGTCAAGCAGACCGCTGAGGATTATCAAGTAGGCTGCAGACCATCCACAACACTGAGCGGTAATTTGACCGTGAAAAATAGTTTGCGTGGAAAAAAGCCCGCAAAACAAGAAAGACCCATCAACAGTCTGGGCCAGCATGAAGGACGTCAAGTTGGCTGAAATAAATGCAGTCCATGAAGTGACTAGATAAGTCAAGGCAACAAGCATGGTCTCGACAGAGTTTTTGACATTAGCTACAGTGTTTTTACCTTTCCCAATGAAGACTCGAGCAACCACTTGCAAGCAAAGTGCCAATGAGTCTCCTCTTGGCTTTTCCATATAAATTGGTAGACTTGGTCTTTTTTAAGAATCCTCTCCATTTTTTTAAAGAGCACATCTCTGCAAATTTTCCACCTGAATCAATAAAATATAGTTTTTACCTCTTTCTTAGATGGATACCCTGTGTATGTTCTGTGTGTTTAATTTGTGTTCAGTCATTTTCTTTTAAATGCTCTCATAGGTTTAAATACCAATGCACTAGCTATCTACAAAGTGTCAGTTTGTAGCTTACAGGTGAAGAGTTCCATTTGGGGTGTAGAAACAGAGGAGGTCACTTATAGTATGCATTCCATAGCATCTTGGTGAGTCCCTGTTTCCTATATTTTTCATTAGAACCTCCCTATCATTCTAGCAGCCTGGTCTTTTTAGCCAAGTCTCAGTGCATGTATGTATTTGTTTGATCCTGAGTGTGGAGGTGGGAAGGTCATTTCATTTTTGGTGTATCACCTCTGTAGTGTAGGCAGTTTATTTTCATGCATTTCTTCTCCCTTTTCATCCCCCCAATTTATAGTTATATATATATATATATATATATATATATATATATATATATATATATATATATATATATATATATATATATATATATATATATATATATATATCTGCCTATACGTAGATTTTTGCTCACTAAAACAAACAAGATACATTAGAGGGAACTAGCCCATACCTAGAGACTCTCCTCTCCTGCTTCACCATCCCACAGGTGAGAGAGGAGTTTCCATGTTGCGGGGAGAGGGTAGGAACCTATTTTCCTGCCACTGGGTGCACTTTCCAGCGTCAACAGTTTTGGCACACCCAGTGGGACTATAATTTTATCAATTTCCAACGCAGTAGTATTTCGGGATTGATGTTGGTCTTGTTATAGTCATTTCAAAGATTTATAGCATCTGGCGACTCCACTAGTAAGAGCTTAGTTATTTATTTTAAACCCAGTCACTTAAACTTCTATGCCAAAAGTCACCACAAGGTCAGCTTCAAGGGGGGTCCCTTTTGTTTTCATTGAGCTGCCTTTAAACTCTGCTAAAAGGCTCAGGTTTGAAAGAACTCACCCTTATCCATTAGTAAATCCTCCTAGACTTGTTGCTAGGAACACCAACCCAGCTCAGCCATAGTTACAGCCCGTTCCAACCATGGCATTGCCTTTTGCAGCTTTCCGCGGTGAGAGCCCCTTAAACCTCCCACACTACGATCCAATCCCAGGAACAGCTCTCAAGAATGTACCTTATTTTGATGGAGTGGGACCTATTACAGTTTTTGAGCATATCAAGAATATTGCCAACCTTTGCAATATTCACAATATAACAGAAGAAAACATTGCCATCAGACTGCTAGCTTTGTCTCTGAAAGGGAAGGCTCTTGATTGGTACGGCACCTTGCCTGTGAATTCCATACATTCCTGGAACAAATTGGG
Organism: Torreya grandis; assembly: GCA_037957365.1. Taxonomy (NCBI): domain Eukaryota; kingdom Viridiplantae; phylum Streptophyta; class Pinopsida; order Cupressales; family Taxaceae; genus Torreya; species Torreya grandis. Next base: position 899,984 of record JARHVA010002177.1, on the reverse strand, counting down.
TACCCATTTAACTAATCATTTTGGGGAAAAAAGTGATGGCCTCTCTCTTGCTGAGCAACTGACGACTATAAAGAGAGCTCTGCACAAGTACATGTAGGACTTCAACACGTGGTTTCAAAAGACTTGGGATAGAATTCCCGTCCTGGTAAGGCTGACTCCTAGCTACGCTTTCTTATACTATTTAAAAGCATTGAATAACAACATTAAAGTGATGATTCAATCTATGGGAGGGCACATATTGCCTGTTGCTTACGACATTGCCATAGCAGCTAAGAATTGCTTGGTACAAGCTGGAAAAATTGCCCCTAGGCCCCACATGCCACTTTTCCCAGAGATGTTGCCCCCTATCCAAACTATTGCACCCACATTAGCCCCTATGCCTAGCATTGAAAATCTAGTTGTTGTTCCATCAAATGAACTACATGAGGTTAAAATCCTGTTACAAAACATGTCAAATGAATGTGTAGCTCTTAAAAGGCAACAAGCTCAAAATAACAAGCCAAATCTGGGTTATCAACATTATGGTCAAGCACCTAGAAACCCTTTTCAAGGCTATAATCAAGGATAGGGTCAGCTTACTCAGACCAAGCCTTATCAAAATTATAACTCAGGCCCCTCTTCGTCATCTAAAGCCATGGTGCCAGTTCAGAATAACCTTGTACAGGAACACCCTAGCTATTCGACCATGGGACATGATCAAGAGCAAGCTGTCCATACGAATGACATGCTGAATTTTTTTCAGAATTCAAAAAACTATGCTGCTAATCATTCCCAATTTTTTGAGTTCCCATCTCAGCCCAACACGAGTAACAAACTCAGCCGGATCCTACCCTGATAAATCATGAAGAGGGTGAGCTCTGTGCAATTAATCATGGGGGCACTGAAGACAATCTGGTTGATTGCGTTATAGCCAACACAAGATTTAAAAGAAGAGTAGTTGGAGAAGCACAGGCTTCCCCTCAGGCAGCAACAAATCCTTCATCACACCCATTTCAAAGGGCCCCAATTTCTAGACAACCGTTTGCACCTCCAGCTCCTCAGTCTACAGCTCCAGTCGGGATCAGCCCAAAGGAAAGCACGAAGGGAATCAGCCCCCAAATTAATATATTTGATCAAATGAAGAAATTACATGTGAGTGTTTCTCTATGGGATTCATTGTCTCTTCTAAGACAAAAGGAGGTATTGAAGAAAGAATTACATGAACTAGATCGACAAGCCATCCCGACAGACACTAATAACATCCTAATGATGAATGGGTAGCCTTCTGCTTCAAGTCAGGTAAAGAAAGAAAAAAAGACTCCCCCTTTTTATGTATCTTTGATCATAGGGGATTTCTTAGTACACAATTGTATAATCGACAACGGGGCCAGCACTTCAGTGATGCCCAAGTGCATTGCTGATAAGATGGGATTAAAGTATGAAGCAATAAACAAAGGAGTCTTGTAACTAGATGAGACGCCTACAAAGATAGTCAAAATCCTGAAAGGATTGAGTTTAACATTGCATGCCTACCTGAAATTCCCAATCCCCCATGATATAGTGGTATTGGACGTTCCTCCATATTTCCCAATCTGTTTGTCTAGGGACTTTACGTCCAAGATAGGTGGCTATCTAGCAGTGAATTGGTCGTATCTGGTTTTCAGAACCAAGTACAGGACCAAAGTGAAAATTGAATTTGAGCCACTCTATAAGGACCACCTAGAGCCCTATTCACCCAAGGCAGTGAATGTCAGTTACACTATCATTGATCCAGAAGAGTCTCAGACAGGCCAATCTTCATCTTCTACTCTTGAAGGAGTCACAGATCTACTCTTGGATGAGTGGGGAAGTGATAACTTCGAGCACGATCCTTATAAGTTTATTGAGGAAGCAAACCTTGGTGTCTATTGCTTGCATGAAGAAGGTGCCGTCATGCCCAATATAATGAAGGAAAATAAAGAAGACCTTGGCCTGTGGTAGCTATACTTCGACGGTTCCAGAATTAAACTGGGTGCTAGTGGTGGGGCAATGTTAGTTTCCCCTTTTAAAGAAAGGTACTTTTTAGCTTTCTGTTTCCAGTTCTCTTGCACATGTAATGTTGCAGAATATGAGTCTTTGATTCATGGACTTGAGTGGGCAAGGAAGAGAGGAATTAGGGAGTTGCAAATCCTGGGGGACAGTGAATTAATTGTGAACCAAATAAGAAACCTGAACCTGACCAAGAACTCCTTGCTAAAGTCTTACAAGCACAGAGTCTAGGACTTGATGGAGGATTTCCTTGCTCTTAACATTACTTTGATTCCCAGGGAACAAAATAAGCAGGCCAACAGGCTGGTAGCTATTAGTGCCCAATTTGATGTTTCAAAAGAAATAAGCAGGGATCGTGGTTCATGCCATTTAAGAGTGGTGGTTCAGCCTTCAATTCCAGACAATATTACAAATTGGCAGGTCTTTGAAAGTGACCAACAGATAGCTCTCTTCTTGCAGGAAGAAGCTGAGTTCGCAGTCCACAATCAAGTGAAATTGCAGCAACAATATGAAAATCAAATTGTTCAATTGAAGAACAATAAACTCCCTAAGGGTCTAGTCACACTTGAGAGTATTTTCAACGGAGATGACCAACTAAGAGATGACAAAGAATGCATCACTACAAGAGAGGAGAATTATGAAAAAGTTGAAATCTTCAAGGACAAGCTGCTAGCACTTGGTAAGGTCTACACGTTTCAAGAAAGGCAAGCTTTCATTCTGTTGTGTCAGGTGTTCGTTGACATCTTTGCCTAGAATTATAGCGACTTGAAAGGCTTCGATCCAAGACTCACCTAGCACACCATTGAATTAGAGGAAGGTGTAAAACCAGTCACACAAAAATAAAGGCCTATTAATTTGATGATTGAACTCCTTATACAAAAAGAATTGGTCAAGTTGATTGAGTCCGGCATTATATTTCTAATCAAACATTCCTCATGGTTGGCCAATTTGGTTCCAGTTAGAAAGAAAAATAGGGAGATCAAGCTGTGCATCGACTTCAGAGACCTTAATAAAGTCTCTTTAAAGGATCATTATCCCCTCCCAAACATGGATCAGATCCTCCATAAGGTAACTGGTTCTGAACGTTTCTCTCTCCTGGATGGTTATTCGAGATATAATCAGATTCTGGTAGGAGGCTGTGACCAATACAAAACAGCCTTCACCACTAAATGGGGAACATTCACCTACCAGAAGATGCCTTTCATGCTATCCAATGCTGGTGCTACCTTCCAACGAGCCATGGACATGGCTTTCAATGGTTTGATAAATAAGAACATGCTGGTGTACCTTGATGATATAACAGTTTTCTCCAAGGAGGCGAGCTAGCACATGGAGCACCTCAGGCAGATTTTTAAGAGGTGTAAGGAATTTGGCATCTCTCTAAACCCAAAAAAATGTGTATTTGATGTTCATGAGGGGAAACTTCTTGGCCACATTGTGTCCAAGGAAGGTTTGTCTATTGACCCTGAGAGAGTCCGCTCCATCCTGGGGATGTCCCTACCAAAACACAAGAAAGGCCTGCAGAGTTTCTTTGGCCGGATAAATTTCATTTGGAGGTTCATTCTAAATTTTTTTGAGATAGTTAAACCCCTAACCTCTATGCTGAGGAAGGGTGAAGAATTCAAGTGGACAATGCCAAGAAAAGATAGCTTTGAATCCATCAAACAGGCTTTGACCCAGGTTCCCACTCTAATCAGCCTCGACTTCAATAAGGACCTCAATCTCTATACCTTCAGCAATGGAGAAGTGATATCTGCTATGCTTACTCAAGCAAACAGTGATGACCTCAAGCAACCACTCACCTTCTTCAGCCAAGGATTAGAGGACTTTGAAATTAGGTACACCTACGTAGAGAAGCAAGTCCTGGCAGTAGTGCGCAGCCTGAAGAAATTTAGATATATGTTGTCAAACAGTAGGATCCATCTCATGGTTCCACATCCCAGCATCAAGGATTTCTTGACCAATCGAGACTTAAATGAGAAAAGAGTGGGATGGATCACAAAAGTGATGGAGTATGACATATACATCAAAATTGCCAAGTTGGTGAGAGGAAGGGGCCTGTGTGAACAGCTAACTACAGATTTGAGACAAAAGGGTGAAGACAGCTTGTTCATCCATGATGTAGCCACTACAGAAGAACCAGCTATCATGAGAGATTGGACGCTGGACATGAGGTGCTTTCTTCTTACGGGCGAATGTCCACAGGGTCTCGATAGGGCTGGAAGAAGGTATTTTAAACTTCAGTCCCTTCCTTATGTTTTGATTGATGGAGTATTATTTAGGAAAGATCTCTTCGGGGTTCTCCTAAGATGCATTGACCCCAGTCAGGCTGACAAGGTATTGGCTGAGTTTCACGATGGGCCAGTAGGTGACCATTTCACCCCTAAGACCACAACAACAAAAGTAATGAGAGCTAGCTATTTTTGGCCCACTCTTTTCAAGGATACCTATGCCTGAGTAAGGAAGTGCCAGAAGTGTGCACTTTTTGATAGCAAGCAGTGATTGGCTGCCATGCCCCTACAGCCCATTCAAGTTGAACAACCATTCATGCAGTGGGGCCTGGATTTCATAGGGATGATCAATCCTCCCTCTAGTGCTGGACATAAATGGGTCCTGACTGCTACGGATTATTTCACCAGGTGGGTGGAAGCCATTGCTTTGAAGGAAGCGAATGAAAGCGCAGTCTTGGATTTCTATGAGGACTTAGTGACATGTTTTGGGGTCCCATCCACTATAATTTTAGATAATGCCTTGGGTTTCCTGGGGATCAAAATAAGTGAATGGGCACTGAAGTATGGTATATACCTCAGCACTTCATCAAATTACTACTCGTAGGGGAATGGGCTGGCTGAGTCCACCAACAAGAATTTGATCAGAATTATAAAGAGGACCATGGAGGAAAATAAAAAAACTTGGCATGCCAAGTTGAAGACAGCTCTGTGGGCCGATCGAATCACTCTAAAGAGAGCAATCAGAAATTTTCCATATATGCTCATAAATGGAAGGGAAGCTAGGCTTCCCATCTCACTTGAACTGCCAGCATTAGATCTCACCCATCAACTACAGTTAGAAGAAGGAAGCAGCATGGAGGTCAGATTGTGCGAACTAATGGAGCTCCAGGAGGTAAGGAATTGGGCCATGGTCTCTATGATCAGTCGCCAACAGCAAGTGAAAAGACATTTTGACAAGAAATCTTCATCAAAAAATTTTGCTGAAGGAGACATTGTCTTAAAATGGGATGAAGATAGAGCTAAGCCCAGAAAACATACAAAATTTGATGCCCTCTAGAGTGGTCCTTACATGATTACTCAGTGCAAGCAGTATAACGTGTTCCAGCTCTCTAGTTTGGATGGAAAAGAATTGCATATCCCAGTCAATGGGATACATCTAAAGCATTGCCACTAAATTTTTGGTTCGGCTGTACATAGTTTCCCTTGTTTTGTTTCCTGTTTTCCCTAAGTGTAGTTTGCACAGTTAGTTGTTTTTAGCCTTGTGTGTTTCCCTTTTACATATGGGGGTGAAAGTTTTGGTGTGATTTTGGGATCTTAAAGGCTATTGTGACTCTCTTCAAAGCTACCATCTGACTTTGTGCCTAATGGATATTCAAGGGCAACTGGGTCTTAAGCACAACAGGCATGCTTCCCTTGTGAGTCACCAATCTGTTGACCAATTTTGCGCTCACAGGCCAAAATCATTCACCTTCTCCCCTTGCTTTTCAAAGATAGTTATTTTCAGGCTATCCAGTTCATGCCATGGTTCTTCATTTTGATTTGTCCATCTTCAACTTTAGATAGGGTTGGTTCAGTTGTTTGGCCTCTTGGTTCTTTGTCTTTATCGGCATAGTTTAAACATCCTAGTGGAGGGGCGACATTTTAAATAAGAGTACCCAAGTTCATTTCAATCTGGCTAGAGGTCTTAATTTCAAATTTTTGTTCAAAAGGTCTAAGTCCAAGACCCGTTTTCCTCACCACAGCTTAACAGGAAAGGTCAGGCAATATCTACAAACACGGGCCAAAAGCCCACAACTTGATACAAAAAACCCATAGCTTAAACTTTTAAGAGCCCAATGGAATAAACTTGTTTAAAGCCCATTAGGCAGTCCACGCACAAAATGGAAATGCCCACAAACATGCAAAGCATGGTAGAATTGCCACTCACGGTAGCCAACACAGCAGTCGACGGCAGAGTTGCCGCTCACGGCAGCTAACACAGCAGTCAGCGATGGAATTGCCGCTCACGGTAGCTAACACAGCAATCGGTAGTGGAATTGTTGTGCACGGTAGTTCGTGAATGGCATTGAGTGACAGAATTGCCACGAATGGCATTGAGCATGGAGAAACCTATTGTAGCCTGGAAAAAGCCTGTGGGAACACAAGCAATAGCAGGCCGTGAAGGGGTTAGGCAGTCTACGTGATTGCCAATGGACCCAACAAAACACCAGATCAGTCAAAGGGCTGAAAGCAAGGTGCCAAGAAGTAGTGAGGGACCCGTTGAGGATAATAAAGGATAAAACAAGCCATAGCCAGGAGACAGCAAGAGATTGTGATGACTCACGAGGGCGTCAAGGTTTAACCAAGAAGATAGCCATTTGTTTTAAAGGCAAAGAGGAAATGCCTATGGAAAACAAAAATCTTGCAGGAGCCATTCAAAGCCTGACATGGCCAATATAAAGCTCACCAATAATCAAGCAGACCACCGAGGACTATCAAACAGGCTGCAGACCATCCACAACATTGAGCGGTAATTTGACCGTGAAAAATGGTCTGCGTGGAAAAAAGCCCACAAAATAAGAAAGACCCATCAATAGTCTGAGCCAGCATGAATGATGTCAAGTTGGCTGAAAGAAATGTAGTCTACAAAGTGACTAGATAAGACAAGGTAGCAAGCATGGTCCCGGCAGAGTTTTTGACGTCAACTACAATGTTTTTCCCTTTCCCAATGAAGACTCGAGTAGCCACTTGCAAGCAAAGCACCAATGAGTCTCCTCTTGGCTTTTCCATATAAATTTGTAGAATTGGTCTTTTTTAAGAATCCTCTCCATTTTTTTAAAGAGCACATCTCTGCAAATTTTCCACCTGAATCAATAAAATACAATTTTTACCTCTTTCTTGGATGGATACCCTGTGTATGTTCTGTGTGTTTAATTTGTGTTCAGTCATTTTCTTTTAAATGCTCTCAAAGGTTTTAATACCAATGCACCAGCTATCTAAAAAGTGTCAGTTTGTAGCTTACAGGTGAAGAGTTCCATTTGGGGTGCAGAAACAGAGGAGGTCACTTACAGTATGCATTCCACATCATCTTGGTGAGTCCCTGTTTCCTATATTTTTCATTAGAACCTCCCTGTCATTCCAGCAGCCTGGTCTTTTTTGCCAAGTCTCAGTGCATGTATGTATTTGTTTGATCCTGAGTGTGGAGGTGGGAAGGTCATTTCATTTTTGGTGTATCACCTCTGTAGTGTAGGCAGTTTGTTTTCATGCATTTCTTCTCCCTTTTCATCCCCCCAGTTTATAGCTGTATATATATATATATATATATATATATATATATATATATATATATATATATATATATATATATATATATATATATATATATATATATATATATATGCTTGTACATAGATTTTTTCTCGCTAAAACAAACAAGATACATCAGAGGGAACTAGCCCATACCTAGAGACTCTCCTCTCCTGCTTCGCCATCCCATAGGAGAGAGAGGAGTTTCCATGTTGCGGGGAGAGGGCAGGAACCTATTTTCCTGCCACTGGGTGCAATTTCCAGCGTCAATAGGTACCCTATAATACCTCTCACACTCACATTATACCAAAAATAGTCATCATGAAACTTTCAAACACAATAACAACCTATGTTAACTTGTGATGCTCTACATCAAACTCCCTGAGTGGAAAACTTTACGTTCTTGATCAAATGAAATTTTTTCCACTTCATCCTTGCTTTATAATTATTCTTATTTTTATTTTATAATAACTTATTGTTGTTTCTCCTCTTTTATTTATTATCACTTCTCAACTAGTTCTTTTGTCTTTGTCTCCTTGTCTTGTCTTGCCTCTTTTCTAACTCATTCTTTACCTCTATAAAGTACATGATATATTTCAACTCTTTATCCACTTCATATTCTATCTCCTCCATCTCTTATATCTATTCATCATAATATACCTCAAATTTTCAATCTTCACTCTTGCGTCTACTCCATAGCTTCCTTCTACATCAATCATGGTTTGTTCATGCACTCCTTGTTGGTTTATCTTATTAACAATGTTTTCTCCTTTTTCCTCATGTTCTAATAGATTATTATGCATATAATCTTCCTTCACCCTTGTCATATTCTCATTTATATCTTCTTTTATTTCATCTTCATGATACTCCACCTTCTCATGGTGAGTCTTCTCATAGTCTCCATATTCATCTTGAAATGACATCTTGATCAATTTAGGTTTATCATAACACAACACTTATTAGCAACCATTTCTCTTAATATTATCATCCATACCTCCAACTAAGTCAAATGCAACATTATCAATTGAATATATTAAAGGCTTACCTTAATCTTTCTTCATTTTCTTATTCTCTTGCTCACTTACTTGTAGCTCTCCTTCCATGAGTCTTTAATCTTCAACTCTTGGCATACTACATGGACTAGTTCTTGGAATGAGACTTCCCTCTCTTTTTTATCTCAATGCTAACTTACTCTTACTTCTTCTTTGAATCACCTTTGGACTGATCTTGTCCTCCTCCAAACATGCATTCTTCACCCAATCATCTCCTTTATGAGTAACATGGTTGTCATCCTCTTTCTTTTGCTCTATCATGAGCTCTTGTGCATTATTTCTTATTCTCTCCATGTGATCATGGAGTGACTCCCTATTTTCCATCTTCCTACCTGAACCATCATGATTAATCTATATAAAATTAAATTTATGAGACTTGATAGTCTCTTCAAGGATCTCATGGTCCTTCCCATCCTCTCTTGATCTTGTATTCTTCTTCTAAGCTTCTCTAGGTATCATTTTCATCTTATTAAGTTTGTTATCCTTTCATCTTAACCTATACTCTTTACTTTCTTCATTATCTTCCAATACTTGTTCCTTGATCAAATCACATGATTCTATGCTTAGCTTGTTCATAGTTTTAGACTTACCTTAGCGTGAAACTTGGTTTGATTCACCTTGTACCAATACTTATCCATATTCTTTCCTACAACTCATTGCTTGTTTTTTATTTTATTCCCTTATGTGACCTATAATTTTATCTTATTGAGGTGTTTTTATAGGCAACATGCTCCTTGTTTTTGAAATCTTCTTTTTCCATCTTATAATTCTGCCTCTAGCTCTTTTATGATAGCTCCCACCTTCTTTCTATCTTGACTCAAGAACTTTAATAGGTAAGCTTCAACTGCCTGCATCAATTCTATCCATTTCAAATCCTCTTCCTCATTGTGTTCTTTCATGGCTTGTACCATAACTTATACTTGGGCTCCATTTACATCATGTGCCAAGCTAAACATTCCTTCATACTGTAAATCAATTTATATACCTGCACATGTATAGTTCAATGAAGTATTAGATATTATAATTTGAGACTTTTGAGTCTTTATCTATACTTGTTGTTTCTACTTGTTTTTTGCTTTTTACTATTCAGAAGAAATAAGAAACTAAAGATAATGGTCAGGGGTTAGATGATACCCAGATGAAGTTGTGCACCATTATCCAGACGTTGTAGAAACTCCTCTTTGGCTGTGGAGGATGACACCTGTAGATAAGAATAAGAAACTCAAACAAAGAGATTGTTAGAGACAGATATGGTGGACTGCCAAGCGATATGCTCGGTCCCAAAAGTGTAAAGACTTCCTTGAGAGATGACAGTCCACTTATTGATAAAAAGATTGATGCTAGAAAAGAAATGGTGAAAGACTAAACAAAATAAATAGAGATAATGTGTACCTATATTATGTTGTCAGTCTTCCATAGTTGCCAACATCGGTTAGTCTACCGACGTCAGTTTGTCAGTTGCCAATGTCGATTATTCTACCAACGTCGATAGGGGAAATGGTCCTTGGACGGGTCTCAGGTTTGTGTCCGTGGTCGACAGAGGGACTCTAGGAGTTAAAAGGGTCTGTGTAGGGTTGCAGGGAGACAAATAAGGTCCGCAGAAGGACAAAGGTAGATGATAGGTTGTCAAAAAGGGTCAAGATAAAAGGAAGGCTTTCTAGCCTCTCTAGGAAGAAAGCCAGGTCTGGTTGAAGGTCGGGTCTGGTTTGGTAGTATTTAGAAAATAGTAAATAGGGACTAATTACTTATGTATTCTAAACTACTGAAATGAAAGGTAGAAGAAATACTTAGCTCTGGTGAGATGAAGAACCAAGGTGTTGAATGCTGGTGCCTATTACGGCTGATGTCTAGGTCCTGTGAAATGCTTCAGTCTAATCTGGAGCAACTAGTGTAGATTCTCTATGGCCAAGGGGGTGTTAGTTAAAGTCTGATGCCTGTTGATGTCTCAGAGTTCGAGATGAAGAGAGAGAGAGAGAGCCAGATTTGAGAGAGAGAGAGTCCCCAAAAAATGATTGATTAGAGCTCAGGAGGTTAACTCTGTGTTAGACATCAGTTTATGTAACTGACATCGGTGGTCCCACCAACATTGGCTAATAGTTGACCGATGTCAGTGGGTGGAGAACGAGTAAAAGGGCTAAGAAGCCCATTCTCCATCTACCAAGTGCATAGTCCGTTGGTGAACGTTCAAATGGCATGGTTATTAAGCATGAGGGTTAATTAGGTGGTTGGAAAGGAGTGATAATAGGTCTTAGGGAGATGACTTAGTCTCAAGATGAGTCATAGGGTGGGAAATGGTCCAAGGTGAGGTGTCTTAGGTGAGGTGTCCTAGGTGAGGTGTCAGGGTGAGGTCATAATTTGAAATAAGTTGTTTATTTTAAATTAATAAGATGTGGGTTAGGACCAAGGGAGGGTTGACACAATTTATCAAGAAGTCCACTCAAATAATGACTGACAAATTCATCATTCTATACAATGTTATTTTTGTGGTGTGTATAATCATTTTTAATGAAAATACCCATTAAATCCATAGAGAATCATACTATGAATAATATAGAGTCTCACACCAACACCATACTAAAGGCTATCTAATTATATAAAAATAAACAAAAGAGAAACCAGTGAAAAATGTGAATATGGTCAATTTTCAACCTAAATAAAATGCTTTTATGTAAGCTATGACAAGACAATATCACGCATAATAAGAGTTTCTTTCATTATAAATACCACAAGATCATGGAATCAAGAAGGTACAATGGGATAAATATCTTGATCCTACTATAGAAAGGAACTTGATGTATCAAGATGCATAGGTTCTTTTTTCTATATAACAAAGACTACATCAAAAGGTGATGCCATAGCTATTGATGCATAAATATATGGAAATTTTGTACAAAATATGAGGTAGCAAGGAGTTGTGACTACTTTGATAGATTTATTAAAACTACTCAGTACTATGTGCAATGAAGACATCTAATAGAACATTACCAATCTCTTGCATAAGCTACTAGAGTGCACTCAACAAGGACAATAGCATACTTACAAGGTCATTTGGTACATCGAAACTAAGAAGCCTTGGGATGTTGACTCATGTATGTACATTGAACTCGTAGGGTATGATATTCCTAATGTAGTATTTAATTTCTGAATTAATATCAATGTGATTCATTGATTTACTTGGGAGGCTATTGGTTAGGCAACATTGAGCTATAGTCCTATTACTCTCAGTCTTGCAGACTATGGGAGGGTAGAGCCAATTGGTTTCTTGGAAGATGTGTAAATTAAAGTTGTTGAGTTGAGTCTATGAGGATATTTTGAGGTCATTGACAAGAAAATAGATGAGACCCATTATCCTACCTTAATTGGTAAAAAATGGGTTTATGATGGATAAATGATTATCAATATAGTGTGAAATCAATTATAGACACACCAAGGGATGAGATAATTATTATACCACTAAATAAATTAGAGCATAATACCTATGTCATTCTAAAAGAACCTGAGTCATCTTATGTATGTGGGAATAAAAGTTGGTTCAAAGTTAGTGAAAATAAAAAGCAAAGTGTTCTATGAGTTTTTGAATATCAAATTTTTAAACCATAACTTGAGCAATACATACAATCATATACAATAAAGTAGTCATTCTACAAGCTAGTGATAACAAAGTCTCTAGCTCATTAGTTTCAAATTGAAGGATATACCTATCCATTTATGTGACCTCAAACCATGTTTGAGTTAAATTTCTTATATAATACAAGTGTGACAGTCGTGGATCACATAGAGCCTACATGGGAAAGCATTATACCTTGAGACACAACATCTTCTATCATTTTTGACTCACACATGCATATGTTGAATTGTGTTTGGGGATATCATGAGGTATGACCTCTAAGAATGGTATTTTCCATAAAATTCAAATTACCACAATATTTTATGACTGATGATATCAATCAATTTATCTTTAGGTTGGAACACCACATCCAAAATATAGATCAGAGAATCAATGCACTCAATTATGATTTGAAGGGAACTACTATGACATGGTGGGAATTTCATAGAAAACTAGAGTTACAACGGGATGAATCATTTGAATTTATGAGAGAACAATTTAAACCACCACACACTATTAGGATACATTGTCCATTATTTCAGTAAGGCCAATGTCTAGAGCTACATGTTCATAAATATGTAGACATATGGTCAATGTAGAGTGTTGAGTCAAAATACTAGGTGCATATTTTCAGCCATACTCTAACACCATGTAATTAAATTATTTAAATGTTCACATAGAATGATTTTATATCACATAGAATAAGCAAGTATGATAGATCACACAAAAAATAATTGATAGCAAAGTAGAATACATGATAATATAGCAAAGCCACTTTGAGGGGGCAACCTCCACAACAATGCACTAATATAAAAATACTTAACATAATGAATAAAGACTAACGACGACCTCCTATATATAGTCTACTTAGCCAAGGTTATTCTATAGGCCGGCCTATCTAAGAACATAGAGAAATGTAATAAGTATATAAAATAGGTATGTAAGCCATAAGTCGGCCACACATATCCTTAGACACACCAATGGTTAACGGTGTAGCAAACCCCTCCCCTTCAAAACAATGTTGTCCTCAACATTATGGAAACTCTAGATGTTGTTGCATAAATGCTTCATCATCCCAAATGGAATCTTCACAGGGAAAATTCTTCCATTTAATTAGGTACTTTGTAATCACTTTGGAACACAGATACTTAGTGCACATGTGAAGGATCACCTTAGGATCAAGAACAACTCTATCTTCCTCATCCCATTCTGTTAATTATATTTGAATGAAAAATCTATTTCCAATGAATTTCTTTAGTAATGATACATGAAATACTAGATGTATGCGAGTGGATGAAGAAAACCCTAATTTCTAGGCCATACTACCAATTTTATGCAAGATCTGATAAGGCCCATAATACTTAGGGGATAGCTTATTATCTTTTTTTTATTGCTTTAATGACATCTTCCTAAATGGATACAAGTGAATAAATACCCAATCACCAATGTCAAAATGCCTCTCACTTTTATGTTAATCTGCTTGTTGCTTCATACGATTCTGGGCCATAGCTAAATTTTCATGCAAACTTGCAAGGACCTCCTATTGATGGTGAATATGTTCCTCAACTACATGAACCTTAGGATGGACCTTCAAGGTTGAAGTGATGGATGGAGGGTTGTATCCATACAGTGCCACAAAGGGAGACATTTTAGAAGAACTATGAGCAAAATTATTATATCACCATTCAATAAGTGGCAACTAATGAACCCATTTATCCTATTTATCAAAAACAAAACAATAAAGATATCCTTCTAGACATTTGTTGACTACCTTAGTTTATCCATCATATTGAGGATGATAAGATGAACTATGATCCAAATATGTGCCCAAACATGTAAATAACTTATTCCAAAAATTACTAGTGAAAATGGGATCTCTATCACTGACAATGATCTTAGGGGTTTCATGAAATTTTTGAGCTATATTGAGAAAACCAGTAGCTACTATACTAAAAACAAATGGTTGTGATAAAGAACAAAAATGGGCATACTTACTGATATGATCCACAACAACCATGATAACATTTTGACCATCAAATATTGGTAACCTTGTAATGAAATCCATAGATACCTCTTCTCAACGCTGGCTAGGGATGGATAAAGGTTATAAAATACCTAGGGTTTTGATGGTTTCACCTTTGTTTTATTGACAGAGAATACATTCAACCACATATTTCTAGACATCCCCCTTGAGTCCTTCCCAAAAAAAATCTTGCTTAATTTTGTGATAGGTTTTTAAAAATGTTAAATGACCCCCAATTGGAGTTACATAAAGTTCCTGAAGGATTTTTTGTTTAAGAGAATCCTTACATAGGTAGAATCTATCTTTATACCATAATGCATTACCCTTCCATGTGAATTTTTCAAATCCACACAAACCTTGATAAATATTTTGAATCAAATCATGGGTAGCACTATCATGTTCCCATCTTGATTGTGCTTCATCTAGCCAATCTATCTGTAAAATAGTTATCGCACATAGCAATGCCTCAACTAATTCATCCTTTCTAGATAGTGCATCTACCACCACATTATCCTTGCCTTTTTTGTAGACTATTTAAAAATCATAGCCTAACATCTTAGTTACCCATTATTGTTGTTCTGTAGATGACAACCATTGTTACAAAAAATATTTGAGACTATCATGATCAGTCTTTACCTAAAAGTGATGACCCATCAAATAAGGTCTCCACTATTTGACTGCATGCAAAATGGCCATCATTTCCTTCTCATAGATGGGATTGTGCTTATTTTTACCTTTAAGTTGATGACTTTCAAATGCAAGTGGTTTTTCTTCTTGCATGAGTACATCACCCATACCATACCTAGATGCATCACATTCAACCATAAAAGTCTTGTAAAAATCAGGAGTGTCCAATACTAGAGTAGTGCACATGGCCAATTTTAATTATTCAAATGCCTGAGTAGCTACATCAGTCCACTAAAAAGAGTCTTTATTCAACAAAGATATGAGTGGGGTTGCAATACTACCTTAATTTTTGACAAGCTTGTGATAGTAACTAGTTATCCCTAACAATCCCTGTAGTTGCTTGAGTGTCTTAAGAATTGGCTAGTCCACCATTTCTTAGATTTTTTTAGGATCCACTTTCACTCATTCATAAAAAACTAGATGACCCAAATATTCAATCCATAAGCCCCAAAAGTACATTTGAAAGGTTTGGCATATAATTGATGTTGTTCTAAAATGGAGAGTACCTATTTCACATGTTGCAAATGGTCTTCCCAATTTTTACTGTAAATGAGGATATCATCAAAGAATACCAGAACAAATTTCCTAAAAAATGGCCTAAAAATAGTATTCATCAAACTCTAAAAAGTAGATGGTGAATTTTTTAGATCAAAAGGCATAACCAAAAACTCATAATGGCCCTCATGAGTCTTGAAAACTATTTTGGGTATGTCTTCATCATGGATCCAGATTTGATGATACCCAGAATGCAAATCTAACTTGGTAAAATAAAAAGGACCATTAAATTCATATATCAAATCATCAATTATAGGAGAAGGAAACTTATCTTTGATAGTGTACTTGTTGAGTTCTCTATAGTCAGGACACATCCTCTAGGTGTCATCTTTATTTCTCACCATGACAACTAGTGAATAATATTCACTTTGGTTATGATGAATGATTCATGCATCCAACATCTCTTGTACCATCTTTTCAATTTCACTTTTTTGGGCATAGGGATACTTGTATGGCCTGATGTTGGGTGGTGTACTACTAATAATATGTTTAATAACATGATCATGCATGCAACTAGGTAAAAGTCCTTTTGGCATGTCACCAAAAAAAATATAATGGGCATCGATCACTTATTACAGATCAAGAAGTGGAGATGGTTGAGTTGGATGTACTTCCATAGAAAACAAATAAGCTATTAATTCTTCAACATCCTTATAGAGAATCTTTGTCATTTAATGGGATCTAACAAGCTATGGAGATTTAGCCCTTAATCACCTTAGCTCAAATGTCCTTTCTTTTGAATGAAAATGCATGAATAATTCTTGGAAATTCATCTCAATAGTGCCCAAAGTGGTGAGCCACTTTAATTCTAGAACAATATCAGCTCCACCTATGAGAATCACAAACATAAGAGAATCCAACAAGTAATCTCCCATGGCCAGCTTAATACTATGACATTTTCCTGAACAACTAATAGTATCACCATCTACAATCATAACCTAAAATTTTGAATCTAGATAAATGAAATAGTTTAAATGAGAAACCAAATTACTATTGATAAAGTTGTGTGTGCTCCTAGAATCAATCAAGATAGTGACCTTCTATTTCTTAAGGAAACCCATCACCTTAAGAGTTTGGGGAGTACTAATTCCTAAAAGGGAATGATAAGAAATAGTAGGTTGAGAGTCTTCAGATTCTTCCTTAGGACCTTCTACATCCTCACCATGTACATCTTCATCATCATTGGCACCTTTAATGTAAAATAACTTCTTTTTAGCAAAATGATGGTCTTTGATTCATTATTGTCGTAATCATAACACAACCCTTTGGCTTGCTTCTCCTCAATTTTTCATTGTGTTAATCTAGTAGCCTATGAAAATGATGGTGCTAAAAAGGTGTGATCATGATCAATAGTGAACTTTTTCCTTTTGACCATCTCTTTTTCTTCTACCATATGTGCCCTAGGGATAGCTTCTAATACATATGTTGGGTTAAACATTCAAACCTCAAATTATATGTTATATTTGAGGCCACCTAAAAATAGATCAGTTAAATTATCTTTAGTGATATCTTTCACCCATAAAGAGAGATTCTAAAACTGATGAATATAATTCTTCATAGTTCCTGATTGCCACAGTTTGGCTAATTGGTTAAAATATTTCTTAGAGACATTATTCCAATAATGATCCAACAACTGATTAGTGAAAATATACCATGTAACAAGAGAACCATTCTTTTTATTTTGAGCACATAACCAATGATACCAAATAAATTGCTCAGGTTCCAGATACAAAGATGCCACTATCACCTTTTAAGAACTTGGGGTTTGATGCAGCTCAAATAAATTCTCAATTTGGGTAATCCAAGTGAGAGGATCCTTACCATCAAACTTATGCATGTCCACTTATGGCGACATTGATTTCATACCAGCATGGGAGTTGTTAGTGTTGAGATGAGGATTTAAATGTTGAAGTGGAGGGTTGTTGGGCTAAAACTGAGACATAAGGTAGTCAATTACATAGTGATATGATGTAATTCATTATGAACCCCATTAATCTTTTCATGCATCCCTAAAACATCAACTTAGACTTCAATAAAGTCATCATGCCTCACCAAGTTTTTTATGTCTACCTAAAGTTGAGAAATTTTCAGATTTGAAGTACTAGATTCCATGTCATTGATAGAAGTCTTAGGAGTTTCTTGCCCCCTTTTCATCCCTGAATAGCAGGACCTACCATATACAAACCTTAGGGGGTTTTTACCCTAAAAAAGTGTACCATTGCAATCACCTTATCAATATGAATCCAATGACTACCTTTGTGCACTAGGGTAAAAATTTTGGCACCAAAAAAATGTACCAATAGAATATACCATTGTGATCATCTCACCGAGATAAATCCAATGAATGCAATTGTGCAAAGGGAAATTTTTTTTCCAAACTTTTTTTTTTAAATATTTTTTTTCAAAAAAATGTTTCAAGCAATACTACGTTGATAGAAAAATTTAATTCTTCTCGGATTGAAAGCTATGTTTTTTTGCTCCCACAACTCCCAAAAGCCACGCCTCACCAGATCTTAAAAAACACCACAAAAAACTTGCCCAAATCAAAGCCATGATACCACTTATAATGAAATTACTTAGATGTTCATATAGAATGATTTTATATTGCATAAAATAACCAAATATGAGAGATCACATAGTAATAATTGACAATAGAGCAAAATACTAGATAATATATCAAAGCCACTTCAAGGGGGAAACCTCCATAACAATGCAATAATAGAAGAATACTTAACATAATGAATAAAGACTAACCAATACCTCTTATATATAGTCTACTTAGCCAAGGTTATTCCATAGGTTGACCTATCTAAGAACATAGAGAAATGTAATAAGTATATAAAAGAGGTATGTAAACCACAAGTTGGCCACACATATCTCTATACACACCAATGGTTAAGGGTGTAACAAGCCCCTCCCCTTCAAAACAATGTTAACCTCAACATTTTGGTAACTCTGGATGTTGCTGCATAAATGCTTTATCCTCCCAAGTGATATCTTCACATGGTATATTCTTCCATTTGATCAAGTACTCTATAATCACTCTGAAATGCAGTTGCTTAATGCACATATAAAGGATCACCTCAGGATCAAGAACAACTCTACCTTCCTCATCCAATTCTATTAGTTTTGTTTAAATGATAACTCTATGTCCAATGACTTTTTTTAGGCATGATACATGAAATATTGGATGCATGTGAGTGGATGAAGGAAACTCTAACTTCTAGGCCACACTACCAATTTTGTGCAAGATCTTATAAGGCCCATAATACTTAGGAGACAACTTTTTATCCTTTTTTGTTGCTTCAATGACATCTGCTTATATGGATGAAAGTGAATAAAGACATAATTACCAATGTCCAAAATACCTCTCATGGCTGTGTTGATTTATTTGTTGCTTCATGCGATTTTGGGCTAGAGCTAAATTTTCACACAAACTTACAAGGACCTCCTGTTGATGGTGAATATATTCTTCAACTACACAAACCTTAGGATGAACCTTCAAAGTTGAAGTGATGGATGGAGAGCGGTATCTATATAGTGCCATGAAAGGAGAAATTTTGGAAGAACTATGAACAAAAGTATTATACCACCATTCAACAAGTGGCAACCAATGAACCCATTTATCTTGTTTATCAGAAATAAAATAATGAAGATATCCTTCTAGACATTTGTTGACCAACTTAGTTTGTCCATCAGATTGAGGATGATAAGATGAACTATGAGTCAACTAGGTCCCCAAAAATTACAAGTGAAAATGGGATCTCTATCACTAATAATGATCTTAGGGGTCCCATGTAATTTATGAACTATATTGAGAAAACTAGCAGCTACTGTACTAGCAACAAATAATTATGATAAAGAACAAAACTGAGCATACTTATTGAGATGATCCATAATAACCATGATAACATTTTGACCATCAGATCTCGGTAACCTCATAATGAAATCCATATATACCTCTTCCCAATGCTGGCTAGGGATGGATAAAGGTTTTAAAAGACCTGGGGTTTTGATGGTTTCACCTTTATTTTGTTAACAGATTATATAATTAGCCACATATTTTTATACATTCCCCTTGAGTCCTTCCCAAAAAAAATCTTGCTTGATTCTATGATAGGTTTTCAAAAATCTTGAATGACCCCCAATTGGAGTTACATGAAGATCCTAAAGGATTTTTTGTTTAAGAAGAAAATCCTTACATAGGTAGAATATGTCTTTATACCATAATGCACTACCCTTCCATGTGAATTTTTCAAATCCACATAAACCTTGTTGAAGATTTTGAATCAAATCATGGGTAGCACTATCATGTTCCCATTTTGATCATGCTTCATCTAACCAATCTACCTATAAAGTGGTTATAACACATAGAAATGCCTTAACTAATTCATCCTTTTTAGATAGTGCATCTACCACCACATTGTCCTTGACTTTTTTGTAGACTATTTAAAAATCATAGCCTAAAATATTAGTTACCCATTTCTATTATTCTTTAGATGATAACCATTGTTGTAAAAAATATTTGAGACTATCATGATCAATCTTCACCTAAAAGTGACAACCCATCAAATAATGTCTCCATTGTTTAACTGCATTCAAAATGGCCATCATTTCCTTCTCATAGATGGGCTTATTCTTATTTTTACCTTGAAGTTGATGAATTTAAAATGTAAGTGGTTTGCCTTCTTACATAAGTACAACACCCATACCATACCCATATGCATCACATTAAACCATAAAAATCTTGGAAAAACTAGGAGTGGTCAATACTAGAGTAGTGCACATAGCCAATTTCAATTGTTCAAATGCTCGAGTAGCTACATCAATCTACTAAAAGGAGTCTTTATTCAATAAAGAGATGAGTGGGGTTGTAATACTACCATAATTTTTGACAAAATTGTGATAGTAACCAGTTAACCCCAAAAATCCCCATAGTTGCTTGAGTGTCTTAGGAATTGGCTAGTCTACCATTGCTTAGATTTTTGTAGGAGCCACTTTCACTCCTTCATAAGAAACCAAATGACCCAAATATTCAACCTCACAAGCCCCAAAAGTACATTTGAAAGGTTTGGCATATAATTGATGTGGTTCTAAAATAGAGAGTACCTGTTTCACATGTTGCAAATAGTCTTCCTAATTTTTACTATAAATGAGGATATCATAAAAGAATATCAAAAAAAAATCCTCAAAAATGGAATAAAAATAGTATTCATCAGACTCTAAAAAGTAAATGGTCCATTTGTTAGACCAAAAGGCATAACCAGAAATTCATAATGGCCCTCATGAGTCCTAAAAGCTATTTTAGGTATGTCTTCATCATGGATCTGATAGGACCTAAGTTCCCCAAAGCTCTGACACAACTTGTCAGAATTAAGAGCACACGTGATTACCTTTGTATAAGCAACTTAAACATGTGGGAATACCCAGAAGAAAAAATAACTATCAATGAGAAAACACACAGAATATGAGAGGCAACACACAATTGTATTCAACTCATTACAAAGGAAATTACAATAAAAAGATCACACTCTTCTTCCACCTCTGTGAGGCTTCCTCCTAAAGGGCTCCAAGTAATCTTCCCACCTGAGTAATCTTCTCTCATAGGTCACAACTAACAACTAACAAAAGCTGTTGTTCACCTCATTGTACGTCCAGTACAACTGAGTACGAACTGGTACTCCAAGTAGATCTCACCATGATCTTGCTCCTGATGTATTGCTGTCACCTTGATCTTGCTCCCCCATCAATCCTCTTCTGACCCTCACATACACACATCCCTGTAGACCAACCTGATATTACTTATCACATGTAGATCTCCACCATTATCCTGCAACACCCTGCATATCAAACTTGATCTTACATACATGGGGAATCTTACTTGATTCCACTATGGGAAGAACTCTCCAAGCTCTACACTTAGGTTCTACAAGTTCTACAAGTTCTTCACTTAACAATACAACCCATGAGTCTATTATATAGATCTCATGCATACAATAATTAGACAAGTGGTTCAAAGACTCAAACTGGTCTTCATCATGCAAACTCTCTGTTCACTTAACTGACTATTTGTCAATAGCAGTTTTGACTACCATAGGCAACTAACATCGGTCCCTACCTGACTGGACATGACTGACGCCAGCTAATCTCCTACCGATGCCGGTTTCCTTCTGCGCTTCCCCTGACTGACGTCGGTTGTGGCCTGCCGACGCCGGTGACTGGTATGCTCAAAAACCTCCCAATTTGCATTACGGTGAGATTTTAGCTCCACACCCTAACAATCTCCCACTTGGAGATAAATAGTTGCACCTGTACCTAAACTAGTACTTTGTCTAATCTGCATCCTGGCTTGTATTCCTCTTCAAGCTCCCACTTGAAGACTAGCAGTTGTCAGGGAATCCAAGAACAACACACCTTGTTCTGATCCCACTTGTTAGGATCTTGCTCCTCAGAAAGAGCACAATATGATTACCAAACTCAAGCAATTAAACATGTGGAAATAACTAGAAGTACAAGTAACTAGAATTCACAAATAACACAAAATATGAGAGACAATATACAATCTTGTATTAATACTTATACAGAAAAGAATACAATAAAGAGCCACCACACTCTTCCACCTTACAGAGGCTTCCCACACCTCAAGTGTATAGTTATTCTTCTTCAAAACACTCTCCTACCAAAAACGGTCCCAAAACACAACTCACACATAGAATTGGTGTTCACCTCTCCAACCAGTTAGTAATAACCCTGCCAGTACCCAAGCACTCTAAATTACTTCAAGTAGATCTCCCATGAACCTGCAACCTGCAATTCAACAGACCATACTCACACATGTAGATCTCCTATGAGCTTGCAACAACCTGTAACTCAATGATCTTACAATGGAAGGATCTCTCTTGCCTTCCTTTCTAGCTCATAATTACAATACATGCCAATGGGTCTATAAATAGATCCCAGACTTAAACAATAACTTAGACTCTTAGTTTACTATAATTATCCACGCAGCTTAAAACTCGAAATAGCCTTTACATGGAAACACTCCGTTCACTTAATTAACTGTTCATGCAATGAGCAATTCTGGAACACACAAGAGACCGACATCAGTCCCTGTCTCACTAGTGCTAACCGACGTCGGCCGACTTCCTACCGATGCTGGTTTCCTTCTGCTTCATCTTCACCAATGTCGGTCATGCTGCCGACGTTGGTACTCCTGGATCTTCAGCAACCTCCTATTTTCATCTTCATAGTTGAAGCTTTTAGCTCCACACCCTAACAGGATCTAGATTTGATGATACCCAGAATGTAGATCTAACTTGGTAAAATAAAAATCACCATTTAATTCATTTAACAAATCATCAATGATTGGAATAGGAAACTTATCTTTTATAGTGTACTTGTTGAGTTCTCTATATTCATGGCACATCCTCTAAGTGTCATCTTTCTTTCTCACCATGACAATTGGTGAAGAATATTCACTTTGGTTGTGGTGAATGATTCCTGCATCTAACATCTTTTGTACCATCTTTTTAATTTCACTTTTCTAGGCATAAGGATACTTGTATGGCCTAATGTTTGGTGGTGTACTACTAGGAATAAATTTTATAGCATGATAATGTGTGTAGTTAGGTGGAAGTATTTTTGGCATGTCATCAAAAATAATATAATGGGAATCAATCACTTGCTATAGATCAAGAGGTAGAGATGGATGAGTTGGTTGTACTTCCATGGAAAACAAGTGAGCTATAAATCCTTCAGCTCCCTTATAGAAAATATTTGTCATTTGATGAGAGATAAAAAGTTGTGGAGATTTAGCCCTTAATCCCATTATCTCAAATTTCATTTCTTTAGAATGAAAATGCATGAATAATTCTTGGAAATTTATCTCTATGGTGCCCAAAGTGGTGATCCACTGTACTCCCAGAACAATATTAGCACCACCCATAGGAATCATAAACATAAGAGAATCTAACAAGTAGTCTCCCATGGCTAGCTTAATACTATGATATTTTCCTAAACAACTGATAGTACCACCATCTGCAATCATAAACTAAAATTCTAGAGATAGATAAAGGAAATAGTTTAAATGATTAGCCAACTTACTATTGAAAAAGTTGTGTGTGCTCCTAGAATCAATCAAGATAGTGACATTTTATTTTTTAAGGAAACCCATCACCTTAAGAGTTTGGGGAGTACTAATACCTAAAAGGTCATGACAAGAAATAGTAGGCTGAGAGTCTTCAGATTCTTCCTCAGGACCTTCTACATCCTCACCATGTACTTCATCATCTTCATTGTCATTGGCACCTTCAATGTAAAATAGCTTCTTTTCATTACAATGATGGTCTTTTCTCCATTTGCTATCATAACCATAACACAATCATTTGGCTTGATTCTCCTCAATTTGTCATCAGGTTAATCTGGTGGGCTATGGAAATGATGGTGCTAGAAAGGTGTGATCATGACCAATAGTGAAAGTTTTCCTTTTGACCATCTCTTTCTCTTCTACCATACGTGCCCTAGGGATAGCTTCTAATATAGATATTGGGTTAAACATTTGAACCTTAAATTGGATGTTATCTTTGAGGCCACCCAAAAATAGTCCAATTAAATTATCCTTAGTGATATCTTCCAATCGTAAAGAGAGATTTTGAAACTAATGAACATAATCCTTCATAGTTCCTGATTGTTTTAGTTTGGCTAATTGGCTAGAATAGTTCTTAGAGACATTATTCTGATAATGAGCCAACAAATCCTCAGTGAAAATAGACCATATATCAAGAACACCATTCTTTTTCTTTCGATCACATAACTAGTGATACCAAATGAATTGCTAGGTTCTAGATATAGAGATGCCACTATCACCTTCTAAGAACCAAGGGTTTGATGCAGTTCAAATAAATTATTAATTTGGGTAATCCAAGTGAGAGGATACGTAACATCAAACTTATGCATGTCCACTTTTGGTAACATCAGTTTCATACAAGCATGGGAGTTGTTAGTGTTGAGAGGAGGATTTGAAGGCTAAAGTGGAGGGTTGCTGGGCTAAAATTGAGATGTAAGGGTAACCAATTGCATAGTGATATGATGTAATTAATTTTTAACCCCATTAATGTCTTTACACATCCCTAAAACATCATCTTATATTACAACAAAGTCATCATTCCTCACCAAGTTCTTTTTATCTGCTTAAAGTTAAGAAATCACCAGATCTAAAGTACCAGATTCCATGTCATCGATAGAAAGAGTCTTAGGAGTTTATTGCCCCCTTTTTCTTCCCTAAGTACTAGGACCTATCATATATAAACCCTATGAGGTTTTTACCCCAAGAAAAGTGTACCAAGAGATGGTACTATTGTGATCACCTTGCCAAGATGAATCTAATGACTACTTTTGTGTACTAAGGTAAAAATTTTGGCACCAAAAAAATGTACCAATAGAATATATGTTGCGATCATCTCATGGAGATGAGTCCAATGACTATAATTTTGCAAAGGGAAATATTTTTTCTAGACTTTTTTTAATATTTTTTTCAAAAATATGTTTTGAACAATACTACACTAATATAAAAAATTAATTCTTCCCAGATTGCAAGTTATGTTTTTTTGCTCCCACCGCTCCCAGAAGCCATGCCTCACCATATCTATAAAAAATGCCATAGGAAACTTGCCCAAATCAAAGCTCTGATACCACTTGTAATGAAATTACTTATAATTTCACACATAATGATTTTATATCACACAGAATAAGCAAATATGAGAGATAGCACAATAATAATTGAAATTAGAGTAGAATACTAGATAATATAGAAAAGCCAATTCAAGGGGGTAACTTCCACAACAATGAACTAATAGAAAAATAATTAACATAATGAATAAATACTAACCACTACCTCCTATATATAGTCCACTTAACCAAGGTTATTTTATAGGCCAACCTATCTAAGAACATAGAGAAATTTAACAAGTATATAAAAGAGGTATGTAAGCCACAAGTCAACCACACATATCCCTAGACACACCAATGGTTAAGGGCATAGCACACCACTTCCAAATGTGGGGTATATACATCAGGAGTACAAGAAAAAAACTAAACATTGGGAACATGTTCAATAAGACTTTATCCAAATTTTTTCTAAATATGAAAATATAGTAGTGCACTCTACGTTGAAAAATATGAAAACTTTTTTATGTTACGAGTAGGTAGAAGATTTGGAAACTGTGATAGACTCATCATTATAGTAAGAAGCATCTCATGATTATATGCATCTAAATTCACTTGCTTCATTTAACGTTACTAATATTACTATTAGTCAACACTAATTCTACTTATCTAATTTATCTCACCTAATCCCCTCTTAAAATCACCTATTTTAATCATTTATCTCATATCCTTCATCAATATTTATTCATTCACTAACTATAGTCTTATCCCAAATCTTTATTAATTCCCTTAATCATCTCCTATCTTATCCTAATCCTCATTTATCTATTATTTTGAAATTTTAAATTTCTATGGCCCACCTACTAGCCTATTCATAGGCTCTCCTTCACCCCTAGTCCCTAATCACCCACCTAGTCCCTATCTAATCCCCTACCTAATCATTATTATCCCTTAAGAGGATTTTATAATTATCCAATTTTAGAATCCTCTCTATTCTTACCTTTCCTCTCTAGAAGCCTCTAAATCTAGAGGCTTCCAAGGAATTTTTAATTCTTTTTAATTCTCTAACATAGATATCCACAATCTAACTTTAAATTCTAACCATTGATTCTTCCCTCCACTTTCTATATAAACAATACCAATCCTCCATGGAAACTATTAGAGGAATCCATAATATTTCCATGTCAATCTAATTCCTTTAATCCATCATCAACATCCATGGTCAAGCAATCATAATGTCAAAATTTTGAGTTTAAGGTAATCTCAATCCAATCCTCTTGTCTTTTATCTGTTTGATATTTGTGTGAAGCAATTAGTTTTAATATTAGACTTTTGGTTTGAATTGTGTATTTATCTATTTGAATTTGATTCTAATGGCTTTAGATCTTACTTAGGTAGTTTTATGTTTTGGATTTTTTAATTGCATGATTTAATCCATTATGCTCAAAATTCCTACTACATTTTTGTGACCATGGTGGGACTTCCCTTCCAATTTAATCATTTTTCTTGTTAGTGGTGTTTTTTCAAGCTTGAAGGTTTGATTGAATAAGAACATGTGTCAAATTTTGGAAAAAAAATCACTTACAAGTGAAACTTGTGACATTTCTCTACAAGTTGAAACATTGTAGTTGCAATTTTGTCCCTGGGAATTGTAGTTTTACATTAATGATCCAACTTAACTGCTAACATTTTTATTTGACATTTTTTTACCCTTCTACAATACCATGATTCACAAGTTATGTTTCTACATAAAAAATCATGGTTTTTCATGCCAATCTATGATTTTATCTAACACTTAATAGCTAATGGTTTTTTTTACTATGATAAGTTTCTAGCCATCTATAAAATTTCAACTTTGAGATTCATGACATTACCTTGAAAGTCATGATATTTTAAATATAGTTGTGATATTTTAATTTTGTCCAAATTTACTAACAATTACCTTTTGACACCTTAATTATAGGTTTAATTTTTAAATTCTCTATCTTAAAGGAAATCAGTAAACATACATGCCACTCTTGAAAGCTTATTTAACTATCTTAGATCTGAGAATATTTTTGTTAAACACATTTTATGATTTTGGGTCTTAAAGCACATATCTTTTGCTAACCACATTTTCTAAAAAGGGATTCTATCTATGAAAACTTGTTGTGTGATAGGGTCAATAGGAAAAGTAAAGGCAAGATCATCTGGAAGCACAACATCACAGCCTTAATCATTTTTCCTATCTTTTGAAAAATTGTTAATCACTAAGTTCTGATTTTTCTCTAAGAATAGTGATATGGCATTTAAATTAATGATATTGTAATTTTGTCATTTTGGAATTAATATTGTCTATTGGTTTGTAATCTCTTACTTATATAAGGTAGACTTAGGACAATAATATATTTGAAAATAGCCTTTATATTCTACAAATTGTTCCTGGTTGTGTCTATTTTGATAAATATATTGTCTTCATATCCTTTTATAAAATTTTGATACATTATAATAAGATTTAAATCCATTATCTATAGGCAATTTAAGGCATCTAGATTAATCTATCATAATCTGTCTAAGCATCTATTTTGGTCAAAAATATAAAATTTTGAAGTTTTGAACTTTCCTACAAAAATGCTAATCACACAGTCATGATATTACCATATGAGTCACGATATTGCTCTAACAGTTACAGTTTTTTAGACTAACCATCATGGTTAACTATCTGTGGTAAAACCACAACTCATGAATTATGATATTTTATTGGTAATTGTGATATTGTAGTCTAAATTTATGATTTTACACTCAATTTACCTTCAAAATTATCCTCTTTGACTACATATTTTAGAGTCATTTTTGGTGAATTTTTAGTCATTTTGAGCCTCCTACAAGGCCCAAATTGACTTTAGCATCAAGGGCTCCACCCCTCAACCCCACCCTATACCATGATAGGGAGCATACCCAAGGTTTTACCGCCAAACCCCATCAAGGGCTTTACCCCTTGACCCTACAAAGGGCACTACCACTTGACCCTGCTCAAGGCTGCCACTCCTAGACCCTTGCATCATGACTTGCTGACCCAAATAAGTTATGACTTTTTAGGGTATTTTTATTCAGTCCTATTAGAATACCATTTTTTTTCTTATAGGGGATAATTTTTACTTGCTAACATATTCATTTTTAGGTCATATTTGGTCTAACATCTTGTCTTGCAAGTTTCTTCTCAAGATTATCAATCAAACTATTAATCATTTATCTTGTAGATTGCCTCTTTAAAAGTGATAACCAAACTACTAATCATTTTATTGTGGGTCACCTATCAAATACTCATTTTATCATTTTGAAAATCATTTTTCACATCTTGTAGTCATATCTCTAATCATTTTATCTTATATATTCTTACATCTTGTGTGTATCTCACATCTAACTTAATCGGTTAATAAATCTCCTTTTGGCCTGCTTGTTTGTCACATGAGGGATATGGTGGTGTATGCTATCCTCCTTACATCCTTGTAGTGATTCTTGGAGGATAAAAAACCACCAATAAAACCTTCTATTTTTATTTTTTAGGGTTTGGTGATGTGGATTTCATCACCATGCACTAGACCAAAATCCATATTCTGAAAAAGTATAAATATCAAGAGATCTATCATTAGGTGCTAAATTAGAATTCCCATAAAGGGTTCCATAGAGAAAATGACATTTAAGCTCAAATATGTAAAGTGATTAAATAACATCCTATATGGACTTGAACCCCACTATACCTTCACATATATCAAGGACTCCCATAGAAAACTTATGTACACATAGCACAATACCTTTCGACCATGATAGGTGATTCACTCCCAGAGTTAGTATCATCTCTCAAGTGACCATCATGTGCAGATGGGGTTGAGAGGGCTCAAGATATTTTTTAATGAGTCATTAGCCTATAGCTTCACTTTCAAAGTTATTAGATGGTGTGGTCGTCAGGTTACACACCCTTGAGTTTTCTAATCATAGCTTTGTGGTTTACTTGATTTGGTCAGTGTCATGTTAGACGCATGTTTTTTGTGATCCAAGTCATCCTCATACCCAAACCTATACATGCCTATCTAGGTCTGTTACATATATTATATTGTATATCATTATGTCATTATTGTATCATCTTGTACATCATTTTCATCATTTCATTATAAATATTATCTTTTATACATCCTTTTACATGTCTTCCATCACCACCTTTTCTTAATCCCCTCCTAGTCTAACCATATCCACCCATCATTTGTCATAGCCCCATCACCTACATATCCTAATCACATATTATCATCCACATCTTGTCCTAAGTCCACTATATCCATAATTAATCATTTTTCTTGACCTTACCTTCACCTAGTCACCTCATCCCCCATCTAACTTCATCCCATCTTATCCTAGTTGGATTTTTAGGTCATATACTTGTCTAAATCATATTCACCATCATTACATCACCATTTTCCTTCCATTTATCCTTCATCACATAATACCATCCCATCCCAACCTAGGCAAATTAGTTCAAGGCCTGAGCTAGTCCTTCTTATCCATCTATATCATCTTATCACTCTAGTCTACTATCACTCATCATTTGGTCAAACCTCATACCTAGTCAGTAACCTTGCTAGCATCTTATCACTTTGTCATTTTTAATTTATCATCTAATCATCATCAATCTATTCTCTATCTTGCCTACTCATAACTAGCACCCATCTAACCATCATCTTGTTAGCTTAAACCTAGGCACCCATCAAATTCCCAGTCCTATTGTTATTTTGAAAACTAGGCATTTTTTATAGATCACTATCCCTTATTGTCCTCTCAGTCTAAAATTTGATCCTAGTCCTACATCATCTCAATCACATTTCATCCTCATCATACTAGCTTAGTCATTTAGACCTATTTTATTCAAGAAACCATATCTAATCTTTACTCTACTTCTGTATCATCCCCCTTCATCATCCATATTTTATCATCCATCCCCATGAAGTTAGACCATGTTATCATAAAATAATACCTATTTGTCAATAGGGATGAGATCAACTTATGGTTCCTTAAGATGCATGTCCCACTTCTCAAAGGCCTTGACCTTATTCAACTCATTTCACCTTGAGTCCAAACATTTCATGTGAGTCCCATTCCAATCATCCATCCACTAGTCATATCCCATCATCTACCCATTCTTACACTAGTAAAGGGAGTCATATTCTGGCCACCTTGTCTACTACCAATCCATCCACCCAGTTATGCCAACAACCATTTGATATAAATTCCAATGCTTCAATAAATAAATCATAGAGTGAAGTGGGCCCTTAGACTCCCCTTCTTATGTCCTTAGAATTCCTTTTCCTCCAACTTATCACCGCTAACATGATCGTATGTCCACCCTTACAACATCTTGATCCCACTAAGTCTAAGCCATCTAGGTATAAGTCTAATCAATATCATTCATATCACTAAACTTGGGAGCATACCATTAATCAAATTTAATATTTCTAAGACTATGTCCAAGGCCTCATCGACTGTGGTGACATAGAAATTGAGGATGAACCAAATGAGTCTATATCCAAGGGTGAACAAAAAGTGGAATAACAAGATTCCATTCCTGATCATGATCAATCCCTTTCCCTTTATAGCTAAATTAAAGACACCACATCTATCTTCCATTATACCCCCATCTTTGACAAATCCTCCATTGAAGATGAGTCTATTCCCCATGAGCCTAGTCCTCCATTCCATCATAATTCCTTCCATAGGCCTATCTTTGTCAAATCCATTGTTCCTCCATCATCTCCCCCTCATCCACCATATCAAAAAAACCCCATTGAGAGGTCAGTTATGGATAAGGAATCTTCTACTAACAGCATTGTATCTTGTACATTAGAATTAACATCATAATCAACACAAGTCTTATCATCATCAAGATCATGTTCAGCACTAATATCCAAATTATATTCCTCATCAAAAACATCATCCCTCATTGACATTATAGTAGATGTTGATAATGCCTATCTTTTTTAGGATACTTATGATCTGGATAGATCTAATACATCACCAGGAATACATTTGGATCCCAATTAGGATGATGAAGTCATAATAGAGTTTTTTCAAGATTTATCTATTGAAGATTATTTGAATGAATTTTATCTTATTTTGAATGAATTAGTCTTAGTGATATTTTTGTTGATCTTGAGGATATTTTCTTTAATGTCAAAATTGGGTCTCTTAAGAACCACTATCAGGACCATGCTACCCCACGACCACTCATTGACCTCATCCTTCCATCTCTATCTATCATATACCCCTTCTTTCCTATCGATGATCATTTAATCACCTCCCTCCATAAGGATGACCAAGAGTATACATTGTTGGACTCTTCCTTGAGAAAAATAATATGTGCCACAAATACAAAGGTCCAATATCATATTCTAGAAGTCATAAATCATGATCAAATCACCTTTGATCCCATATGTCAAAATCAAGAAAAATAAAATCATCAGCCTAATCACAAAATGTCTTCCTTTGGTGAGGGCCAATATCAATAAATAGGGTGTAATCAAAGTAAAAAACTAATCTCCCTAATGAAGCCCAAAATTAGGTACTAGGGGGTAGTCAAAAGATCAAAATACTATCAAAATCACTATTAACATGGCTAACAATCCATAAAATGATTTAATCAAAGATAAACTAAAAATTCAAAACATCTTAGATCTCCTACAGTCTTTTGTCACATGGCACCAATCAAATACATAATATCTAATATCACTAACGATGTGTGTGATTGTTATTCCTAATATTCAAACATCCATCACACCTCCCCATCATGATCCTATCATCCATTAAATTCCTATACACCCTCATCAACATCAATATCTAATCGAATCCATGCCTCACATCACCTTCTTGAATAGTATATTATTTTATAGGGGTGATGAAGACACCTGGTCTAGATATCTAGAGGGGTCACCATCAAGAATCACTAAAGGTCATGAAGACATTAATACATCCAATGGTGACAACATGGTCCTAACATCACATATCTCTAAAATAGGTGTTGGATAAAAATTTATCTAGTGTCAGCATTCCTACATCTCATACCCATATCTAATAAATTGGGATGCCCAAAATTCAAAAAAAAAAAACATAAATCATTTGTCCAATGGTGAAAACTAGTCTTCTAACACCTTAGATAAGTACCATGATGAAAATTTATTTTTGAAATCATGGTAAAATAATCTATTATCTACATTATACCTCAACAATTGGAGGAAAAATCCATCCTTTTTATCCATTACACCCATCCCTTGTCAATCCCATCCATATCATATCCTTCTGTCCATATCATGCATCTTATTGTGTCAATCATTCCTTTCTAGTATTGAAATTTTTAAGTATGAGGAAGGAAAATTTAGAAATGTTTTGGAATCATCTTGGCATATCCTCTAATGGACACTTAGGTAATTAAACATTTGGTTCCTTCATGATGTGATCATTGTTAATCCCCAGTCCCTTCTTCCTTATCCCCTTCTTTGCATCACCCTCATCCTTTATTCATCCCATTCATCATTCTATACATCCTCATCTTATTTTATATGCTTGGTATCCCCTTTACTAGTAACTCCATTTTTATAGTGTACATACACATTCCAAAAATCCCTAAAAAATAAAATATTCCAAAAACCCTAAAAATCATAAATTTTGAAAAAACCAAAAAATAGTCTATTATGTCTTTGTCTTATGCCTAAACCCCTCATTACATATATATCCATGCATTTCATCTTTAAAAATCATTTCATCCATCCTCCTATTATAAATTTGGGGTAAATCTAGTCTATATCAATTATAATCCTTATCTAGGTCCCCATATCTAAATCATCATCCAAATACTTAGCCTAATCCTAATCTAAGTCCACATCCATATCCTTACCTAAGTCCTAATCCTAATCATCATCATTGGTCTATTCCAAATTAAATTATAATCCAAGCCTATAATCAAATCATAATCCTCCTAGTCTAGCCCATCACCTAATCACTCATCTTATCATTAGACAAGACATTGTGACATTGCATGAAAATACTTGTGTGTATTACTTGTCTATTTTATTTGACTTGTTTGCATGTCTTTTATCATATTAATAATATTTTATTTCCTTTGTATTTTGATTTTATGTTGCATCATGTCTCTTTTTATCTATTGGGAAATGAATGAGGATGTTATGAGGTCACCCAAGGTTACAATAATGCTTATACATGCCCTCAATGATGTAGAGTTCACTATTTTCCCACATACTTTAGCATAATGTCCACTTGGTCATACTTATATCATGGTGCATACTACCAAGTGACATATATATTGGAGTTATTATACTATGATGATCCTTATGACAATTGTGATGGCTTGATCATCTACACCCTCATCACTTATCTAATTATCTAATCATCCCTATTCCTACCAATAATCTAATCCTCATGATCCATTTGACCAGCATGCAATATTTTATCATCTCATCCTTTGAATCATATAATTTAATCACTAACAACATCCTATAGTCACTAATCATCATTATCATCATCATCCTCGTATCTATCTTATCATCTAGTCAAAATTATGGCCTGAGGTCTTTTCAAACTATGTAGGTAGTACTTGGCCACTTTTTAGTGCCCAAGGATAGCTCGACCACACTATCTCCTCTTTCCCCATCATTCATCATCCTTCAGTATTGCATTAATATAATCCTTGAGATATAATTTCAATCATTAATCAATCAATCTATTGATCAATCATCATCCCTACAATCAAATCCCTAATCTCTTTGTCAATTACTCACACCTGTCGATTAGGCACGACACATTGTAATATCCATATTTTTTACCATCATCACTTATTATTGAATTTATCAATCCTTTATATGTGTATTTTCTCAATCTATCATTGCTGCTAATCATATTATGGCTCATTAATCTGATGCAAGGCCACCTATTTTTTCTCCTTTTTATTTTGGTCACTTGGTCATATCATTTCTTGTCTTTCATATCAATCATCATATCATTCGATTGTAGCCTTGAGTTATACCCATTATCAATATTATAAAATCATTATCTTATATTTGCCAATAAATCTCCCTTACATGCATCTTTACTTGAGATACATCTAAATCTTATGGCCTTTTAATCTTATCATCATGTTATGGTTGATTCCCCTTTGGGATGCGTCGATAACCATGACTTAGTCATCTCTATTCCCTATACATGTGTTTTTCCTAGGGTAATCATTAATATTTAGATCATTACTCAATTGAATTCATCTTCTTCATATTATATCTCACATTTGGCATCCCATCCTTTTATCTATCCATCTCATCCCACCCCATCATTTATTCTTTTGAGTATCCATCCATCTCATTCTTCCTCGCATGTCCCCTCGAGGGGGCATCATATCTACTAACATTCATCCATGAAATGGTTTTTCTTTGAAATACCATTACTCCTTCCACTTCGCTCCAATCATAATGACTTTTTAAAGAGGGGAAAATGTATGCATCTAATTTTTCTCACTTCATTTAACATCACTAATATTACTATTAATCGACACTAATTCCTCTCATCTAATTTATCTCACCTAATCCCATCCTAAAATCACCCCTTCTAATCATTTATCTCATATCTCATAAATATTTATTCATTCACTAACTATAGTCTTATCCCACTTCCTTATTAATTACCCTAATCATCTTTTATCTTATCCTAATCCTCACTTATCTATTATTTGGGAATTTTAAATTCCCATGGCCCACCTACTAGCCTACTCCTAGGATATCCTACACCCATAGTCTTTAATCACCTACTTAATCTCTATCTAATCCCATACCTAATCCTAATTAACCCCTAAGAGGATTATATAATTCTCCAATTCTATAATCCTCTCTATTCTCACCCTTCCTCTCTAGAAGCCTCTAAATCTAGAGGCTTCCAAGGAATTTTTAATTCCTTTTAATTATCCACCATAGATCTCCACAATCTAATTTTGAATTATAACCATTTACATTTCCCTCCACATTATATATAAACAAGACCAATCCTATATGGAAACCAATAGAGGAATCCATAACATCTCCATACCAATCTAATTCCTTGAATCCATCATCAACATCCATGGTCAAGCAATCATAATGTCAAAATTATGAGTCTAAGGTAATCTCAATCAAATCCTCTTGTCTTTCATCTATTTGATCTTGGTTTGGATAAATTATCTTTATGATTATAATTATATTTAAAATTATGTATTTATCTATTTGCATTTGATTCTAATGGATTGATATCTTACTTAGGTAGTTTGATGTTTTGGGTTTTTAAATTACATGATTTAATCCATTGTACTTAAAATTCCTACTACAGTGATTTGAATCTAGCAATTCAAAAATATAAGGATAGTAGATATGAGACATTTATTCTTAAACCTTGTAGTATAATTATAAATGAGTTGATATAATCCAGTGATATTTATGGGGATCTATATCTAGAAGGTTTCTTCAAACCAAAGCAAGAAATAGGGCTAATAAAAGTTGAAAGCATGAAACTAGGAAGAAAAACTAAAAAATATAAACATTATATAATAAGAAAGATAATGAACTCTATGAGAGTCCCTACCTAGTGTATCTAATAGATTATAATAATAATCATTGAAGAATAATGAGAATAATATTATAATAGATTCCATGCCTAAACTTGCAACATTGGGAGATTACTAAATGAGATTTTAGAGGTATTATTGTTGTTAAGATATTATCAAGATGTCTTTCAAACTAAGTTCACATAAGTTAAAGGTATAGATCCATAATTGGGGGAGATTCACATTGAATTAAAAGAGTGTCACATACCAATTAAAAAGTGCCCATATAAGTTGAATTCTAACATGAATTTGAAAGTGAAAGATGAGCTAAATTATATGTAGGAAGTAGGGATCATCTATCTAGTAAAAAATGAATATTGGGTTAGTCCCATGGTAGTAAAACTAAATAATACTGGTGAGAATTAGGTATGTGGGTATTACCATGCATTAAATGATGTTTACATTAATGATCCATTTCCCATATCCTTCACATATGAGGTTCTTGAATAAGTCATAGGTCATAAGGTATATTCACTGATGGATGGATTCAGTGGCTATCATCAAATTCCTATCGCAAAGGAAGACTAGGCTAAAACAAATTTCATAATAGAATTGATTTTGTTTGCATATAAGGTAATGAAATTTGGTCTTAAGAATGCATTACCTTATATTTTTATACCTTATATGATGGATTCAATGGATCTAGTAGTTTTTTATAGGACTGTGTTAATTGTATTTAAAGATTTTAGTCATGATTTTTTGGAGGTTTATTTGGATGATTGAATTGTCTTCTCTTTGTTCAAGGATCATTTGTATAATTTGTGTCTAATGTTAGAATATTTTCAAGCCCTTTGAATTGCATTAAATATTAATAAATGCTTATATTTCACACCTTTTAATTTTCTATTGGATTACATCATATGCATTGAAGGAATCTTAGTTGATTAGGCTAAAATTAGAGTTATTGTGGGGATTCCACTTCCAACTAGTTCCAAAAAGGTGTGAACCTTTCTGGGCCACACAGGATATTACAAAAAGTTTATCAAGGGATAAACAACCATATTTATACCATTAGAAAAATTATTACACAAATATATAAAGTTTAAATGGATATGAGAATGTCAAACAACATTTACTAGGCTCAAACAAAGGTTAGTGACAATTCCTATCTTATTTTTTCCATATTGAAAGAATCCCTTCCATTTACATGTGGATACTTTAGGTATCATAGTGGGATTTGTGTTATCATATCTAAAGGATGGTGGACTGGATCATCCTATACATTTTCCAAGTAGAAAACTGATGACCATAGAGGTAAATTACATAATCACAAAAAGAGAAGCCCTAGTAATGGTGTTTGCTCTACATAATTTAGGCATTACCTTTTGGCCATACCATTTGAGTTTTTTTATGGATCACCAAACCTTGTGATACCTATTTAAAAATATTATGCTAGTTATAAGGATATCTATATGGTTGATCTTATTAAAAGAATTTTATTGTAGGACCAATGTGAAGCTAGGAAGAGAGAATGAGGAACCTAATCATTTAAGAAATATATGGAATGAAGAAGAACCAGAGAGATACAATATAAATCCTTAGATACACATTTGTTCAAAGCCTATGTGATGCCTAAAAATATGGAAGACATTTAAAACTTTTTAAAATAAGGATTTTTTACTATGCATTATGTTGAAAGAGATAAAAATCAAATGGTTATGTGATTAATTCCTTATAGCCTCATCAATGGATTATTGTATAAGATCAAGAAATGTGATTTACTATGCAGATTAGCCATAGACCATTAAAATCTGTAGTTCCTTTAGGAAGCACATCAAGGAGTCACATGAGACCATTTCATAAGAGAATCCACTATGATAAAGATATTATAGGTTAGTCTTTGGTGGCCAAATTTGTTTCATGATGCTCATAGAGTCATAAAAAAATGCAATGTTTATCAAATAATGTGAAAACCTAATTAGTGAGATGATAAGACCTTAGTTCTAATGTTAGTAGAGAAACATTTTGAAAAGTGGTGAATTGATTTTTTAGGGCATATAAATCCTCTAAGTTAATGCAATCATGAAAGATATATTATTACTATGATATATTATTTCATGAAATGGGTGGAAACTAATGCGATACTAATTTGTAGTGTGAAGGTTGCCACAAAGTTTTTTAATGATAATGTAATTACAAGGTTTATATGTCTAATTAAATTTGTCAATGATAAAGGAAATAACTTTCTCAAAAATACATCAAGAATCTTACTAAAGATTTCATGATATCGCACCATAAAATCATAACTTATTATCCATAGGCAAACAAGAAAGCTAAAGCTTTAAAAAAATATTATGTAAGATGTTGCCAAAGATATGTAATGTTTAAAGGGGTGATTGGGAAGCTAAAATTCCTATGATTCATTGAGCATAATAGACAAATTATAAACATGTAATAGGATTCATTCACTTTTAGTTGGTTTATGGTCTTGAGGTAGTTATACCTAAGTAATATATTGTTCCTAGTCTGCGAATTGTGATGATTATGAGGCTAGCAAATCACAACTCATTGAAAGCAAGATTAATATATTTAAATGAGATAGAGGAAAAGAGTCACAAAGATCATTAGACATAAGAGGTAAGCAAATAGAGTCAAAAATCTTGGTATGATCATAACTTGCACCCAGAAGAATTTCATCCAAAGTAGATAGTATTGCTTTATGATAACAAAATCAAAGATTTTATTATAAAGTTACTTATTTAGTGGGATGGATAATATATTATTCATGAATTATCATAGAAAGGAACTATTATCCTAATGGATCTTTAGGGAACCATTCTTCTTGGGTGGATAAAAGGTTGTAGGCTTAAGCCATACCACCAATAATCTCTTTTGATCTCATAGAAATAAATGAGTGGGTGCTAAGTAACACCATGTAGTTTAGGGTTTTATTTTATTTTTATTGGTTGTTTATTTTATTTATAGGTTTTGTGGATTAATGTGAAATATTTATCATAGAAGAGTGGAAGTAACCAGTTAAAATTCACAAATGAAAAGAGACCCAGGCAAGAGAGACCCATGCAAGAGAACATGTCACACACCGTTATCAGGAGCACATTGGATATTAATTCTAGGAATGATATGTGACCAAATAAATTATGATCAAAGGATAGCTAAAAATCATTAAAGATGTTAATGATAAAACATTTGAACCTTGGCCTATTTTACAAAATAAGATTACATATCAGATTTAGTTGATGGATAATAAAGTACGCTCAACATGGGAAGTGGTGATGGGTCACATCAATCATTTAGATAATAGAAATGATAAATTTGGATAATAAATAAGCCATATCATGTTAGTCAAATAATCATTAGAATTCAATGTTTAGATGAAGTAGTGAACTAACATCTCACCAGTTAAAAGCCTAATGATAGGTTGGATAAAGTGAGAAAGTTATATATGTAAGGGCACAATCAACATTTTGCCATTACACACTTTTACGAGTTAGAGCCCTATGAATTTTAGTCATTACAGTATGAAGTGTTTGCATTCCTTTCTTCAAATTGTCACTAGTAAGCCCTAGTATTCAAAGTAGATATTATCTATGAATCATAACTTCTTATTCACCTTTAAAACCCACATAAGGAGGATATGGGTGTTGGTCTCACTCAACATCAAGCTAATTATAATGAACCTAACCCTTTTGAGTTTATAGATGCAATAAAAATAATTATTTTTACCCTAAATCAACCTAAAGTGGATCAAGAGAGATCTCTATCCTTAAAACATCTTCTACAAGGGTTATAGAACACATCAACACAACTAAAATGGAAAGAGTGACATGACTTCTATCACATGGCTAATATCTCATGCCATAGAAGTCAACAGTAGACCTAATTTATAAGCATTATTGGGAATGCTATGTTATGGCATATATGGGGATTGTGATGACCTAAATCATAGAAATTTTAGTGTGAATATTGGTCCACTATATTACCAAAATATTTTTCCAAAAAATAAAAAGTGTTAAACAAGAAACCTACAGAGTCATCGATATTACCTATCACATGATTCATCTATAAGAAGACTTCAACTATCCATAATTCTTAGTTTTTGAGCTTCTTACCAACCTTGACTTTTTTTTAAAGGTCTAGTCCAGACATTACAATATTAATTTTTGATACTAATTTTGTGTTTTATATACTAGAAATATCCAAAAGAGATTG
Source organism: Torreya grandis (assembly GCA_037957365.1). Classification (NCBI taxonomy): domain Eukaryota; kingdom Viridiplantae; phylum Streptophyta; class Pinopsida; order Cupressales; family Taxaceae; genus Torreya; species Torreya grandis. The sequence goes on along the minus strand of JARHVA010002177.1, from coordinate 860,047 downwards.
TTGATTGAGATGCCAATTTTTATCTTGCATAATAGTTCACAAACCTAATTTAGACTAAGGAAGGGAAGGACTATGTGTAGTTAGGAAATTTAAATACCTAGTGGTGGGAATTAAGAAAATACATAGCATCTCACCCTAGAATTCTAAATAATGTCATATAATATCTGGGATAATATGTGCAAGTGACAATGCTTCATGTGCTACCTAAATTTACATATTTGAGCTTATAAAGGCCCATGTCACACTTATGTCATTATTTATTTCAATGGAGGAAGCATAATTTGAGATGTAAGGATATAAATCTCAAATACTCATAGATTTATATCCTCTAAGATTGACACCTCCTAGAGTGGCCATATTAGTACAACATCACCCATCAACTTAATAACAATCACAACCTCATATTACATAAAAAGTAGTTGCCAACCCATTAAAAGATAAAAGAGGAAAAAGGAAGGCAACTGAGTGCACAACATAATCAAAACTACAAAAGAAGATAAAATTCATCACTAAATCTTGGTTGGATGATCCACTTGTACCTAAAATTACTGCACAATTTGATTTGTTGGAGATGGGAGTGGATGAAGCGTAAGTATACTAGTATCTAATTGATATTTGCAAAGGCGTATATGATGAGGAGTTATAAAAAAAATCTTTTGGAAAGTAATAATCACATAAAAAGTGCAAAATCAAGTGTGAAAATATCTATGGGTAGACATACCCACCCTTCCTACATTTGTATTGCAGATACTATCACACAAGAGTCTGAGCACAAATGGAAAATTGTTAAACTTTTTGGAGTAGACTTAGGTGTAGGGTATATGAATATACAACAGAATCTAGTGAAACTAGATATCAATAAAAAATGTTGGTAAAGAATAATGGAACACACATGGAAAAAATGTTTCCTTTCATAAACTTAGAATGCATGGTTTGCTTCACCAATGAAGAGTCTACACAATAGGATTTAGCGTTACAGCCATCAAAATAACTAAGGTTTTCAAGTAGTTGAAAAAGGGACTTACACCACTACCTCAATAAAATAATAGTATAAAAAATAAATATTTCATGAAGTCTTTCCACTGTTATTCTTCACCAAAAGAAGAGGATAGCATAGATACAAAGCAGGTAGATTTAAAAAGGTTAACTAAATCGGAAGATGTCACAACATAAGAAAAGGCTATAGAGAATAAACACGAGGAATAAAAACAAAAAGTGTCTATAAATAAATATCATAATGAGAGATGAAAAAAAAAAGAATAATTGAGGTGAAGATACCAAGAAGAGGAATATAAAATCTAACAACAACAAAAACTACAAGAGAAGAAGAAGGCTAAGGAAGTAGAGGCTCAAAAGTAATGAGCTGAAGAAATATAAGTATAAGGGATTAAGAAGATTCTTGAAATAGAAAGTAGAGGAAGAGGAAATAAAGAAAGAAAAGAAAGAAATCATAAAAAGATTCAAAGGTGAAGAAGAAAAAGGAGCAACAGGATACAGAATTGCATTAGGCATAATGGAAATGAGTCAATGAGGACACCAAATCAAAAGTTCAGTAAGAAGCACAAGAACAATAAGATCTATAAAAGTAAGATCAGGAGATAAAAGTGAAGGTTATAGAATAAGCTATGAAGGAAGCTATACTAAAGGCAATAGAGGATGCCAAAATGAAAGTTTCAAATAAAAAATTGGTAGACACTCAAGAGGGGCCATTGAAGTAGTCAAAACAAATCTCCAATATTTTGATCTGGGATACCTAGCCCCATCTATGAGGCAAAGATTTTAATTACCAATGATACCAACCTAATGATATTTTATAATGATGATATGGCCATTGTTATAGGTTAATAATAATTTTCCTTGGATGTTTCTAAGTTTCCTTTATTTAAGCAACTTTAAGGAGCATCCACATTTTAGGAATCTATTGTGCATAAGGCTACCTCCTTGGAATTGGATGCCACACAACTCTTGGAATAAAATGTAACACTCTAAGATTGCTTTAATAATGTCTATAAATAATTGAGGATGCATGCCCTACATTGGTTAGTAATGTTATGGGAAACCAAGTTATGTGTAAGCAGAAGCAAATCACACTTATTCTTACTCAATTAACTAAGGGCTGGTAGTCTATGTAGAAGCTCTTTTAGCTATGCTTACAAGGACAAAAGATCAAGGAAAATATTAAGACAATGATTGAGATCTTAGAGGAGTATGAACAAGTTTTGGACATCCAGTGATTGACTTATGGTAAATAATGCCTTGAGATATAACTATGACTCATGTTTAGTCCAACCTAATTTTACATAGCTCCTTTAGATGTAAATGGAAAAATCATTCCTATGATGTTATCTCTAGATGACACAACCTTTTAATTATGGGAAAGTGTTGGTAGTAGCTTATGAATGTAAAATCATAGAGCATCTATAGTCAACACATGTGTGTAGTGCATGGTTTTGTAATATGTACATCCATTTTGTCTTATTCCAAACATGTGTTGTAATTTTGATGTCTACAAAAGGCAAAAGGTCTTGTTCTATTTTTTAGTGAAAGGAGGAATGTGAAGTGATAGATTCATGTAAAGGTAGTTATATATACTATGTTGATACATTGTAAAGGCATTCTCTTTGTGATAGATATCAATAGAGATTATGATATGGTTACCTCATGATTCTTAGTTCTTTATGTGTTATGTTCTAGTTAATATATTCCATTTTACATTTATACCTTGTTTAAAACTTTCTCTGTTAATATGAAATAATACCTATTTTTGGATTATTTACCTTTACAATAATCTATAATAGTTAATTGTAAATATGCCTAATTCTCATAAAAATATGTTTGTGTATGTTTTGGTTATATTTGTTGCTCTCTATATCGCTCAAGATATCTCCCCATTAGAAATTTTTGATGGACTTTCCAAGAAGCTCTACTAAGATTCTTTCATTTTCTTACTTTCTAGAACCATGTTTTGGTAGCTGTAAAATTTATTAGAGATATTATTTTGGGAAAAATGGTCATTAGTTTTATTTGAGCTATGGTAAGAGGGAAACTTCTCCAATACTTAATTCATTAGAAAAAAATATATACATACTTTAGGTTTCACATACCTAATAAGTATATCATAAACCAATAAGGTTTTTTCTATTCATGTCCATAGGAAGCCTTCAATGATTTGGTTTTGTAGTGCACTAGTAAGCTGTTAAGAATTTACTCTCAATGTACTTTAGAGATAAGATAATGTAGCTATAAAACTATAGAATCCTCTATATTTAGTGCCCCTTTGGGCCTTGTTAACTATTTATGACTAGGATCAGTATATCCATGAGATTTCAAATCAAACATACCCTACCTAGTTACACCCTTAATGCCATTTGTAAATTTAAATCAAAGTTTAATTGGATAATGTAATATATTAAGCCTTCCTCAATTCATACTTTTGAAATATCCTATATGAGTTATTACCTATCACCACCATGCACCAAAGGGTGTGATTGAATCATTTTATTCCTTCTACCTCTATGCCTCAAGGTTGTTTCACTTTCTATATCATTCCCATTATTCATCCACATATTATATTACTTTATGTTGATCATGTTTTCAACACTAGACAAGGTTAGGTCCCTTATCATTTACGATAAAATGAAGTTGGTCTACATGTTCCTCATCAACCCAGTACACCTCCCACAAAGAAGGTCCATAAACCTAAATAACATGATATTATTAACCATCTAAATCATAATCATGTTAGGATTTTAATGTTAAATTTGTTACAAACAACACCTATGCATAAAGATATTATTTATGAATCAATATGTAATATAATTTTACCAAAAAATGTAGAAGTACATTATGTTTAATCTATTAATACTTTAAAATGGATAAAGGAAAGTATTTATTTTTAAATGGAGGAATTACCTTTGAAGTATATCATAAATCAACATCTACTCTTACATATTCAATTTCATGTGCACAACAAAACTATCAAAAGAGTTCTTGTAGATAATGGGCCAGGAATAAATATTTTAAATATCTATATATTAAATATAATTGGTATAAAGTCACATGATATTATTTATTTTGATATCAACATTTTATTATTTGATAATATCATGTGAAAAGTAGTAAGACAAACTATATTGAATATAACTATGGGCCCTCTTATGATAACCTTGTTTTTTCAGGTCATGTGTAATGACCTTAACTATAATATTCTCTTATGAATACCATCAATCCATGGTATAAACATAGTTAACTATAATTTACATGCATTTTTAAAGTTAATTCTTCAAGAATACATATATACATTCACCTTGGATCAATAATCATTCAATTATTGTGAGTTTACCCAACCTAAGGGTCATTATATTCCTCATATGCAACCATATTCAAAAAAATCCAGACCAACCAAACTATTAGATTATTATTATTCTCTAATGGCATCATCTTCAATAGACTATAGTAAATATGGTTTTTGAATTACATATTTACAAAAAAATGGGATATAAAAGACAAGGTAATGGACCACATGCACAAGGCATTGTTAAATCCATTCAAGCATCTAAAAAGAAAGGACAACAAGGCCTTGGATACATATAATAATAAAATAGAATTAACAAGGGCATACCTAAACCACCTACTATTCATACACATTTATTTAGAGCACAACCTGAAATAGCACATGAAATTCATAACATGTATACATTACAATTGGTTTACACTGATATGATTGATGATATAAATTCCCCAAAGATTTGGACATTAGAATTTTGAAATGATGAATCCATTATAGAATACTTCTATGAGTATGAGGAACTACCTTCCTTCTATTTAATAAGAATATGTTTCCTCATTCAACAGCATCCCAGGCATTCTCTTGAGAAATTAAAGATACCAATGTCCATATTGGAGCAAATTATTCAGATACCATTCCTACAACACCATATATGGAAGAAAAATCAACTCTAATTAATGAAGAGATAATAGAATATTGTTACGGAACAGATAAATGTCCAAGACCAATTATTATAGTGGCTTTGTTAAATGATGATGAATATAAATCTTTTTGACAATTTTTACATGATATACAAAGATAAGCCTAGAATCAATCCTATAGTTACAATTCATAACATAGTACTATACCTATACACAAAATCAATTAGGAAAAAAATCAAAAAAGTGCATAAAAAAGTCACCCTATTATTCAAAAATAAAATTCAAAAAAATTTGGATGTTGGCTTTATCCAAGATGTTGATTACCCTAAGTTGGTCTCTAACATAGTACTAATTACAAATCCTAGTGGAAACAATCAATGTTGTATATACTATCATGATTCAAATAAGGCAAGCCCCAAAGATGATTTTCCATTAACATACATTAATATGATTGTTGATGATACCATTAATTATAAAATGTTATCATTTATGAATGGTTTTTATTGATACAATTGAATCAAAATTAATACCACAAACCAAGAAAAAACATCATTTATCAACCATGGGGAACATTTTTTATGCAGTAATGCCCTTCAGATTAAAGAATGCATGGGTCATTATCATAGATCTATGACACACATATTTCATGACAATATACATAATATTATGTGGATGACTTGTAAAATCAAAAAGATCGTGCTACAGACTTATGACCAATTTTTGAGAGACTACAAAAGTTCAATATTAGTTTAAATCCAAAAAAAATATGTATTTGTAGTACATTAGGAAAATTACTAGGCTATATAATATCTTAGGAAGTAAACCCAAAAAATATCAAAGCTATCATACATTTCCCTCTGACAGGGTTGAAGCAATTATGGTTCTTATAAGGAAATATTTAATAAATAAGGCACTTTGTAGCTTAGTTGGCTGATAAAACAAGCTTTCAAACATTTATTAAATAAAGACAACAAATTTAAGTGGGATGAAAACTATCAACAAATCTTTGGTGCAATTCAAAATTATTTTCTGAATCCACCTATTTTCAACCCTCTTATACTCAATAGGTCTTTACTAATATACATTTAAGATTTAGAACATGCCTTGGGAGCTTTACTAGCATAATATGATGATGATCATAGATAGTGCAAAATTTATTATATTAGTCATACATTATTATACTATGAGAAAAATGATAATGCAATGGAAAATTTATGTTTAACTCTTGTCTTTATAGCATAAAAGTTATGACATTATATGTTGAATCATGAGATGCAAACTATCACAAAAGTGGACCCACATAAATTTATTTTATCCAAGTCCCATTTATTAGGACGTATTGTTAAATGGGTAAAGTTACTCATGGAATTTGATTTTAAATTCATATTTTAGAAATCAATAAAAGCGAAAATTATCATAGATCACTTAGTTATATCCCTTTATTAGATATATTACCAAGTATTGATGGTTTTTGTGATGATTTTACTTTATATCACAATGATAATGATACTTGGATAATGTATTTAGATGGATCAAAATGTGCCACCAGTGCTAGAGTGGGTATAGTTTTCATTACTCCTCAAGTTCAGCCAATGGCATTTATATATCACTTGGAATTTTCAACAATATAGTAGAATATGAGGCTTTAATAATTAGATTATCTACTGTACACATATTAAATCTTAGCTAGTGGTTAATCAATTCTTAAATATTCATAAAACTAAATAATAAAGGTTAACCCCATAAAAAAATGGTACAATGACTAACGATGTATTTTGAAACATTTTTAATAGAAAGCATACACCGTAAAAACAATATACATGTTGATGTGATGGCTAGTGTTGCTTCCATGATTCCTATTCGTATCAATGATAAACACATTTTAGAAAACAAATAATGGTATATATATATATATATATATATATATATATATCAGTCTATTATCCCAAAAATGGTGCATGTAGTTATAAATATAAATTACAATGTGCAGTAATGAGTTATATTATAATTAGAGTAAATTTATTTAAAAATTAGTTGATGGGTAGATATTTCAATGTCTTAGTTTTGAATAAGATAAAATTGATTTACTCTAAGTACATGATACCAAATTTGGATGTCACTTTAGTAGCAAAGAAATTTCCTACAAATTATAAAGGTAGGGTTACTATTATCCCACAATGGAGTAGGATTATCAAGGATATACCAAAATAATCTCACAATTTTAGAAGTATATTAATCTAAGTCATGCACCATCATAAGAATTGTAATCCACTATTTCACTGCATCCATTTTCCATTTGGGGCTGAGTTTGGTCAGAAAGATAAATTCAGAATCATCAGAAGGTCACAAGTTCATCATTAGAGATACAAAACATTTTATAAAATGTGTTAAGGACATACCATTATAGTCTACCATAGGAGAGCATAATGTCACTCCTTAATGACATATATTATTTCATAGTTTATACTGCCATCAATAGTTGTAACAAATAATGGATCATCCTTTAAAAATAAAATTAAAATAAGTGATTATGTTTAAATTCAAGATCCTTCATACTTTATTTACACCACATCACCCACAAGGAAATGGGAGAATAGAAATGAAAAATATGACAATCACCCAAATCTTAATCAGAATAGTTTCAAAACATGGTGTAAACTAGCATAATTAGATTACCTATGCACTTTTGGCATAGTATACAAGTGTGTGTACACCTATAAAGGATACACCATGCTCTATTATTTATGAAATAAAATCAATAATCCCTCTAGAGATGGAAATTTCTTCCTTGTAGGTATCTTTAAAAGACAATATTTAGGACAATGAATATCAGTAAAATGATTACATAAGTTAAAAATTCTAGATGGAAAGTGCACACAAGCTATTGAATATCTAAATTTTTATCAAGTTTGGATCAAAATATAACATGGAAAAAATATTTGTAATCATGAGTTTCAAATTGGGTATTTAGCACTAAAAGATAATTAAAATAATACTAATGTAAAAAGAGAAACTAAAGGTAAATTAAAACTTAATTGGTTGTGTCCATTTGTGGTTACCATAAAGGTTGGTAAATGAGCTTATAATCTAGTTAAAATTAAAGGGAAACCTATGAATAACCATATAAAAATATTGTAATTGTGATAATATTATACATAATAAAAAAATAAAATATTTAAAAAATATAAAAACATTTAAATATTTCAAAATACAAAAAATTAAAATATTATCAAAAAAATAAAAATCAAGACTTGAGCATGACATGAGTTACAAGTTTGCTTCTTTACATATGTTATTTATCACATGTTTTGTATAAAACATATTCTCTTCATACATTCATGTATTCATGAGGTATATAAGTGTGATACAGGACTTAAATATTATGGATTGATTCTTATATGTTAGACTCCCTTCTACCCCATGGCTATGCCTATGCTAGGGTCATCTCATTCTATAGGTTATATCTATCTATGACCTCTATACCATGTTGAGCTACATGTTTTCCAATAAGTGTCATGTTAGTTACTCATATATTACATTGTGATATGTGGATATGATACTTTGATAAGATGTGAGATTGATACATAAGAATGGTATAGATTAGTTTTCACTTATTCTATGATCATTTTATGTAGTAAATTTTAATTACATGATAAGCTACACATTTATTTCTTATTGTGTGCATCCACTTAGACTTGTGTGTGTGACATATTTATGCCCCTTGTTTATGAAAAAATTTATGTCTTTTTTTATGGTTCTCGGCCTTGTTAGTTATGACATGTTCATGTCCCTTGTATGTGACCCTTGGCCTTATGTATGACATTGTGTGTTGTGTTTTTTGTGCTTATTGAGCTTTATTAGCATTGCCAAGATTCATACCATGTATTTTTTTTCTGTATTATTATTGAAATATGTTTAATTTATTATGTTCTTCATTTTTATATATATATTTAGACATGAAACTTGTATGCCTAATATTACATATGTTTCATACATGTGTTGATGGCATACAATATACTCTGATAACATACTCTCCACATGTTGACAGGATTGTATATTTATCACATGATACAATTAAACCTTATTTTGAGATGAGTGACTTTTAGGATACATCCCTCATATCAAAAGGTGGGAATTACAATGGGCTTCTCTTAGATATTTAAGAATCCATGACCAAAAAAATAGATTTTATGATAGAATACAGGGTTCAAAGATTCAAAATAATTTAAAAATTAGATATATGACAAATATTGGAACATGTATATATTATATAGCATATGACATGCATACACACTTAATTTATAAATATTTAAATACAAAATCATAAACATTTGAATGCATATGTATGGGCATATACAAAATAATTATAAGAACATGAAGTACATGTTTCGTATATAGTTACAGTTGAACATATAGATGCATATAATTCTATATCATTTGACATGGATTTAAGGGGTATTATGTTGGTTCATGTACATATATACCTTTTATAAATACAAAAGGCATGATGATGGTTCATGCATATATACACATTCTCATATTCAAAAGGCATGATACTGGTTTAAGTGCATTTTTAATACAATGCTATTTACATATTTAGTTAAAAAATGGTTGTTATTTCACTTAAATTCTATTATAATTGTGATCGTGAAGGGGGAATGAATATTTTTCATTATATTGTTATCATGAAAATATAATATATATCCAATTATATTGGAATGATTAATTTTTTATACGTAATGTACGTTCAAGTCTATAGACATTCAATGGCCTTGGAATTACTTCTAAAAACCCCATTATATGGTTCCACCTTATATTATGGGTAATGTATGTTTTATTCTAGTGACACTCAATAGCCTTAGCATCACTTCAAACAAGAACCCATTGTGATTCCACATTATTTTATATCATTACATTGGATACTTCTCCTCATTCATGAGAGTTGAAGCATGCATATTGCCAACTAAAGGGCTTGATTAGTTATTTAAAAGTAGGACTTGATTACTCTCAATTCACCAATGGTTCAACATAAGGAACCATCTCTCAAAGTGATTTGACAAGGGTTAATGCTTCTCAAATTATTTTAAAATATACATGGAAACATGGTTTTATCTCTCTACTAATGTACTCCTTCCTTGATCTCCTTTCAATTTCAAATTTTAGAAGTTCAAATTTTCAAATTTCAAAAATAGATATTAATTACTTCATGTGTTATTGAAGTTTTGATAAAATGAGTATCCTACACAATTAGAGTTTCATTTAAAAATTCAAAGTATGTTGTACACTCTCAAGTATATATTTATACCTTACTATAGTAATTTCATTACTAATCTAAAGGTGTGGTGGGTGGGGGATTGTATATACCCAAATTTAGTCACAGGTACTTGAAAATGTTAATTATTAGAATTTATTAAACCACTTGACTTACACTCAAATATATGAGTCTTTTTATCTATATACAATATTAATACCTTTATTTACCATCATTACCACACATGAATTTTCAAGTCAATTCTCAAAATTCCTTATATCTATCTTAGATTGTTCCCAAACATATGTTGTCTATTATTTATTTTCTAAGATAGGTTTGCACTATGTAGATAGGTATATATAATGTAACCTCATACCTATACCATTTAATGGCTAGTTCAAAATAAATAAATATCCAATTGGGTCATCTTACATGTTTTACAAGTCAACTAAAGGAAATTATGCAAAAGGTTCACTAAATAAAAAAATCAAGGCCTCATTTCAAAAGGAATTGATATCTATCTAGGATATATTTATTACACGACTGCACATTTAGAATATATGCCCTATTCTTCCCAAATTTAATATAAACCACTAGGATTAGTCACAAATCAACTCCAGAGATAGAATTATCAAGTATCAAGGCCAAAATTCTAGTCGCATACATATAGAGAAGGATCATAATTGTGCAATCGCACTAGGTGGGATAGCTATGTGTGGTTTGATTCCCTTAGATTATTTAGATACTTAAGTAGCAATCAATCATCAATGAGGGTGATTTGGGTCAGCTTGACCCATTTCACTTTTCCCTTTTTTTTATAGGTTTCTAGCTTTCAAAAGTACACCTAAGGTTTATAAGGCAAGGATTAGGAAAACATGTCTATACACGACATTAGAATAATCTAAATATTCCAACCCTCTAAACATACATAGGCATAAGTGGTAAATAATTCATAGCTTCATCACTTTCAAAATGGACAAGTCCACAACCAATGGTAGGGTCACACTGTGTAGTTGTCTAGGGAGTGTAGACTTGTCTAGATAGTTGCAGAATCTACTTCTATATATAATTTGTCACAATCCTATTTTACCCTTTTTATCATTGTCATAAACCTATTATAGTCAATAAAAACTAGAAAATCTAAGAATCTCATTATTTATTTTATTCATTATATTTATTATATTCCACTTATAAATCAATTTTAATTATATATTAAACCTTTACATTCAGATTTATGATTAAATATCAATATTATAATTTGAATAATATTTCAATATTATATACCTATTAAACACTATTAAATCAAAAAATAGGGTAAAACATCAAGTATCTTGGAATATATTTTGTAAGATAAGATCTATGGGAGAGGTTGGTCCTTTAGATATTCAATTCCAAGGACATGATATGTGTTCTAAATGGATCATCTGTGTTTTGTATAGTTATGAAGACTAGAAAATCCTTCTTAGTAATTACATCATTCATGGTGGCTCATGGGCAAAGGGTCTTAGAGGGGTTTGAATCTTCAAATTTTATTTATCACTTAGATCCCTATCACCATTGTGGGTATATTTGTGGCTAAGAGTATTTGGAATATTTGGGAGCTTCTAAAAATATAATTGATTTGGGATGGTGATGAGTTTTAGTGTGGGCCATCTAACAACTCGCAATCCCTATGATGGTCTCCAGATCTTACTTATCATGAGGTCCCTTTAATCCTTGTACCCTGAATTAAAATTATTGAACTCTAAATAAATAGAATCAAAGTGATTTAAAACCTATTTTGTAATCAAACTAGATATTGGGTTCCTTGTCATATTTTATGCCATTTGTTTCAGTTACAAAATATTGATCATGAGTCCATCTTAGAAATTCAATATTCCATACCTGATATCTATATCCACAAGATTGGTGTGAAAATTCCCTCTAAATGGTGGACTAATTGGAAGTGTCTTATTGAGACCCCCTTCCACCAGTATGAATTCTAGTTAGGTTATCAACTCCCCTCTTCACAATCTCTTCCTATGGAAACTCTTAGTTCTAAACAAAAATTTAATTCTATTGAATTCTTTTTGGGAATAATATTTTATCATGTGTGGAAAAATATGATTGAGTTGAAGTAATAAAACTCCTTATGGTGTATTATCCACCAATGCATCCCTATTGGCTCTCACTTGGTACATCTTGGTATGGCTCACCTAGTTTTCTCTATGTGCAAATGTTTAAAATCATTCAAACATATTTTTTAGTTTTAAATGATTACTCATTTTTCTTGGCAGTGGATTCACTCCCTCTTCTAACCCTTTCACCCTGAGATGTCTATTTGGAAGATGGTTCTTGTCTAGGACTCAGCCATTATTTTTGTAAAATTTTCACAAATTAAGCATGTTTTTGAGTTGAAATTATCTTTCAATTATGGAAGAGCATAAATGATGCTACTTTTAACTAAGTTATGCTAAAGGATTTGTTTTTACACTACTAATAGGATTAATGTGTTATATAATGTTATGTTATAGATTCAATTTCAATCTAAAAAAAAGTGCCTCTAGAGTTCACCCATATTTAAACCTTGTTCAATCATTAGGGAAGTGACCCCTACATAGTTAACTGAGTCCCTATATACTCCCATAATCACTAGTTTCCCCATGGGACCATAAGCATGGGTCATGAGGGAGGAATCAATCATGCAAATTGCACTATGGTGTTTCTCATTAGAGACATTTCCCATCTTTTGTACCTAAAACTCATGACCATGGAGGTGATAGTGGATGTGGATGGGATGGTGAAAATAAATGTATATGGTGGAGGGGGTGGTGATGGCCACTTTGGATGGTCTTAATTACCATAAGGGAAATTCTTACAGTTGATGCTTGTTATTTCTCCTACCAAGTTATAAAATTATATAGATAAATATTAAAAAAAGGAAGAAGATTGTTAGGGTTATGTACTTGATACATAGACCCATTAACTTATGGGGATTGGAGAGGATGAGGTGATAACCCTGATGATCCCCCACATCCTTATCCTTCATCCTATATCATTTTTACTATTGCTTAGTGTAGACTATGTTTTATGGCTTGGTTTTATAGATCTTTGGATTGATCACCTTTTTGGTTGAAAAGTTTTTTAACTTAAATAAGTTGATAATGTAATTTATTCGATGTAATATTTAGAGTGTGACTTGTTCCACTCACTTTATTGTACGAATAGATTTTGTACCTTATTTTTTTAATATAATTCAACTAGATTTCAAATTTAAAAAAATTACAAATGTCACACCAAGCCGATTTGGTGTGGACTTAAATTTGATTCAATTAATCTGAGTTCAAATCCCACCAATAGGTAAATGACATGTTCTATGCCAACCCAACTTAAAAACCTCTCTTTGAAACAAACAAATGGTATGTTCATGTTCTATGCCAATTCATTTGAAAGAGGCTACAATAAATTTTGGAGACTATACCATTAATTTATTCGGATTGAATTTCCAAAATCACATGTTAATAGTTTTGCACAAACAAATTGAATTTATATTATTCTTTTTATTAAAAGTAGTTTAATGTATAATTACAACACAATTGGCTTCATTTTTTGATATTATAGAAATTTTTTTCTCTTTTAGGTTTCTAAAATTAGTTTTAAACACTCAATTGATGTCTCTCTTAGTGTTAACTTAAAACATTTTTTTATATTTCTACAATTTAATTGGACTTGATGTTGATGGAATGTATCTTCCATAAAGGAAGTTATAAGTTAAAAATTTAAAGTAGGGTATATTTGTATACCTTATGATGGATATGTTGAATTTTAATGACCTTTAAATTGTATTGGTATGTAGATCTAATTTAGCTATTTTGGGAGTTATGGAATGTAAAACCCTAAGTAGATAAAGATCTAAGTATATAAATCAGAGAATAAATATAGTAATATCAATAGCCACATATTTATACAATAATTGATTTGTTTACTTGTCTATAAATAGAAATGAATTATAAAGGAAAAAATTATCTATAAAAATGACTGAGATGAATAAGTGATAGGCTAAAAATTAGTACATGAACAGTGTAAGATGTCATCAATAGGTAATAGGTGTTAGAGTCCTCTCTAGATAGTAGTGTGGTCCCTTTGCCAATAGTTCACTATGCTAATGTCCTCTTATGCCACACTAATGACCTTGAGTAGATGGAAAAATGAGTTTTTGGGAGGATGTTTACCTTATTATGAGAAGCCTATGTCTATATGACTGAGTCCTAAATCGCTATTTGTTCTATAATTTTTATTGATCTTAATGTGAAAACCTAAGCCTTCATACTTGTTAGGGTTTTTAGTAACACAAGTATAAGTATGGTGGAATTAGTAAGGTAGGATGGACATGACCTCAACACCCCATATATTGAGCATTGCCTACATACCAATACCTCAAAAGAGGATCAAGCGCGATGTAGTTTTCCCAATCTAAGTGTTGGTGCAAGGGCAAGTGAATGATAGTATGAATGCTAATTGAAATGCTGTGATTGTGTATAGAGACTGAAAACATCAATAATTTGAGTTCTAGGGTACTGTAGATTGGTGTATGTATAAGTAGGGAAAAATAAGGATCAATGACCTTGATTTGCATAATTTTTTTGTGTTTGTTCATAAGAATTGCATATATTTTCCATCCACTGGATAAATGAATAAGAGTGGTCTTTATATAGTGTTCTAGTGCTTGTCAAGACATGAAATGACTCTAAACCAACCCTAAAATGCTTTGGGAAGTATAAATATATTAATTAAAGGTAAATAATGTTGAGACTCAATAGCACTGCCCCTTTACCAATAGTTCAATGTGCTATAGACCAAAGGGATGCACTATTTTTCATGTGTTTAGAATGGGTGAAAATGGATCTTGGATGCCTAGGAGATGGCCTAATACTGTTTTTAGTATATTTGGGCATGGGCTAAGTGCACATATAAATTGGAAATTATTAAAAGAGGCCCTAAGATAGGGATAGGGCTAAGCTAATGATAAGGTGATTTCAAATGACACTCATTAAATTAAAATGATATTTTAGATGACTACATTTACCCCCCCCCCCCGCCCTGCTCCAATTTTTTTTATAAATACAACAAAGTGAAATGACTAGAATTAAGGAAATAGAAACGTACCTAGACTTACCTAAGAGGTGAAGCTTGTGAATATGGATTTGAGTCTATGAACTATGATCTATTGTGTATCCTATGAATGAAACATGTATGAATTAGTCCTTAAGAAATATCAAAATTAAAGATAAAAATGAGTAAAGAGATGAGGGGGAGGAAATAAATGAATACACCTAACTGGGTATGCAGACCAATGTAAAAACCTAGTGACATCATGTATGTGTGTATGGTGATCAAAGTGATGAATAGCTAAAACTGGGTTAATGGCTTACCCAATCCCCATGTGTAGGTGGCTCAATAACTTAAGTTGGCTTGAATTCATCATTGTCCACCCCTATTTGGTGGATAATAATCTATGAATAACTTGGATTGGAATGATGAGTTATCCAACCCTCTCATGTAAGGTGTCTCAATAATTCAAGTAGGTTATGAATCCATCATTTCCTACTAATGTGTATTATATGCATCTAAAACTAAAACTATGTGATGTAATTAAAACTGTGTAATATGAATTTGGGCCACACAGAAACTCTAAAATGTAAAAATAAATATGGGCCACTTGGAAATGCCAATCATTCTAGATAGAATGAAGCATCAATATTGTGTTATCCTAGTGAAAATATAGTGCAAATCTAGTGCATATGGTGTCTAGAGTATACAATGTGGAAAATACCGTGGAGTTATCATTCTACCTAAGAGAACTAGTGCCAAATTGAACATATGGGAACAATGTGCCACACACATGCCCTTAATTTTGATATTTGTGTATATGAATTCTAGATTGAGTCATAGTAATATGTGTCTATGCATATTTAAAACTAAAATGAGAGTGATCATGTCATGCATGATTCCCCCAATCTGAGCAAACCTATGTAATCTATGTAAAAATTGAGTATATACTAAATATATATGATAATCTATGATTGAAATTATGTAATTATTAACTATAACTACTATACATTTTTTAGAATTATGGAATATTTTATGTTTGAGGCTATTAAATAGTAGTGTGTTCCCCTTTTCCAATAGAGTACTACACTATAGACCATTGCACTATGCTATTAACCAAAGTGTTATTTTTGAGGAAAAGTAAGATTAGCATATATGTGATTGTGTTTCACTATATTTTCCTAAGTTTGATCTCTATAATCTATGTTTGCATGTTGAAAACTATGTTCTAAATGTACTAGGATGGCTTGATCTCTATGGCAAACCCCTATGAATGCCCCCTCTTTTGAGGGGAGTTGTTGAACCTCTACAATAATTATCCTCAAAATAAAATTTATGCATCATGTGTGTTAGACTAAAAATATATGATATATGTAGGATAAACCAATAGAATTTATATACATGACATTGAAATGTAAAAGAGTTTGAGCATAAGTTGGCAGTGTATGATGTATGTTAGATCTAGCATTCACAAGATTATCAAGATAGATATAATAATGTAAGCATGTATATGAATATTATCTAAGTAAACTATCTAGGGGGATGGGGCATGATGTCCATCAATGCACCCAAGGAGGAATGGGAGATACATGAGGTCCCTCATGGCATCTCAAACTAGATGTAAATGTAACAAGCAAGAGACAAGTGTCATTGTCATGACACATACATGAAATCATATATACAAACACACGAGACACATAAAGTAGGCCAAGGGGCCACAATATAAGGGACATGGGCACATATCACTAAGTCTAAGAAATATCACACATACAAGGACATGTTAAAATTCCCACATATGTACAGAGAAATCAAGATTGGCTTAGATCCACATGGAAGGACATGTTCAAATGTCTACATACATAATCAAGAAGCACACAAATAAACATAGGCACATGTCCAAAGCATACACACAATGAAAAGAATTATCGTAGAGCCATATAATAATGATATATTTAAATTCCCTCAAGTATATGTAAAATCAAAAAGACACAATAAAATATAAACTAGTAAATCAATAAAATAAAGTGTACATAAGTATGTGGTACAAATATATATATAAGAGCAAAGATATATATAAGCTGAGTCTATGGTAGTAGTAGTTAGAAAAAAATTAGTGTAGTATAGGATGAATAATATCAAGATATAATCAATGTTAAATATATGATGTGGAGTATATAAATATATAACGTAGCAAACTAGAATTTATGTGTATGATTCCCCCAATGGGCTAACATATCAATGTTGAATCTGTGTAAGTTCCCCCAATAGGTAAATAGTAGAAAATTTAGATCTATGTAGAGGAGCTAAGTCCTTTAGTAATATGTGAACACTCAAAAGGAACAAGTGAATCATGTATGTATGATAAAATTGATTATACTAACATATATAGCATATGTGGTACTTGGAAAATAGAAGGATTGTAAACATGAAAATGCATACAATCTAAAATTTGTATTTTTTATTAATATTTAAATATTTTTGTTTTAAATATATTATAGTGTTTTCATGTTTACTAGGTATAATATATGTATAAACAATCTAAAAATGAAACTATATATAAGGATCAAGCTTAGAGAAACTATGTACAAGTAAACTGTGAGAACATACTAATCAATGAGTCTCACAAGAGACTCACTATCAAAGTGACCTATATCAAGTAAAGGAAGAATAACCACACATGATGTGCAAGGAAGTATCTATCAAGAATCTAAAACAACAAACATGCTCTAATTCCACTGTTAGGATCTAGGAAGCATAATTGATTACCATGTACAAGCAACTTAACATGCAGAATTAAACCAGAAGTAACAAGTAACTAGAATTTAGAAATAACACAGAATATGAGAGACAAAACCCAATTGTATTAATACTCTTCCAGAAGGAAATACAACAAAGAAGATGCCACAGTCTTCTTCCTTACATACCTCTAGGGCTCCCACACCTCTAGGGCATAAACAGTAAATCTCTTCAAGAGCTCACTCTCTCTCTTACGGTCCCAACAAGCAACTCACACACAGAGTTGTTGTTCACCTCCAACCAGTCGGTATCACTATTGCCAGTACCACTAGTTAGTATCACTACTGCCAGTACACAAGTGCTCCATGCACTCTAAATCTGAGTACACATCATACTCCAAGTATACAATCGTACTTCAAGTAGATCTCACTTGATCTTGCTATATATTGTGTTGCTGACCTCCCTGATCTTGCACACCTACAAATCACCCTAGTTCTGCACACCTACAAACCTAGATCTCACACACACACACACACACCTACAGATCAATTGACCTTACTTACACATGTATATCTCCTAACCTGGCCTTGCACACCTATCGACCAAGATCATACACACATGAAGAACCCTTCTGATTCTCCAAACCAGCACCCCTATGGATCTTCTACCAAAACTTGCACAACCTAAAGCTCTACCTAATCATACACACTCGTCACCCCTGTGGAACTAGGAGGAACACACCTCGCTCTCTTCACACTGAAGGAGCTAACCTTGCTCTTACTCAACTAGCACACTTTACAATACAGCCCATGAGTCTATTATATAGATCTCATGCAAATAATAATTAGACATCCAATTACAATAATTAGATCCGTAGCTCAAGACTAAAATTAGCCTTTCAACATGCAAACAACTAGTTTGTTAACTAACTATTTGTGAACTAGCAGTTCTGGAACCGCACAGGCGACTGACATCGGTCCCTATCTAGCTAGAGATGACCAACGTCAGCCTATCCCTAACTGATGTCAACAGCTTACTGTCTACACCTGACCGACATCGGTTGGCCTGACCGACGCTGGTGACTATGACACTCAGCAACCTCCTCCCATGTCTGCATCAGTGAAGCTTTTAGCTCCACAACCTAACAATATCTAAGATATAGAAACCAAATTTGTTGAATAATCTCTATCTAAAGTTGATTATGAAGTTTGTCCATGAATTTGTGGAGTTAATTGAACTAGCTTTTTAACTATGGGGCTCTTGGGGACCCATATGGTGGAAAAATCCATAACTACGATGGATGTGAAACAACCCCCAAAAAAAATTGGAATTATATATCATAGTACATTTTTGGATGTGTGTCAGGCCCAATACCTTATTTGTTGATACAAGCGATAATCATTCAATGCACTCACATAAGCAAAACCAAAAGAGGTGAAATAAGGTAATTAGCTAGAGGTAACTACATACAAATGGCACTATGGGGAATCATGTTACCTTAATTTATGTTTATGGGGTTTGGGGTGTATCAATGTATGCATACACAAATAAGACCTAAGCACCATATGTGGCACTCATTCTTCCTCATAAGACCATTTATAGGTCCTTAACCCTAGGTAAATACTTTACTCTCTTTTGTAGGTTTTAGTTCTGCTCAAAGGTGGTTAAGATCTTGGGATCACTTTAACTGAGAAGGATAACTCTAAATAAACTATGTTATCATTTAGGTTAAATAGGCCTTTGTTAAAAGTACAGGTTACTTATTGGATCTAATCTCATAATCAAATACTATTTCATAAAATTAAATTATAAAAAACAACTAGAAATCAATTCAACACATTTAGATTTATGTTATATTCTCACAAATATACAACAAAAATATCACAGCATAAAAGAGAGTAAAAACAGAAGCATATTGAAACTAAAAGTTTTGCAGGCATCTATTAGTACTACCAACTAAGGTTGTCATCACCTCATGGCCTTAAGGTCGTCACACCATTGTATTATTAGTTTACACAACACTCAATTAATCATATGGATGCCATTATTTGAATAAATTAATAGTGATATAGTATGATCGACAATGTTATTCATTAAATAAATTTCATAGGCAGCCTATAATTGAATCCATGTTATGACTTTATATTGGCATAGCAAATGTGATATCATAAAATAAAAAGAATTCAAAACATAAGACAGCCAAGAGTATCTATTCAATTAATCTTTAATCATCTAATCATTTATAAGGTTAAAAGGAAGAACATATTTAACTTCCTTACAACTATACTTTAACTTAGAATTTATTTAAACCAAAAATAACTATCACCTTAACCATTCATATAGAAAGGAATTTATTAAAGGCACAATCCTCTTTATATAATAATTTCCATTATCATCTAAGGTAATACATTTCATTAAGTATAATAAAATATCATATTCCAGATTTGATCAAGTACATTCTAAGTTGGTATTTAATAGGGTTTTAAGTGAACCAAACAATTTAATAGTACATGAAAAATAAAGGATTTTTATACAACTAAATGCATACAACTTTGTACAAAAAATAATTTAGTTGAGTTTTGAGTTGAGTGGAACCCAGATTAAAATTTTCACTTAAAGAACTTTTACAATTTAATGTTGGGCATGCCATGGCAAACAAGTTCAGCCATCAGAAAAGGGATGAAAACACATGCAGTCTAAAGAGATGAAAATCAACAAATACACATATGGCCATTACTTGATTATACAACATTAAATGAAGTAGAAAACAATATTCAACTAACTCCTTTAATATGTTGGAGTAATCTAACATGGTTTTAGAATCAACTCTATATTACTTCATATAAGCATTCCTATTTTAAATACATTCCAAGTAGCCTCTTAACAAGTAATCAACTCTGAAATATTATTTATTTCTATAAACATTTTAATATTAAATGAGATAATTAAATCAACACTTTTATATTTAATATATGTAAAATACATACCTTTATATGCAACCAGGTATGTCTAAATTGTGTATTAGAGGAAAGGATTTCATTTATGTTTTTTGTATGCACCAATAGCAAGTATAATTAGATTAATCAAATAATCCATGCATAACTCAAACATCTATGAAATTTTCATGTTCTATAAAACCTCTAATGATTACCACATCATATGTAAATAAATTCAGAAGTATTTATTGAAATGCATCAATGATAATCATTATGCTAATTTCATTTATCAAACAAAATCTACATGTTTCTATATCAAGAAAACATATGTATATGTATGAGTAAATTTTATTCATATTAACTAATATGAGCACATAAATAAATCAAAAGATTAATTTTGTGTTAATAATATCAATAGAATACTCTAAGTTACTTATCAAATATAATATATATGCTTCTAAGTAATATTATGTATACGACTGAGTATATCTTTACTCATAATAACCATAAAGTAAATATGATCTAATAACAAGATCATATAACTAAATCAAGAAACCAATACTACATTGATAACATCAATGATTATTCTAAGTTGGCAATATGCATGAAGTCTTTAATAGCTTAGCATGATCATATAACCAAATCAAAAGAGTGATTATGCATTAATAATATCAATATAATATTTTAGAAATAGGAAAGAGAACTATCTAACATTCAATAACTTATCATATAAAATGAGTTACCTTTAGTAACATAAACCACTTCAACATCTCACCATATAAGCAACATTTAAGCCTTACATTCTTTTTTCGCATCGCATTATCAATGCAGGTTAGCAGATAATCCATTATCATCATAATTAACCAATATTGAATCAAGCTATAATACTAACTATGTTCACGAATAAATTAACATTTAAACATTACATATAAGTAAAGAATGTATAAATAACATAAATAACTCATTATCACTTAGTTCTAGTTATTTGCAAGATTATCCAAGAATGAATTAGTAGGTAACTAAATTGGACAAACCCTCCCAACCAGCCCTATTAGCCCAACCATTAGTGGCCCTTACCACCCCAACCATTAGCTATATGGTGGTTATGGCAACTAGGGATAAGAAGGGAGTTCTAAGTAAGTCATATTCTAAACCATTAGACATCTCGACACAATAACATAACTCAAACAAAAGACAAACAATCACCATTTCAAAGTGAGATGAAAATAACCAACCCATCATCGATATAAATCAGAAATGGGGATAACTAATGTAGGTTATTAAATGATATAGTAATGGATTAAATAACTAAATCTATTTTTATAGCTTTAAGAAAAACCAACTTGGATCCCCATCCAAGTGTGCGATCCACCTAAGTTGTCTTGACTACAAATGTATAACCCAAGTATACAACATATCAACTAAATACCTAGTTATGTAGGTCTGTTATGGGAATGGTGACCCAACAAATAATGCAGTCAAAATATGCACAACATATAAATTAACAATTATACTTAACCAAGTCACGAATAAAAAATCATAATAATCCAAATAATCCATTCATTAAACCAAGGCATATAATATCTAAAACAACATTTAATAAGTCCAACAAAATTTTAACAATACACAATTATTTAAACCTGAATTGATTAAAAATCATTTTGTCATACAATAAACATTTATAGGTTTGAAATCAAACTCTTATATTCAGATATTATAAAAGTAATTCTAACAGACTTCACTCAAAATCTTCAAAATTTCCAACAAAATATAAACACTTAATATTCATGTTAAAACCTAACATAGGAAAGTCAATAGGTCACACGTAGGAATTCTTACTAAACAAAATGCATAGAATTTCCCAAAACAAAACAACCTATACATGTAATTCAATTAATACATAGATGACCAAAAGATCACAAAAATCCAAATACCAACATACAACAAAATCATCAAATCTTGAGAGGAAGTAATAACCATACAATCAACTAAAATCCCAATCGAACTCTTTACTCCAAAGAACCCATGATACATATATGCACATAGAAATGCAGTCCATGAATTTATAAAGAAACTCAAACCTTGTTACAAACAATCCACGAACCACATATACATATATAAAAATGCAATCAAAGAATATAAGGAAACTCAAGATGATTTTTCCATCATTCCACAACCTTTAACATATATATACATGAAATTGACAATAGAATTACCATGACCCTTTTAAAAATAACCAGTTAAGAATTCATTCCAATAAACCATCTGTAAAAATAGAAAGCTTAACCCTCTAATAAATATAATAGACACCAATATTTTCCCAAAAAGAACCAATAAAGACAAAAATGAACACACAGTCGAAATAAAATAAGGGTTGAGTCCCATTGAATAATATACTGGTTTGAACACACCCAAAGATTACAACATATATATATATATATATATATATATATATATATATATATATATATATATATATATATATATGTATGTATGTATGTATGTATGTATGTATGTATGTATGTATGTATGTATGTATGTATGTATGTACTTTAAGTGCAGGGTTAGTCAAATGACCTCATTTTAAACAAAATATTCAATTTGAGCAACCAAAAGAACACAACAACTTGGTTCTAAACCAATAATGCAATTTTCAAGAAACTAAACCATTCAAATAACAACCAAAATGCATGTAATCCAAACTATTAAAACCCTTATGTAAAAATCCAAGTATTTGAGACAATGACCCAACTAGATAACCCACAAAGTTTTTTAAAATGCACATAGTTAAAAAATAAAATGTTTCCAAGTCAAGATTCAAAAGAATCTACAACTGATACAAAACCAAATATATATATATATATATATATAATCCATTTTGCAATTTTACATGCAAAATAAAAAATTCGATTCATATCGAGTGTTGGATATGCATTTGAAAGTCCTAAGACTTTTGACTACATATGCAGCCTTCATTTCCTTCCAAGATTTTTTATTAAAAGAAAAAATAACCAAACGCAATCTAAAATAACTTACCCAAAAATGTAGAGGAGGAAAAATCACAAAAAACTAGTAAAATAAAATGAATAAACCTAATATTTCCAAGCCATTGTGTAAAATTCTAAAACACGTCTATGTTAAAAAACAATGTGAGCACCTCCCACTATTTTCTCCATTTCTTCTCCATCTTCCTCCTCCTATCCAATATTTCCTCCACCTCCTAACTCTCCATTGCTTCCATCTAACTCCCCATACCCATTCAATACTTACATTTAATGTGAGAAGAGATAAATCATCCTACATTGATGCCAACACTTCCCAAAGCAATCCTGCCAAAATCTCATAATCAATGCAATGGTCACTAAATGACCTTCTAGAATGGTCTAAACCACTAAGTAATAAACAAAACATAATCAACCAAATTAACATTAATAAAACCAATTAACATTAACCATCATTCAAATGTTAATGCCATCAAACTATATACAATGTGACCATCATTTAACAATTAGTCTAGGTAATAGTCCAAGGGGTGTCATGGGTAGATCTAGGTAGGTCCTTAAGAAGTCCATATCCAAGTAAGCAAGTAAATACCAATCAGGTATGTAGGTTCCAATTAAGTAGAGTTCACATGAAATGAGTGGTGATTTATTCATGGAGGCAAAATGATTTTGTTGTGGGTTGCAAAACGATAATAATGGAAAATAAAATGAATCCAAGCTAACATGAGAGAAGAAAACACTATGGTACAAAATAGTACATAAACAAAAATTGACAAGGCACAAAGTCAAGACAATGACATAAAAAATGTATTAAACAAGATATCCAATGATGGGTAATGTAACTACAAATCATGAATACTTATTAGACTTTTTTGATTTATCATAATTCACTATGGTACCCTAATGTACCACTGTCATCATCAACCTAGCTCATAAGATGGTACCTACAACCACAAAAGTACATCAGGCATACCTAAATGAATAATTAATAAATAATTATAGAACTATAATAAAAATATTAACTATAATAGTAATCTATAAAATCATCAAATGTAGAATCAAAATATGCCAAGTTATCAATCATGTAGTCTGAATATCTCTACATCGAATCCAACCATATAATCTAACTTAAGCAAATAAAATGATAGTCAGTTATACATCAACAACAATAATGTTTTAAATAGTATATTAGATCATGAAAAGGTGAGGTCATAATATCCTCCCCCCTCGAAAGGGAGTTGTCTCAGTGACTAGTCAAACGATCATGCATAATGTTGCCTAAAAAGATGTACATCTTCCCAAGTAGCACTTCTTTTAATCAACAGGCTCCATTGTACCAAAACCTATTGTATGTCTCTATTTCAGAACTTAATATTGTGATGGTGTAAGATTCTCACTAGTTTTAACTAGATCTTTTCCTCTTCCATGACCTATAAATGAGTCTAATCCAAAATATGAGATGGATTAAGTAGGTATTTTCTTAGTAAATCAAAATTAAATACATCATGAATCCTTGGTAGAGAAGGAGGAAGATCCAGATGATAAGAAGCATGACTAATATTTTCTATGATGTCGAAGGTCCCAACAAATTGTAGAGCTAGCTTGGAAGCTTTACCAAATTTTATAGAACTTTTTTGTAGTCTAACACGTAGAAAAAGTTTGTCACCTATGTTGAATTCATGTAGAGTTATCTTTTGATCAGCATAACTCTTTTGTGATTTGAATCCACTTTCAAACTCTACCTTATTTATTTCATCTATTTATCATATTCCAATAGTAAATGAGGCCCAGCAACAACTCTATTTTCCAATTTATCCCAGCCAAGAGGGGTTCTGTACTTATGCCCATATAGAGCTTCAAAAGGTGTCATCTTTATTACATAATGGTAAGAATTATGATATGAAAACTCAACCAAATAGAGGTAATCTTCCCATTTAGTTTATTGATCCATGATGTACATGTGCAACATGTTCTCAATCACTTAGTTGAGCCTTTCAATTTGACCATCTATTTTTGGATGATATGAAGAACTAAAATTTAGTTGTGTTCCAAAGATTATAGTCAAATCATACCAAAATCTTGAGGTAAATATTTTTTCATGGTCTAAAATAATAACTTTAGGTATGCCATGAATTCTAGCCACTTCTTTTATGAAACATTCTACAAACATGAAAGCATATTTCGTTAAATTTACAACAATGAAGTGGCCAACTTTAGTGGCCTTATCAATTGCCATAAGAATAATATCATGCTTGATACATGATTTAGGTAGTCTCACAATAAATTCAAGTGAGATTACAACTCACTTTTCTCTTAGAATATCATGAGGGTACAACAACCATCCTAGATGGTAATGCTCAGCTTTAACCAGCTAGCATTCCAAGAATTTTGCCATAATTTAGTGACATCAAGCTTCTTTGTAGACCAAAATTATAGCCTTATCAGCTCATGTATCATCTTCATGACACTTGGATGAGCACAATAAAGTGTTATATGTACTTATTTTAATACAAAATTTCTTAATTCACCCAAACTGGGTACATAAATCATATTTTAATGCATTACAAGGCCATTTATTTCAATAGAATAAACAACAATCTCTTTACTATAGTGTCTTCAACCAAACCTTCTCTTACATCATGGCATAATTTATTAGCAAGCTATTGTTCTAAAATAGTAATTCTAAAATCTTCTTATAAAATTGACAAGAAAGTAAGGTACATGCATCTGTTGAGTGCATCAACCACATGATTATTCTTGGCTTTGACATATGATATGTCTATGTCAAAATTACATAAAAATTACTACCACCTGGGTTGGTACATAGTTCCATCATCTTAAGAGAAAAATTACTCAAGGCTACGGTGATCAAACTTCACCTTAAAAGTTTTCCTAGCAAAAAATGTTTTCATTATTTAAGTGAATGAACAATGGTAACAATTTCCATACCATGCGTGGGATATTTTTTTTCATATTCTTTAATTTTTCATGACTCATAAGCCACAACCTTACCATCTTGGATCAAGATTCCTCCATATATTTCATTAGAAGCATCAGCCCATACTTCAAAGTTATTATGTGGTTCTAGAATAATAAGAATAGGTGTTCTTGTTAGCAACACTTTAATCTTTGTAAAAGCCTCTTCACATTGAGTCATCCATACAAATTTCTTGTTTTTGCATTACAAAGAAGTAATAGGATGAGCTACGTTGGAAAAAATTTCAACAAATCACTGGTAATAACTAGTTAGGCCCATGATGTTGTGCACTTCATGCATATTTATAGGATCAGGCCAATCTTTTATGGCTTTTATTTTTCCTAGATCAACAACAATGCTAGACTTAGAAATAATGTGGCCCAAATAATAAATTTTAGATTCATAAAATGCATATTTGGAGAGATTTCTATACAACTTGTGTTATCTTAGTCTTTTCAAGACTAAACAAAGGTGTTGATCATGTTCAGCCTCATTCTTGGAGTAAATGAGATTATCATCAAGAAAAACTAGCAAAAACTTATCCAAAAAGTATCTAAGTAGGTTGTTCATAAGATTCATGAAGGCTAAAGGAACATTAGTCAAGCCAAAAGTCAGAACCATGAACTCATAATGTCCATAATGAGTTATAATTTTTTTTAATGAATATCCTCTTCTTTGATTCTCAATTGATGGTAACCTGATCTTAAATTAATATTTGAGAAGAATACAACACCTTTCATTTGGTCAAACAAATCATCTATCCTTGTCAAATGATATCATTTTTTAATTATTACCTTATTAATCAAGTGGTAATCAATACAAATCATTAACGTACCATCCTTCTTCGCAACAAAGACTACTGAAGCACCCCAAGGAGACACACTTGGCCAGATGCTTTCGCTATCCAAATTTTATTTTAGCTATACCTTTAATTCATACAAGTCATCCACATTCATGTAGTATGGAGATTTAGATGTAGGGGTAGATTTGGGCATTATATCAATGGAAAAATAAAATTATCGCTTAGGTGGTAAATCAAGTAGTTTCTCAGGAAAGACACCCATGAAGTCCTTCAAAATAGGAAAATATGTGTGAACTAGTTCCTTTTATTTAGGTAATTCTTGCAACTAAATTGCATAAATCTTAAAACTCTTCTTAATATCTCTTTTTAGCTACAAGGTTGAAAGTATTTTATGGCTTTTCAGCCCTTAAATTCCTTATAATTCTACAAGTTTCCTAAGGTCATTAATGCACTGCACTCTTTTGCCCACATAATCAAGTGTGGATTGATGTTCATGTAGTTAATCCATTCCAAAAATGAGATTATAAGACCCTAAATATGTGAGGCAAAGATTCACCTTGGTCTTGAAACCACCAAGATCAAGTTTAGCTTGTTCTATGCATTCAAGAGTAGGTACCTTTTTACCAGTACTAAACTCAACCTCCTAACCTTATCTTATAAAAATAAGTTTGGTTTTACATTGCTTAGTAGTAAAAGGAAATATAAAACAATCAGTTGCACCTGAATCAATTAAAATAGTCAAGGGAAACCCATTTATTGTACCTCTAGTTTCAATTGGAGTGGTATGCAAGCTAGCATGTCAATTATCAATAGCAAGATGTACCCTGTGATTGGATAATTGACTTGATTTTAGTTTAGGATAGCACTTTTTATAGTGGTTATCACCACATTCCCAATAAACAATAGGTCTAGATGATGCTATCAGAACTATATGCATATGTGGTAGGTCCATGGTTATTTTGATGTTGTTCCTTTTTGAAAGAACTAAATTTAGATGATCCTTAAGACTTGAAATTTTTATTTTGATTTGAAATTTTGTTAAATTTTTATATTTACCAAAAAAAATTGGTTTTGATCTAATTTTCAAAATTCTATGTTTATGAGAGAAAGACTCATAGCTTTAGAATGTTTTCTATTTGATTTAAATTCCTATCTTGCCTTTTGACAAGACTTTTCTTATTCCTCAGCATAGTAGGTTGATTCAATTATTTTTACCAAAATCCTTGGGTTAATTGTATTGACATCATGTATCAAAATTTCCTTGAGCCCAATTTTGAACTTAGTAATCTTGGTTTCTTTGTCATGCACATAGTTTACACAAAGCAACAGATTTAGAAACTTGTTCTCATATTTGGTAATAAACATGTTCTCCTAATTTAGAAGCTAAAAATTAGTGATTTTCTACTCCTTATAATTGGCATTAAAGTATATTTTATAAAATTGAGTCTCAAAAATTCACCAAAATAGGTTCAAGGGCTGATATCCTTCAATCACATAGGTGATTCCACCATAATCCTATGCGACCAACTGTATAAACATAATATTTTCAAATTTTATCAAATATTGATGCTTTACATCTTGTAAGAATCCATTGAGACTAAATCTCTCTAAGTGCATGCCTTAAATGGTATACTAGAAGAGGGGTGCGTAGACCATTGGTGCTTCATAGGATTGTTATCCCTTATTGCCACATTATTACCAATCCAACCTACTCTTAAAACCATTCCCTAAGATATTACTCCTCATTTTCACACTTCTCTAGACTTTTTCACTTTCTATTCCCCTTTTCCTCACCTTAAGTCCCTTTTGTCAGTAGGTTGTGTTAGGTCAACTAGGTCGACCCTATACAGTTTTGGGTGATTTTCACTTAGGAACTAGTTTGGCTTTTGGTCAACCTAGCTCATGTCCTAATGAATAATTGTCTAAAATTGTGCTAGGTTGACTAGGTTGACCCTATTGGCCAAGATTTTTAGAAGGGTTTAGGGTCAAATCCACCTATATATACAATATCATTTCTTCATTCTTTCAATATGCAATCAAGAGTTACTATTCACTTGTGATTCTTTACAATCTGCTCTTCCACCATTCTACTTGAGGAGTCTTAGATTAAGATTTATACTTGGATAATCAAGTCTTGTGGATAATTATTGGATGATTTGGCCTTTCTTAGTGATCCTTACAAACCACAAAAACCTCTTATAAATCCCCATTGTTTAATGGAGAGATTGAGTCTCAATGAGTTCACCATTCAAGTACGTATTCTCTAACTTTGTTCCTCTCTTTAGTAGAGAGAAGTAGCATAAGTATTGGCTTCAAATAATATTACTCTTCTTATTCTATGTATTAAGGTTTACTCATGCATAGCTTAATTGATATTATCCTATACATATTTTTATTGTTTAATAACCCTTCATATTGTGCCACAAGATTTGGTGAACACTAGATTAGATTTGCTTTACTTGATATTAGTTTAGGTGAAATATCAAAACTTGAGACTCCCTTAGTGTTATTACATGATTTTTCTTGATTGGAGGCTTTGGAACCCTCCCTATCACAATATATTATGGTAAGAGATCCCCTAATCAGGTCTAGTAGATCCCCATATTGATCATATTTCCACTTTAAAAATGTGTCCCCAATTGGAAGTGTATGGTATGATCTATCTTCTTTGAGTTAGGATTGATTTATAGACATGATGCAGTTTTGATTGCATACATTCTAGTGAACCCAACATGAACTTGACCCTTAAAATTTTTCATTCAACTTATTTCATTATTTTTATCATTTTTATTAGGATATATTTGTGATGTTGGGTCAACTATATCGACACAATACTAACTTATGTGGGTAGGTTTAACACACGATTACATCAATATGAATCTGTTCTATCTGTGCAAGTTCTTGAGGTACATGATACTAGGTCAACCCAATCAACATAGTATAGGTTTTTAGACTTTCAAGCATCTTGTTCAACATACTAATTTAACCTAATTGACCCTATACATTTTTAGGTTGTTAATAATAGGTTGTTGCAAAGCTAGGTTGACATAGTTAGCATAATTTGCAAGTATTAATCAAGGTTATTTAATAGTAATATTATTTTCCTTTGCATCCTCCAACCCACCAATCTTCATTTCTATCATTCTCTCTCTTTCCTTATAGTTATATTTTTCATAGTTTGTAGTCTTTAAAATTTCCCCTATACAGTCAACTAGGTCGACCCTGTCGATGTAGTTCTATATTCTATTTGGAAAGCTAGGTCAACCCTGTCAATGTAGTTCATTTTTAGACCTTTGATTCCATAGTATAGAGGCGACACTATTGACCTTTTTTGTATACACTGTAACTATCATGACACTATACTATGTTTTAAAGTTGAAATTAACTCTTATATGCTAATAATTAGCTCACACTTTCATTTCTTGTTACTTACATGCTTGGAATATATCACATAGTATAATTAGGTGGTTTTTAATATACCATTTAGTTTCACTATTTTCTTTTTTATACACACACTAACAAATCACAAAATCTTAAAACACATTTTAATAATTATCTACCCAAGGCCTACCTACTTTGATTTCATCACCAAGGGGGAAGCTGATTTAGTTTTTTGGCCAAGTATAAACACATGGTTAATGGTATATTTTGGATAAGCACCTGATACCCTTATCCTTGTGATGTGTTAAGTGAAGGGGTCGGCCCCAATACCAAGTCGATACCATTGCCAATATAGATCACTTTCAACCCAAATGTCCTGAAACCATCATTAGATTATTTTCTAGTTCCTTGATTATAGCCACCTTCCTATCACATCTAAAATTATACTCTAATAATATAACAATATTCAGGTTGACCACTTATTTAGCTTTTACTTTCCAAGTTAACTACTTGATCTTTGCTCAATTTTATGTTGTATTGCAAAAATATGCATTAGCCAATGTTGGTTCAAGGTTTTGTGTTGTGTGACTAAATTGAATCAACCCCATTGATCCAATTGATTGTGTGTTTCATTTCATTTTTTGCTTTCATAATTACTTGCAAAATTATTCTTATTTTAGTACATAATTGACCCTATTGACACAGTATTCTTTTTTTCTCCTCAAATATAGAACTAGGTCAACCCAGTTGACTCTGTATCTTTTCCTACTTACTTCTTATCTAGGATATAGAACTAGGTCAACCCAGTCATCCTTGTATTCTGTTTCATCAACTTTCAAACCATGTTCTCTATACTAGGTCAACCCAATCAAATTTTTACCTTTTTTTACTTTCCTTACTTGTTGATTCAATTATTTATTTATCATTCTTAAAATTTTATTAATTTCTCTCCAATCATCATGAAGTCTCCTATGAAAATCTTCTTGGATAGTTTGAATCCATTAAGATACTATATGGGATGTTTATTTCTCCCTCTCTTTCCCTCCCAAGAGAACCATCATTCTTGGGGCACCTCTTACCCTCCTTCATCCATGACCTGTAACATAGTGCAAATCACACCTTAAGATGAATTTGATGGGTCTAATCCTTTCTATACCTACCAAGATAGTTCTCATATTCAAAACCTTCAAACTAATGTGGGAGCACTCCCCCTAATACCAAAAAGTTTAATCAATAATCCCACTAATAATCCATCTTCTAATAACCCTCCACCTAACACCAATTTGGGGAATACTCCTACCAACACCAACCCACATCCTGATATAACTCAACTTCTTACCTAATTTATCTAATAAATGAACATAATACAAAACTCTAACACCAACCAAATGATGCAACTTCAACATCATTCGATTAATATGGATAATCAACCAACTATTCATCCTCAAGATAATCCCAATTACATTCCTCCACCTCTTATAGATGCTTTGGGCAATGTTATTCCTCAACCCATAATGAATAACAAGATGCTTCAAACTATTCAAAATGAGACTTTATCTCCCTTCATTGTGTCTATTGATATTAGTAGCATATCTCCAACTATCAAATATGATGGGACTAAATACCTTGCCTCATTTCTCAAAGCCTTTGAAAAAATTTACAAAGAGTGGATCCAAACTAATACCTTTACGACAACCAAACTCTTAGTCAAAACCTTCACTGGTGATGTATTAGAATGGTACAACTAATTACCCTAAAAATATATTTGGCAACTTGAAGATTTTATGAATCCTTTAGTTAAAGAGTTTTAACACAATGATCTTCCCAAAAATTGTCTTAGCCACTTCATCAATGCTAAGTAATCTCCCACTGAATCAACTCATGACTTTATCAAAAGATGGAAATAATTGGCCCACAAAGCCAACCATAAAATGATTGATGATAACTTATTCAAACATTTTATCACTTCTTTGACTCTTTCTCTTCAATATAATGTTCAAACTTTTGCTCCCTAAACACTTAATGAAACTCTTGACTAAACTAAACATCAAGACTTTCTAATGAAGCAATTTGAACCTAATCCTAAACTTTTAAAAGGATATTTTCAAACACATACCAATGCTATCACTAGTAATGCTCCAAAAACCAAACCTAGAGTTACCAAAGCTGGCATCCCTTCATCTTCTCACACACCACTTTCTATGTAGCAAATTAAACAACTTTTACCACCGTCTAAACCTTTCACTTAGCCTATAAATCCTTATAAATGGTATGAACCTAGTCAATTTTGTCAGTTGCATGCCAACATTCATCATTCCCATGAATATTTTAGAGGGCTCACTAAATTTTCTGTCTTATATGCTTGGTGACTCACTTAATCATGAAGCCATGATCAACCTTTGTCGTCAAGAGTACACCATTGCTTCTCAAAAAATGATAAGTTTATAAATATTCTACCTCCAATAACCAAAATTGTTTTTATAAAACAAATAATAAACCAAATACCAAGGATGTTTATACCATTAATGTTGACTATGAATAATATTATAACAATTCCCAATATGTTAACACTGCCAAGGTTAATTATCATTGCAAGCTGACTCACAAAGATCATGTTACCAAACTTAAGAAACCATATTTATAAGAATAAATTATCAAGGATAATACTAATACTAATATATATTTAGAAGCCTATGAAGAACCACTTCCTCCTTCTGAACCTCTAACTACATCTATTCCTTCAAAATCTAGTTTACCCCCTAAACCTCATGTTGGTTCTTCTTTTAAATCTCATTGGAACCTTCTTGAAGAAATTAACTCTATGCCTTGTAAGATTAAACTTATGGAGTTGGTTTGTAATTCCCCCTATCATCCCAAGTTCCTTATGTGACAACAATAATAAATTGAGGCTTCATCCTCTATCAATGAATAACCACCTTCTATCAAAACTTAACCTACTAATGTAAATACCATTGAAACCATGTGTTCTTCTTCCAAGCCTTCTATTGAATTTATTGAAGAGGACATGATTAATGATGAAATTCTTTTTCTTACTGATGATCCACCACTTTTTATTAAAATAGCCATTAATACCACCCTTATCCATAAAGTTCTAGTTGATGAGGTCTTTGGTATCAATGTGACATCTTTGTGTCTTATCCAAAAACTTGGTTATAACAATGATCATCTTAAAAAAACATATCTTACCTACCATGGTTTTGATAATACTAATCAAAAACCACTTGGGTCAATTTGGCTTCCATTAACCATTGGACCTAAGATCATTCAAACTAATCTTATGGTCCTTGGCTTACCCTTATCTTAATAATATATTCCTTGGTCATCCATGGACTCATCAAATGAGGTTTATTGCTTCTTCTAGTAGCCAATGCATTAAATTATTACATAATGGGAAATGGTATAAGCATGAGGTTGATCCCAACCCATGGACTATTCAACTTCTTAATCCCAAATCTTAGTATTGTATTCCTACCATTCCTAAGATCAATAGTGCTCCTTTACTCAATTTTATTGATATCAATCCTAATTTACAAGTCACTCTTATGGATTTTGATGATGAGGAACCTAATGATTTGTAATATACTTGTAATAATACCAAGTTACCTCCATACATTTCACAGTGGCTTCTTCCTTCTTTACTACCTAAAAATCATATTATTCCTCTTCTTGATGAGATCACTAATTTATCCCCTCCATGCAATGCTCAGGAGTCTTCTTTACCTGAAGATGCTTTCACCTGCAATGATTTTGGAATGGAAAAATTATTTCAAGATCCTCTCATCATGTCTCCACATACATTTAATAATATTAGAATTTCACCTTCTGAAACTCCCCCTGACTCTCAATCTTGTATAATTTCTCCAACATATGATGATAATTACATAATGGCCCATGATCAATATTGAGACTTAGATATCTAGCATTATCAAAAAACCTTAGATAAAATTCATGATTTTAAGAAGGATGTTCATACCATTTCTACAAATCATGAATTAGATCCTGAAGGTTATTTGCCTCCTATCAATTCTCCACTTATTGATACTCCTTGTGTGGTAGAAAAAATTATACCTTTTAAATCTTTGATAATTCTTACATCTCCTTTATCACCTTTAGATCCAATAATTACTTCTAATCCTTTTCCTATCACCGAACCCACCAACACTCTAATATTTTTTGATCCATCTACCTCTCCTACTCTTAAGATTACACTTGATGCCAAGGCAACTAATGTTCATCAGATACATTCTGAGTATGATCACCATGGTAATAAAATTATAGATCTCAAAGTAGATGTTGAATATTATGACTCAAAAAGTTGTCAAAAGTCAAATCATCACTAATCAACTTGTTGCAACTCCTATGCCAGCTACCAATCACCTTCAATATGGTCTTCCAGTGACAATATCCTTTATATCAAAGGTATTAATCAAGCTATCTCTCTCCAATATTAATTTTATAACTTTACCACTAATATTTAGGTAAGTAATCTTGATGAATCCTCTATTCCCTCCAATACTACTAAACCTAAAGTAGTTATCGAGGAGCTTCCTAAAATTAATGTCAAATTGCATGAGGATACTTGGACCCTTAACTTTGATGGTGTTAAATTCCTTTAAGGAGTTGGGGTATGATTCATTATCACAAGTCCTCTTATCAAAATCATACCTTTAAATTTTTTCTTCACCTTTGATTTCACCAACTATATAGTCAAATATGAAGCTCTAATCTTAGGCATGAGAGCTGCTCTTGATCTCGACATTCAATATTTACATGCCTTATATGATTTTAAGATTATTTTACACCAATTTAATGGTGATTACCAACATAAAAGTGAAAATCTCATTACCTATCATCAAATTTCAACCACTCTTGCTAAGTATTTCATCTCTTTCACTATTGAGCCTATCCCTCAAGATCAAAATTCCATTGTTAATTCCATGGCTTCTTCAACTTCTCTCTTTCATCCGCACCAAATTCTTTCTGATCCCACTTTTCTTATACAAATAATAAAATCTCCATCTTCTAATCAACCACCTAATTCACTTATCTACCACATTGAGGTTGTTACCATTCGACAAATCCTATGGTACAAAGACATTATTAAATTCTTGGAACATCAAACTTATCATCCTAACTTAGATTCCCACAAAAAGACATGCATTCATAAACAATATTTGAAATATGTATTTCAATATAACATCATTTATTATTGTAATGATGAAGGTACCTTGCTTTATTTTGTTATGCAAGATGAGGTCCTTCCTCTTCTTGAACAAGCACATGGGGGCATTTGTGGTGGCCATTATAATAGACATGCTACAACACGTAAATGCCTACATATAGGTGATGTTTGGCCTACTCTTGAAAAGGATGTAATCTAATTTGAAAAAAAGTGTAATCATTTCCAACTTCATGATGATCTAATTCATTTAACTCTAGCCAAGATTCAAAATATCAAATCTCCTTGGCCATTATCCATGGGGGGATTAGATCTCATTGGTAAATTACCTCACTCTCAAGATGGGCATATTTTTATCATTACCGTTACTAAGTATTTTACCAAATGGGTTGAAACCATGCCTCTTTTTAATGTCACTAGTAAAACTATTTCCAAATTTATCCTTAATCAAATCATTTGACACTTTAGTGTTCCCCTTACCATCATTTTAGATAATGATGGTAACTTAAAAAATAAGGATGTTAAACAAATTTCATATGCTAAATTCAAGATCAATTAAAAAAAAAATTACACCTTCTCATCCATAATGTAATGGCCAAACCAAAGCTACTAATAAAATTATCAAAAAAATATCCAAAATATAATTCATGAAACCCACATGAATTATCATATTCACCTCTACCCTTTTCTTTAGGCCTATCAGACTAGCATACATACTACCACTATGGAAACACCTTTCTCTCTAGTCTATGGTTCTAAGTTAGTTCTCCCATTATAATTTGAGCTTCCCTCTCTTCATATATCTCTTCATGGTATCATTTCTAATGAAGAGTTATGTAATGCTCACTTTCATGCTCTTGATATCCTTGATGAACACCATCTTTCTACCTTACAATATAATCACCAATACAAGGCTTGTATTTCCAAACAACATAACAAACATGTTAAAATTTGCACATTTAATGTGGGTGATCTTGTCCTTAAATTAGACTACACTCATGATAACGAAGGTAAGTACACCCAAAAATGGTGAGGTCCCTATTTAGTCAAAGATATTCTTGGTCCAAGTACCTACCACCTTCAAACAAATAAAGACCATTTTTTCAAAGATCCCACCAAAGGACAATTCCTTAAGAAGTACTTTTCTTAAACCTTTCCTTATTTTCATGATTTCTATCTATAACTATCTAACACTTTTTTTAGGTCACTTACATGGATATCTTCCTCTACAATGATTCTCTCTATTTATAAACCTTTAGTCCTTTATTTTTGGTCTTTTAGTTTCCCCCTTTCTCTCATGAGTTGCATTGTAAAACTACAGATAAAACCTGGTCTTTCTCATGATGTACCATAGTATTCCTTATTCTCATACTCTTTTTACACACTTTTAAGAATCCCTTAGATTTTTATTTTTATGAGTTTAATTTTAAGACCATGGATAGGACCTATCCTTCCTCATAAAATACCATCTTTTTTTCATGTATTTTCACATGATTTTTGACACCCTCATGAGTCTCTCTTTTATGATTTTTAGTGTAAGACCATGGATAGGACCTAGCCCTTCTCATAAAATTACCATCTTGTAATTCCTTTAATAAGAAAATGTTATTGATCCTTGTTCTCAACTTTAGCTTTTACTTCTTTTGATAGATGAAATTTGCACAACAATTTATTTTAGCATGTTTTCCTCCATTTTCCATATTCTTATGATAATGAATCACATTTTCTGTCATTATTTCCCTTTTTTCCGTTTGTCACATTTTTATGTGATTTTAAGTAATTAAAATTGTTCCATGTGTCATTCCTCTTGATTTCCCTTCCTTCCACTCCACATTGGATAAAACAAGGTTGAAGTAAATATAGCACTTTTATTTCACCTAGAGTTATGAGACTCTTAGACCCCATGCTCTCTGAAGTTATCTCTCTTATCAACCAAGTCCCAAGTATTCAAATGAAATTCATCTTTAGCACCCATGTTTGGTTTTTTGAATCCATAAGATGGAGGAATATAAAAATCCATGAATAAATTTAAAATCCAAATCATTTGAAATAAAATGCAATGATATAAAAAAGGCAACATAAAAATCTCAAAATTCAATATCACACCAAAAGATGTGATTACAAGCACATCTCTAATCTCAAATCAAAGATCGAGTTGGCCTCACATCGGTAGGCTAATAGATTGGAATATGAAAATTCAATAAAATCCATGGTGTTACCTACTTTCTCATGCAAGTACCCAATCTTTATGGTAGACTAATAACTCTGCAAGGGGTCCTAATAAATAAGGAACACATTGTGGGAAGGTAGGTCTATTTTAATTTACATGTATATAGCCTTCATGGGATAATCTATATACTTAATTTGTTGACCTAAGACTTGTAAGGCTAAGAGAAGTTCTTCAGAGTCCTTAAAGTCGACAGTCATCTTGTTTTGACAAACCTAATTTGAGTGTCTTGATTTTGATAAAGAGTTCCTCTACATTAATTTTTCCTTCATTATCCCCTCCACCCATTTAATTTCCCCCCTTGATAGGCAAATTATGATTCTAAATTTGTTTTCCCTTCTTATTCACCTTTTAAAAACATGCTAGCACTACTTTGTTTTAGTTTTATCTATCCTTAGAGTGAAACCACATGTTTGATAAACTATGGATTAATTTCTTTACACCATAAAACTACATTAGTAGACTTGTTTTATTTTACCATTAATCATTTTTTGTATTGCCCTTATATTATGGGCACTTGATTCTATACCTTTTTCCATTATTGAGTGAGTTTGGCTTGTTATTTCTTACTCGACAATGTTATTTTCCCTTTCATGCACCTTTTTCTATTGTTGTGTGAGATAAGAATTGTTACTACTCAATCATCAATGTTATTTTACCATTTAGTTTCTCCTTTTACATTTGATGTTTGATTACCATCTTTTTGACATGTATCCTTGGTTTGATTTGGTGAGTTTACCTTTCTTACTTTAGGTTTACTTGTTTGATTTGTTTGGTCTTTAGTAGCCATCACTTTTTGGTTACCTGATTTACTCTTATTTTTGACTTGGTCATTTTATATAACATATCACTTGTCACCCCAATTTGCCAAATTCCCAAGTACGTCCCATCCTCATAACACTAGTTATCTTGGCTTTCTTACATTTGTTTGTTTTTTTCTTTAGTTTTGTATTCTTGGTTTGTCAAAAGCAATCTCTACACCCTCCATAATCAAAACTAACAACATAACAGACAACCATCTAGTGATAAAGGTAAGTCAAGGTACATATCACATTTACTTTTTTATCATTTACTTTCAGTTATTTTATGCTTTAAAATATTTCAAATTTTTTTTAATATCACCATTATGTGTTCCTATGTTATTTCTCAAATCACCATCCCCTATTTTACCCTAGTGACACATGATGAGCTTCAAGTGGGTCATATGTATACACATAATATTTTTAACTTTTATCAAATAATTATGCTTTACATAATGCAAGAACCCATCAAGACTTAATCTCTTTGAGTGCATGCCTTAAGGGTGAACCAAGAAGTGGGGGTGGATAGACAATTGGTGCCTCATAAGATTATTGTCCCTTATTACCACATTATTACCAATCCAACCAACTCCTAAAACCATTCCCTTCGATATTAATCCTCCTTTGCACACTCTTCTAGTATTTTACACTTTTTATCCCTCTTTTCCTCACCTTAAGTCTCTTTTATTAGTCAATTATGCTAGGTCAATTGGGTTGACCTTGTAAAATTTTGGGTGATTTTCACTTAGGAACTAGTTTGGCCTTTGGCCGACCTAGTCATGACCTAGTGAATAATTGTCCAAAATTTTTGCTAGGTTGATTGGTTTAACCCAGTTGGCCAAGATTTTCAAAGGGTTTAGGGTCAAATATGTCTATATATACAAGATCATTTCATCATTATTTCAATATGCAATCAATATTTATTATTCGCTTGTGTTTATTTATAATTTTCTCTTCTGCCATTTTACTTGAGGAGTCTTAGTTTAGGTTTCTACTTGGAGAATATAATATTTTAGATAAGTATTGAATGATTTGGCCTTTTTTAGTGATCCTTAAAAACTAAAACAACCTCTTATGAAGCCCCTTTGGATAAGGAAGAGATTGAGTCTCGATGGGTTCACCATTTAGATAATTATTCTCTAACTTTGCTCCTCTCTTTAGTAGATAGAAGTAGCATAAGTATTGGCTTCGAATAATAGTACTCTTCTTATTCCATGTATTAAAGTATTACTCATACATAGCTTAATTAATATTCTTCTATACATGTTTTGATTATTTACTAACCCCTCATATTGTACCATAAACGTTGATGAACACTAGATTAGATTTACTTTACTTGTTATAAGTTTAGGTGAAATATCAAAACTCAAGACTCCATTAGGGTTATTACATGATTATGCTTAATTTGAGCTTTATAACCCTCCCTATCACTATGTATTATGGTAGGAGATTCCTTAATTAGATATAGTGGATCCCCATATTGGTCATGTTCTCATTTAACAAATGTGTCCCCAATCAAAAGTGTATGGTATGATCTATCTTCTCCAAGCTAGAATTAATTCATAGACATGATGCATTTATGA
Source organism: Torreya grandis (assembly GCA_037957365.1). Lineage (NCBI taxonomy): Eukaryota > Viridiplantae > Streptophyta > Pinopsida > Cupressales > Taxaceae > Torreya > Torreya grandis. The sequence goes on along the minus strand of JARHVA010002177.1, from coordinate 819,135 downwards.
TTTCATACACCAACTAGATAATAATATTTCACCTTTTATTTTACATTCGATGGCATGTTGTGTAGGTTTAAATATTTATGCAAGTGTACCATCCATGCATTGACTGTATCACCTGATCCCTCACCCAAAAAGGTAGGTGGTGGAAGTTTCTTTAGCTCTTTGATGATTGGGTCAACTATGGTCAAAGTTAGTTCGTATACTATAGGTCCTACTTATCCTATTTCTAATATGGGTACTTCCTCTTGGGATATGACTTCAATATTATTCAACCTTTTCTCTTGGTTGTCAATATTTCCTTGCAAAGTGTTAAGGGTTGTCAAAATTCTATTGAGGATCTCATCATGCTTGTCAATTGGATTCTCACCAACTACATCAGCATTTAGAACCTTGATATTGTTATCAACATTATTTTTGGGTAACTCTTCTTAGTTATAAATAAGGATGCAACCATGATGACCCCTCCTTATCCTCTACCTCTACCCTTAGTTGGGTTAACATTGCATAAATTACTGTGGATGTTACCACCACTCGATCGTGATCTAAACATCCTGAGAATTACAAGTGATAACTTAGTAGATTACATATTTAAAAAGAAAATATTCATTTCCAAAGTTCCCTAGATTAGAAAAATACTCTAATACTAGATGAAACAACCCTAAAAAAATTGGAATTGTATATCAGAGTACACTTTTGGATGTGTGTCAAACCTAATACTTCACTTGCTAATGCAAGTGATAATCATTTAGTACACTCATGTACACATAACCAAAACCAAAGGATGTAAGCTGAGGTAATTAGTTAGAGGTAATTACATATAAAGGGTGTTATAGGGAAGCATGTTACCTTCATTGATGTTTATGGGGTTCAAGGTGTATCGATGTACGCATACATGGATATGACTTGAGCACCATATGTGGCACTCATTCTTCCTCAAAATACCATTTATAGGTCCTTAACTGTAGGTAAATACCTCACTCTCCTTAATGGGTTTCAATTATACTCAAGGATGGTTAATATCTTATTATTAGTTTAATGAAGAAGGATGACTCTAAATAAACTACATTATCATTTAGATTAAACATGCCTTTGTTAAAATTATAGGTTACTTATTGGATCTAATCTCATTATCAAATACTATTTTAGAAAAATAAATTATAAATGGCAACTAAAAATTTATTTAATGCATGTAGATTTATGTTAAACTATCACAAATACATAGCAAAAATATCATAAAATAAATGAGAGTACAAACAAGAGTATATTAAAACTCAAGGTTTTTCAGGCATCTATTAGTTCTATCAGCTAGGGTTGTCATCACCTCGTAGCCTAAAGATCACCGCACCATTACCTTATTGGTTCACATAACACTTAATTAATAGTATGGATGCCATTATTCAAATAAATGAATAGTGATATAGTATATTCAAAAATGTTATTCATTAAATAACTTTCATGGGTAGCCTATAATTGAATTCATGTTATGACTTTCTATTAGCATAGCCAATGCGATATCATAAAAAAATAAGAATTCAAAACATAATACAACCAAGAGTATCCATTCAACTAATCTTTAATCATCTAATCATTTATAAGGTTAAAGGGAAGAACATATTTAACTTCACGTATATTCCAATATTTCCAACTATACAATCACCTTAACCATTCATATAGAAAGGAATTTATTAAAGGCACAATCTTTTTTATATAATAATTTCCATTATCATCTAAGGTAATACATTTCATCAAGTATAATAAAATATCATATTCTAAATTTGATCAAGTACATTCTAAGTTGGTATTCAATAGGGTTTTAAGTGCACCAGATAATTTAATAGTACATGAACAATAGAGAATTTCCATACAAGTAAATGCATACAACTTCATACAAATACGAATTCAATCGAGTTTCAAGTTGAGTGGAACCCAAATAAAATGTTCCACTTAAGGAAATTTTACAATTTAATGTTTGTCATGCCATGGTAAAAAAGTTCAACGATCAAAAAAGGGACAAAAGCACATGCAGTCCAAAGAGATGAAAATATATAAGTATGCATATTGTCATCACTTGATTATACAACATTAAATGAAGTAGAAAAAAATATTTAGCTAACTCATTTCATATGTTTGATTAATCTAACATGGTTTCAAAATCAACTATGTACTACTTCATATAATAATTCTTATTTTAAATACATTTCGAACATCCACTTAACAAGTAATCAACTCCAAAATGTTACCTATTTACATAAACATTTTAATATTAAATGAGAGAATGAAAGTAACACTTTCAGATTTAATATATGAAAAATACATACCTTTATATGCAACTAGGTATGTCTGAATTGTGTATTAGAGGAAACGATTTCTTTTATGCATTCTGTATGCACTAGCAACAAGTGTAATTGGATTAATCAAATAATACATTCATAGTTGAAACATCTATGACATTTTCAAGCTATATATAACCTCTACTGGTTACCAAATCATATGTAAACAAATTCAAAATTACCTATTTAAATGCATCAATGATAATCATTATGCTAATTTACTATATCAAACAAAATCTATATGTTTCTATATCAAGAAAACATATGTATATGTCTGAGTAAATTTTATTCATATTAACTAATATGAGCACATAACCAAATCAAAATATTAATTTTGCATTAATATTATCAATATAATACTCTAAGTTACTTATCAAATATAATATGTATGCTTCCAAGTGAAACTATGTATATGACTGAGTAAATATTTACTCATAATAACCATCAAGTAAATCTAATCTAATAACAAGATCATATAACTAAATCAAGAAACCAATACTACATTGATAATATCAATGATTATTCTAAGTACTTAATATTCATGAAGTCTATAATAACTTAGCATGATCACATAACCAAATTAAAAGAGTGATTCTGCATTAATAATATCAATAGAATACTTTAGCAATGGGAAGGAGAACTATCTAACATTCAATAACTTAGCATATACAATGAGTTACCTTCAAAAACATAAACCACTTCAACATCTCACCATATAAGCAAAATTTAAGCCTTGCATTCTTTTTCTTCATTTCATTATCAACACAGGTTAGCATATCATCCATTATTAACATAATTAACCAATATCAAACTAAGTTAGAATACTAACTATGTTCATGAATCATTTGAGATTTAAATATTACATCAAAGTAAAGAATGTATAAATAACATAAATAAATATTACCACTTACTTCTCATTTTTCACAAGATCATCTAAGAATGGAACAATAGGTAATTAAATTGGACAAACCCTCTCTACCAACCCTATGAGCGCGTCCATCGATGTCCCTTACAACCCCAACCATTAGCTAGATGGTGGTTGTGAAAGCCAGGGATGAGAAGGGAGTTCTGAGCAAGTCAGATTCTAAACCATTAGACATCTTGACACAACAACATAACTTAAACAAAAGATAAAGAATCACCATTTTGAGGTGAGATGAAAATAACCAACCCATCATTGATATAAATCAGAAGTGGGGATAACTAATTACAGGCTACCAAATGATACAGTAATGGATTAAATAACTAAATCCATTATATATGTTTTAGAAAAACCAACTTGGATCCCTATTCAAGTATGCAATCAGCCTAAATTTTCTTGACTACAAATTTATAACCCAGGGATATAACATACCAACTAAATACCTAGTTATTTAGGTTTGGTTTGAGAATGGTGACCCAATAATAATGTAGTCAAAATAAAATACATAATATATAACTTAATAGTTATACTTAACCAAGTCACGAACAAAAAATAATAATAATCCATATAATCCATTCATTAAACTTAGGCATACAACATCCCAAAAAACATTCAATAAGTCCAACATACTTTTAACAATACATAATTATTTATAACTAGAATTAGTTAAAAATCATTTTTTTATACAACAAACACTTATAGGTTCAAAATAAAATCATTATATTCAAATATTATAAAATGAATTTTTGGCATCAAATTTTGCACCCAAGGATACTTTATCAATATCCTACAATTTGATGCAACATTGAATCATCTCTCAAGTTGTGGGAACTTGTAAGAGAGATGAATCTCTAGGATTGAAAGGGCTAGCTCCCTAGATTCTTCTTTAAGTGTCTATCACCTAATCTAATGTTTGTTTATGAAAAGAGTTAGAAGATTTCATAAAATAGAAACTATACTAAATATATGATCCACCAAGACATATCCCATATAATGTCATACTTCTACTCGGCAACAATGCTTTCCAAGACCAATCTTATGCATCGAAGGACCCTAACATAGTGTTTCAATGTGAAGGTAGCATACTTGTGACAATCAATAAGATAACTAACCTAGGGATAGATTACACACCATAGCGATAATTTCATACTTGAATAAGAGATTATTACATTCAACACACTTCACATGACCTGTTAAAATTAGAACTCTTGCTTAAACATGAAGGATAAAAGGAGTAAGGATGATACTATCACTTAGATCTACTATAAATCACTCATACACTTAGAAAAAATGTTCATAAATCAGAATTAAAATGGTATTTAATGTTCAAATACAATGTGTAATGTCATATTATCAGGGATTCACCATACCAACTGTGGTCTCCTTTACAATGGCTCAATATATAGAACTTGGGAGAAGAGAGAGAGAAGAGAAGTTCAAAAGGCACAAGGATAGGTGTCCAAAAGATAAATTAGTTACAATGCATGTAGATGAATAGATGTGGTGATCCATAAAATTTTAGGAGTGACAAGCTTCATTTCCAATCATCCAAAACATGCAAAGTAGTCAAGAAACTCCTCTTGCATAGAAAATTGCCCCTCATGATTAGCCTTCCAAAACTACCTTATCATTTCAATTGACCAAGTATTATGATGTATTTTAGTGAGAGGGGTTACTAATAATCCTTCACATGAATTTTATATGTTCCTAATCATTCCTATCATTCTATCCATGCACCATCATTCAAGACAGTCCCAAAAAGATATCTTTCCATGCACCTTTCACACTTGGCACCTAAAAATTTCCCAATTCTTCAATTTTATCCATGAAAAATGGTTAATGACACTTTTAAAATGTGTTCATATAATCATTTTCAATAAATTATCCTTAAAAGGCTTTCCAAATTGAAATTCACCACTTTTTCCTAAGTATTCACTATCTACCCACTAGACTGGCTAAAATGAAAGAGATGGTAGATAGGCTTAGGATATTATAAAATTTATCAAATTACCATTATTACTTATAAAAATTCCTAAAATGTCCCCCAAAAGTGATTTTTCCTCTTGAAATTTCTCCATGCCTACAAAACACAAAAAAAGGTCAATAAAAAAGCCCTGTTCTAGCTTATTCTATATAGTTACATACACCTAAGTAACATGTGGATAATATTTGGATCATCTTATACATCATCCAAGTGTTTTTATGACATTTCTCTTGCATTTGGATGCTTCATTTGCCTCCTCTTCTCAATCAGGTCCTTAAAGAGGGTTTTCAAGGGTTTTGAGTGAATTTTAGTCTTAACCTTTGTTCATAAAGGTTTGACATTGGAATATCCTCAAAATTCCACTAAGGTATACTCAAGGACCCTATATAACTTTTAAAAATACCTCAGGGTCCCATGCATAATATCATGAAAGTTCCAAGCACTCTAAGTTGGCCTTCAAGCTCCTTTCTTGCATTTTGGTAAGGTCTGAGCATTCCTTAGGCCAAAATTGGCTTATTGAGAATTTTTCATACCAAAAAAAGGTTTTATCACTTCTTTATATTCCATAAAAACCTGATACAATCCATATAATATCTCACCAAGAGCTTAGAATTAAATTGACCCCTGTTTAGAGACTAGGTTTAGACCTTGCCAATAGGTTTGCCTACACCCTTGAGCTAAAAATGAGGTAATAGTAGATTTATTTTCATATTATGAGTTTAAAAACATTTGTATTATTCCCATAATAATTATCAAATCACATAATAATCTTAACTAAGGTCAAAAATTAAAATGACCATCCTTACCAAGCCCTTTGCTTACCATTCCTTCTCATGGTGACTGCAACCTTTGTAGTGTAGGGTACCTTATTTTATTAAAAGGATTATATAAAGTTTTTTTTAATTTTTTAATTTTTCCTCCATATTATCCAACATTTATTTTGTCTTTTATTTCCTTTTGGCCATCAATTTCACCATTTTTCCCAAAACTGTCATCCTCATGCATGAGAAAACTGCCCCTAATTTGAGACAAAATAGAGATGGTTTTTGATATTATCAAATCCAATAAAACTATTATAGAGTTTATAATATTTACTAATTATTATTTTTACCAATTTTTAGCTTCTGAATCCAAGGATAAACCACCAAACTCTTCAAATTCCCAAAGCAGACCTTGAACCAACCAACTTGTGAAGGTAGGTAGGGTATAGGTTGTACTTTGGAGGTTTTATGGATTTAATTGAGATTTTTTGTGATATTTATGGATAATAAATTCCTCCCATGATGAAATTAAATCATATTATGACCTAATTTCCCCTTATACACTTCTTTATGCTATTGGAAACATAGACTAGGTCTATGACTACCTAGAAGGGGAATCACTATTTAGGCCTAGTTGTACATTATTTTGAGCTTTGTTTTGTATTTATAAACACAATACACACCTTATATAATTTTTAAATTCTAATTTATGTGTTTATTCATCATTTTTATAAGTCTAAGCTCCATCATTTGCATCAATTATCTCTTATTCTCAAGATTAAGCCATTTGCTCATTGGACTGAGACATCCTTAGGACTTTGCCTGTAGTTCTAGGTATAATATTTTTTGATGTTTGTGGAAATTATTTCCATGATTATTATTTTATAATACCATCCTCATTCTTTTAATTTCCTTATAATCTTTCAAACCATATCAATTTTATGTTTAGGTCCTCAACTAGGATACCTCTACCTTGACTGTAACAGTCATGTTCTGCCCCTGTAGGTGTGTCCTTAGGAAGATTTAAGAATTTAATATGGTGTATTTAGGTTTTTAATGAGTTAATTTAGGTCAATTTTCATTTTTTTAATCCAACTCCACCAATACAAACTCATTTGGTACAAGGAAAACCTTACATCCAACTCACTATTTATCTCAGTTGTAGGTGCCAATTTACATGCTTGTAGGTGTATATATGGAGTTTCTACCCTTGATTTTTATGTGATAAAACTTATTCAATTCCCTTTAAGGTTAAAATTTTATTTTAACCAAAATTCTCACCTTACAACCTTTAAAACACCATGTAGCAATCAAATTAGATCATTGCCCAGTATGTTGGCTATACGTATTTATAGGTATGTATGTTGTATGAACAAGGGAGTGTGTGGGGAGTCATCACACCAAGTTACAAATTATATTGATAAATATTGTCTCACAATAATAACTTGGGTAATTTATAACCACTCATACGTGAATATATGCTTAATGGTCAACTTGATGAGGAAAGGGCTACTTTTTGATCTCAGACCTGTAGAACTTATTAAAGTCTTATAGTATGTTGGAGCATGGTTTTGAGTTGTTCAAACACCATAATTATTTATTGTTTCATTATCTCTCCCTCAAAAATGGCTATCCCCATGTTTTGACTTATCAAAACTCACAATTCACCTTCCCCAAACACACTCTTGAATTCCCATGCCAAAACATAAAAAGATGCAAACTCTTTATTTTGTCCATTTAGGGAAAAGGTCCCTATATTAGTCTCCTTCATTGGAAAATTATTCTAAACACCATGATTTGTATCTAAATGTTATTAATCATGTTTTTTATGCCACCAAATTACCTCATAAAACTTATGAGGGCTCAACCCTGTATAACACCTCCATACAAGCCTCTGCAACTCTGCAAATGACAATTAGAGAAATGCACTTGACTATATGTGAGACAATGAGGGTGATACACCACTAAAAAAAACTTAGGAAGATATCTCTTAGGTGTATTGATGTATATTTTACCATGACAATAAACTTGGACATAAATATACTCCTTTAGGCATCAGCATGACATCATTAAGATTGTAAGTGGGTGTCTATTAATTGTGTATGGACAACAAGTGTGAAATGGAGGAACAAGATGGAAAAATGGCCTCATGAGCATATTAAGATTATTTTAAACCATCTACATACATTATGTATTCATGGAAACCTTGAAAAAACATTGAAATATCATGTTCAATGTGAACATCCCCATTCAAGGTACTTGTAGATGTATACAAAGCAGGCAGTTTGCAAACTAATCAAGCCTGTAAGAGGATCTTCATGTTTGATGACTAAAAAATCAATATAATCATGAAAAAACTATGGATAGTAACTATATAACCTTTAGTAACACCTAAAATAAATAAAACCACCAAACCAAATCAAGAAAAATTGAGACAAGTGCAAACAGTGACCCCCTCATGGTTTGAAGTGCATAAAAAGTTTCCTAGACTATTAGCCATTGTTCATAAAGGTTAAGGCACAAAGTTAAAAGTTATTATTATGAAAATTAAGTTTACTTAGATTAATATCCACCCCCAGAAGCACTCTTTCCAACTCCACTTGTACGGGCCATGCCAAGTGCTTGAAGTTGGCCCTTCTTTGCTTTCCAAGAGAAAATAGAGGAAAAGAATTGTAAATGGACTTTTTTTCATTATAATTTCAAAAAAATAATGTAAAATAGTTTTGGGAGGTGAAGAGTCACTCCATCCACGTTTTTAGTTGATGGTGGACTCAATAAGTTCATACAAGTGCCCAAAAGCCCCTAAAATCAAGGAGAAACTACCATTTACTAAACATAACTACTTCTTGGCTAACATCTGACTAATCCTAACATGATCCTAACCTCTTCCACATTTAAAATCACCTTGGTGACAAATTTTATTGCATGAAAGTTTGTACAAGTTATTAAATGGGCTAAAATGTGACCAAAAGGCCCCTTTTTGCATATGAGACATAGCATATGACCAAATTATGACTTGTAAACATATTAAAACATGTCAATGACCACCTCAATATATTTGTAACATAATTTTATCCTTTTAATACCTTTTACTAGGGTTGACCAACCTTTGACTTTAGTTGACTAGCCTAGTACAAAGAGGGTGGACTTCAACAAGGACTAGGGAGAGGACAAGTAAGACAATAGACCAACATGACACCCTATAGGACACATGGGAAACTTATTCAAAATTTAAAAATAGTAGGAGTTGACTAAATTTGACTAGAATTCAAATTGATTCAATAAGAATTCCAACAGACTTCACTCAAAATCTTTAAAACTTCTTGTAGAATATAAACACTTAATATTCATGCTAAAACTTGAAAAAAGGTAAGTCAATAAGTCACATATAGGAATTCCTCCTAAAAAAATGCATAGAATTTCCCACAACACAACAACATATATGTGTCATTCAATTAATACATATAGGATCAAAAGATCACAAAAATCCAAGTACCAATATCTAACAGAATCATAAAATTTTGAGAGGAAGTAATAACCATACAGTCGACTAAAAACCCAATCAAAATATTTACTCTAAAGAACCCATGATATGTATATACACATATAAATGCAGTCCATGAATTAATTAAAAAAAATCAAACCCTTTTATAAATAACCCATGAACCGCATATACATATATAAGAATGTAGTCAAACTATATAAGGAAACTCAACATGATTTTTCCATCATTTCATAACCTTTAACATATATATGCATGCAGTTGATAATAGAAGTGCAATGACCCATTTAAAAATAACTAGTTAAGAATTCATTCCAATAAACTATCCACAAAAATAGAAAGCTTAACCCTCTCATAAATATAACAGACACCAATGTTTTCCCAAAAAGAACCAACAAAGACAAAAATAAACACACAGTCAATTTAAAACAAGGGCCAAGTCCCATTTAATAATATACCAGTTTGAATACACCCAAATAATATAACATATATATATATATATATATATATATATATATATATATATATATATATATATATATATATATATATATATATATAAAATTTAAGTGCAGGGATTGTCAAATGACCCCTTTTAAAACCAAACTTTTAACTCAAGCAACCAAACAAACACAACAACCTAGTTCTCAACCAACAGTGCAAGTTTCAAGTAATTCAACCATTCAAATAACAACCAAAATACATGCCATCCAAAATATTAAAACCCTTATGCAAAAATCCAAGTATTTGAGATAATCATCCAAATAGATAACCCACAAATCTTTTAAAAATGCACACAATCAAATAATAAAATGTTTCCAAGCCAAGATTTAAATGAATATACAATTGATACAGAACTATATATATATATATACATAACACTAGACAAAGTCCAAAATAGATTACCCTAAAATATAGAGGAGGAAAAATCACAAAAATATAACAAGATAGAAAGAATAAACCTTGTATTTCCAAGCCATCATGCAAAATCCAAAAATAAGCCTATGTTAAAAAAACTAGTCGAGCACCTCCCATTATTTTCTCTATTTATTCTCCATCTTCCTCCTCCCATCCAATCTTTCCATCCACTACCTAACTCTCCATGCCTTCCATCCAACTCCCCATACCCATTCAATGGTCATATTCAATGTGAGGAGAGAGAAATCCTCCTACATTAATGCTAACACTTCCCAAAACAATCCTACCAAAATCTCCCAATCAATGCAACAGTCATCAAATGACCCTCTATAATGGTTGAACCGACTAAGCAATAAATAAAACATAATCAACTAAATTAACAATAATAAATCTAATTACATTAACCATCATTCAAATGTTAATGTCATCGAACTATATACCATGCCACCACCATTTAACAATTAGTCTAGGTAATAGTCCAAGGGGGTGTCATGGGTAGGTCTAGGTAGGTCTTTAGGAAGTCCATATCTAAGTAAGCAAGTAAAGTCCAAGTAGGAACGTAGGGTTCAATCAAGTGGAGTTCACACAGAAGGAGTGTCAAGTTATTTGTGAAGGTGAAATGAGTTTGATACATGTCATAAAATGATAATAACAAAAAACAAATAAATCTAAGCCAACATGCAATAATTAAACACAATAGTAAAAAATAGTACACAAATGAAATGTGACAAGGCACAAATTTGAGACAATGACATAACAAATGAATTAGATAAGATGTCTAATAATGGGGAATATAACTAAAAATCATGAATACCTATTGGACTTGTCTAACTACTCAAAATTCACTCTGGTACCCCAATGTACTCCTACTATCATTAGTCTAGTTCATAAGATGGTACCTTCAATCACATAAGTACATCATCCTTAGCTGATCATATAATCAATAAATAATTATAAAAATGTAATAAAAATATTAACTGCAGTAGTAATCTATAAAACCATCAAATGTAGAATAAAAATATGCCAAGTCATAATCATGTAGTTTAAATATCACTACATTGAATCCAAACATATAATCCAACTTAAGCAAATAAAATGGCAGTCATTTATACATCAACAACAATAATGTTTTAAATAATATATTAGATCTTAAAAGGCAAGGTCATAATAAGATGTTCTATATGGAGTGATGTGGAGACTCAATAACATTGATCTAGGTGTGAATGGGGTAGAGAGAGGCATTTTAGAATCTAAATCATGTCTCTGAAATAGGGGCCTCACTAATATATATCTTCATGGTAGAGTATGTGTACATGGTAATGTTGTAGAAGTATAACTCACCTACACTGGTGGCTCAATTCATATCTAAGATGTGGTAATGGATAAAACTATTACTAGTGATTACTATGTATTTATATATGTATTAGGTAAAAGATACTCATATGGAAGGACCTTAGCTATAACAACTTGATTAGCATGTATATACTTAATGCATCTATGTACGATGGAGGGAATGGCTCAAAGCTGTTATATCTAATGCCTACCCAATAACATATCAAATGTGTTGGCATTCAGTACCACTATGTTTTTGGTGGCCACATTATGGGACCAAACTATAATAGAAGTATGATCTCCCCAATGGAGATCTAGACATGGTTATTAAATCCATGAATAACTATATCTATTAGATAAATATCTTGATCTGGATATCCCAAGTGATGTAAAAGTGTAATAATACACATATTAATGCTTAAACAATTATCAACCATGACACTCAAAATAGGAAGATGAGCAATGCAAGTTTGTACAAAGAGTGCATATAAATATAATTCATCACCAACAATATCCTATTCTAAAAATGTAATAAGAGACCTAGTTGGTACTATAGTATGATACACACCAATGATATTATGTAGAGGGTGTGTCTATTATATGAGTATGATAGGATGCCAAAGTGGATGTGCCTAATAATTATAATGAAAACCTTAAGTGTTTCCTATCTCATTATCTGTATGATTTAGAAATAGATCATAAAATATTTTCATTTCTTTCACTTTAGTTTTATTGTGCTTTTGTTGTTTTTATAATAGTGCTCACATCAATGATATTAACCTCTATCAAATCTTTGATCTTATGTTGTAAGATGGTGCATTTGTTTATAGTATGGTTAGGGTCACTATGATAATTATAAAATGCATTGGAGTCATAGTTATTTGGAAGAGGCCTTGTCATATCAACCTCTTTGATAGGAGAGAGAGATATGACATTACATTCCAAAATTTGCTAGAGTATGTGAGATGCCAGTTCAAGAAGATTTGTAAAAGGTCTCCTTGGAGGAGCTAACAAAACCAGATGATGATTTGGCTCTGATGCTACATTAACTATTGTATTTTGTTCATTCTTGTTTTCATAAAGCCTCAAATTATATGGGGGCTTATTTGCCCTCTTATTAATGGAATCCAACCCAATTGTGTACTTTATCTTTCCCATGGAGACAAGTTTGTCTTCATGTTCATTCATTATATGTCATAAATCTATAAGTGATAGAAACCTTTTGAATAATATAGATACATGTAATGATGATAATAATCTTTTATTAAATATGTCTTGGACTTTTGTATCTACCATAAGGCTAGTCATCTTTGCTAATATGGTTTTATATGACAAGACATATTCAACTATTGGATCATTAAATTTTTAATTTAGTTGAGCAACTTGAACATATGAAAATTTGTCACTGATGTTGATCAAAAAAATATCTACAAGTGGATTAAATGTTGTAATAGACTGATTAGGGAGATCATATAAACATCATAATGTATAGTCCTTTAAACTATGAGGGAACAACTTAGTTAGGAGCCAATCATTGGAAAAGTAGTCCAAACATGCTACATGAAAAGCATGTATACGATGCTCTAGGTCACCCTTACCATCATATAGAGTAAGCTTGGGTGCCACAAATCTGGATGGCTTAGTAGTTTCCACTATATTTTTTGTCAATGGTGTATGCAGGAGCACATGAGAGTCCAAGGCATGATATGGTATAATGGCACCCTATTGAATATGTAACACCTTGGCTTGTAGAGAATGGATATCTTTCCTAAAGGATTGTACATCTAAATATGAGGAATGCGTACTAGTAATATGAGGTATTTCCACTGGTGGGAGTTGGCTAGTTATAGTAGGTTGTAAAGTTTGAGCTATCCCAATAGTAAGTGTAATAATATTAGCATCTATGGGGTTAGAGGATTGACCTATAGTGGACATCATGAGATCTTATTAAATACTATGTACAAGGTCATCTTGCATATATGAATTTTTATACATGAAATATTTAAATTATCTCTTATTGATCTCATCAAATCGGTTATTAAATTCCACCATTATGTTGAGAAGTAGGAAAACAAAAAGTTATATATTTCAAATGTTTAAAAAAAAACTCTATGAAAGATTATAGAAATAGAATAATGAATCAAGTCTCATATTTTGAAATTAATTTACTGAGCATATAAAATAAAATTATAAAAACCCTAAGAGCATCTAAGGCTAGGATTTAGACACTATCTAAAGTAAGTTTGGTTCACCAAATGATTTATCTATTTTTAGAATTATTAAATGTAAAGCCCTAAGTAGATAAAGAGCTAAGTATATAAATCAAGGAATAAATATAACAATATCAACAACCACTAATTTTTACAATAATTGATTTATTTGTGTAGCCTATAAATAGTAATAAATTACAAAGGAGATATTAAGAAAAGTGATTTAGACAAACAAGTGGTAAGCTAGAAATTGGTACAAGAATAGTGTAGGTCATCATCTATAGGGAATAAGTGTCAAATTCCTCTTTGAATAGTAGCATAGTTCATTTTTCAATAACGCACTATGCTAGTGTCAGCCTATACCATGATAATGACCTTAAGTAGATGGAACAATGAGTTTTTGAGAGGATGTTTTCCTTCTTATGAGAAGCCTATGTCTATATCATTGAGTCTTGAATCACTGTCTATTCTAAATTTTTGATTAATATCGATGTGAAATCTAAGCCTCAATGCTTGTTAGGGTTTTCAGGAATGCAACTATAAGTAAAGTGGAATTAGTAGGGTAGGTTTGATGTGATCTAAAAACCCCATGTGTTGAGCATTGCCTACATACCAATACCTCAGAAGGGGATCAAGCCCAATGTAATTATCCCAATCTAAGTTCTGGTGAAAGTGCAAGTGAATTATATTATGAATGCTAGTTTGAAGGCTTTAAATGTGTATTCAGACTAGAAACATGATTAATTTGAGCTTTAGGCTATTGTATATGTGTGTACACATAAGAATGGAATAATAGGGATCAATGACCTTGATTTACATAATTATTTTTGGGTTTATTCATGATAATTACATCTATTTTTAATCCACTAGATAAATGAATAAGATTCATGTTTATATAGTGTTTTGGTGCTTGTTGAGACATGAAATGAGTCTACACTGACCTAAAATGTTATGGGAAGTGGAAAGATGTTTTTTAGGGGTAAAGAATGTTGAGGTTAAATAGTACAACCCCTTTACTAATATCGTAGTGCATTATAGACCAAAGGGCCACACTATTGTTCAAGTGGATGGAATAGATGAAAAAGGGTCCTATATGCCTAGGAGATGGCCTAATGTGGCTTTTTATATATCTAGGCATGGGCTAAGTGCACATATAAGCTGGAAAAGGATTAAAATATGCCTTAAGATATGTTTAGGGATAAGCTAATGATAGGGTGGTATCAAGTGATACTCATTGTATTAAAATGACATTTTAGATGACTAAAAATGACTAAAAAAGAGTGTAGAAAACATAATTTATCTTTCTATCCTCTTTGCAAAGAGTAATTTAAAATTTTAGAAAATCAACAACCATGTTTATTTGTGTAGATAGTTAATTTAATGATAATTAAGATTAAAAATATAATATTTGATTAATTTTATTAATTTAGGAGTTCATGAACTTGTAATATGGATACATGGATTAAAATTATATTATGACACATATATCCAATTACTATTAGCTAGGGTAAATAATGTGTGAAAAATTATAGTAGAAGCTTAATTAATTAAGGCAATAAACAATGATGAATGTTTTTCAATATTTATAAGTGTATATTGAATAGCATAAGATTTACTAATACTTGTCAGGATTTGAACATAAAAATACACACCAAAAAATGACATTGATATCACCCAGAAAATAGACATTGATCAATGAAGGCTTCTAATATTGTGATTTGCATTTGTGATGTAAGTAGGCCTCTTTGCATTCTACCCAACTATGTCTTTTATGTCTCCTTGAAACTTTATAGCCTTCTTATACTTATAATCTTATTAATTCAATCCTTTCTTGCACTAACCTTCTTAATTGTTTTAAAAAATATTATTGATCTTATCAAGGTTATTCTATACCCAAATTCTAACCTTTCATCATTTCCTTACTTCTAATGTCAATCTACTATAAACAGACTTCTTCTACAAGGGTTATCTAATAGGTATTCAATTTACTTATAGGTTTGTCCTCAATCTCATACTATTTCTTAAATAAAAGACATTTTTTTTAACTTTTGGGTCTCTTTAAGATTCAATAGGTTATTTAATTCTTATATAGGTCTCTAACTCAAAATATTGATCCTTGACCTTTCATAAATCCGAATGTTACATTAGCATAGAAAATAGTCTCATTATAAGCCATGTCAATTAGGATTAGAGCTTACAACCTCCTCTAATAGGTCCGAACTCTAAAATTTTCCTTTAAATACTTAATTAAGGTTATTTTAATTTATTTAAATTCCTTCTCACTCAACATTCACTCAACAATCTTATTTCTTATAGACCTTTAACAAGAAACCAAAACTAACAATCTTGAGACATTGTCTTTCGAGATCTGAACTATTTTTTTATGGGAATATGAATCATAATTCATAATTTAAATTTCATAAAATTTTATTCATACATTCTTTTCCATATCATACATGCTAATAAATAGGATTTACAATCTTCTACAAGTCGAATTCTCAAGGAGATTTGAAATCCTATTATTAAAACCCTATTTTGAGATCAAATCAAGTCTGTAGAAAAACACACTCATGTATATATTTTTATCTACAAATTATTATTAATTTAAACCAATTTCATTATTTTAAAAACATGCTATGGTAAATACCTACAAGATTTCTTTTACTTTTGATGAATTGTTTAAATAATATTCAACTTTTAATGGGCTTAAACCCTTATAAAACCCTCACATATGGGTCTGTTGACTATATTTTGGAAATATATTTCTATAAAAGTGTAACCACTTTCAAAACTTCATATACATATTCATTCAATTTCATTTCAAATTTCATACAATTTGGATGGTTAATTTAAAAGATATGCAAGTTTGTGTAACTCAAAAACTTAGTTTTCTGTATATAGGCCGAGAGCAATAAAATAATAAAAAATTGACATTTATACACTATCAAGAGATATTTTTGGTTGGGTTAAGACCTATACTTATTTATATTTCTTTTAAAATATCCCTCTAGGCTTATTGATCACAAAAATACATAAGAAACTCCTTTTTCTCTTAGCATGTGTTGCTCAAAACTGTATTTCAAACTTCTACAAACTAAAAAACACAATAAGAGCATGAAGTAAAATAAAATAAATATAAACATTAAATTATGTTTTAAAATTATCAATATCATGAAAAATTCTTTATTTTATTCATATGTCTTCAGCTTGATACATATAAACCCCTATAGACAATGATTAATCTTCACACAGACCTAGAGACATGCACCGCCTCTTATTTTTTTGCCTTCCTCCTTATCATGTATCCTTTTTTCATTATTATCTTGGTTCCTAATCTTCATATCAATAAGCTTATCACTTTTATAAACTTAGTTTTTTCTTTTTCTATCAACAATAATCTCTCAACCTCTATGAATTATTTTCAAACTTGCCTAATTTGATCTTCTTATGTTGTATATTCCTTAACATGGGTTAAGAGATCATTAAAAACATTTAAAGCTGATATAATGGTTGAAAAAAAATTACCATATGTAATTTAACCATATTTATCCCTTACATAAGGATATAGACTCATAAAACATGATAAAACTACTTAAACTATTCAAAATAAATTCTTTTTTCTTTTTAATTTCTCATTTTGATGGGTAAATAGAAAACTAAAGACTTTGAGAAAATCATGGGGTTTTGAAAACTCAAAATGACATGGACACACCACTTATACCTCCTAAGCATATAAAAGTTAAAATTTGACATAATTACATAATTAAAATTGATCACTTCAAGATGCTTCTACATCATACTCCCTAGGTGGTAAAATTTAAGCTCTTGCTTAAATTAAGTTTAAATTCATTTTCATTTTTTTCTAGTTGTGTTGTAATTTCACATTTACTCTTTATTATGTTACACTCTTCTCTTATTGATTGTATTTTTCTTCTATATTTTTCTTTTTAGCTTTATCCTTCAAGATGAGGATGTCTTCTCTTATAACTTGTATATTCTTTACTTGAGCTCTTTTAAGAGATTTTTTCTCTATGATTTTCAACTCCTCAACTAATAAACCTACACACACAATTCAAAAAAGAATTATTTATAAAATATATATATATTTGGGTCTTATTAAGTGTCTCTTGCAACCACACTTGTATTTCCAACTTTCAAATTGAATTATCAAATGTTTTATCTTTTTTCTCTTCTTCACTTTTTATCCTTCCAAGCATTAGCTTAGATGCCTCTCCATCATAATCCACTACTTCCTTATTCAAGGTATGATCTAATGATTCTATTTCAACCTCTAACTACTTTTCACTCACATAGATAAACAAGTCATTAGATTTTAAATCTTGTGTCCTTTGTATGGACACTTCTTCCTTCAAATACTCCTTATGTAAAATTTTAATGATATTTATCAGGTGATCTTCCTATTATACATCATATTATTCATCTTGAAATTTGAAATCTACTTCTTTATTCACATCATGTACCTATTCTTTGTCACTTTAATCTCTCTTGATTTTGATTTCATCCTCTTGGTTGAGGATCATTCTTTTCTCTTGATCTTTATGTTGTACTTATACAACTAGATCTTTTTGGTTCATTGCTAATTCATCTTCCTTGTCCTTGTTAAAATTTGATGCCTCAAATTGGACATTTTATTCTATTTCCTACATACCTGTAATCACATAATTAAACATAATGTTATAATCAAAACATTGAAATCTGATTGCCTCTTCAATTTTCTTCTTGGATTTCTCTTCTATCACCCTTATCATTCTTTTCCATTTTATGATTTATTATTTCCTCTTTCTCCTTTTGATAATCTACTTAATTTGCTACTAGTCCACCTTTATAAATATGAATCCTTGTCTTGATTGATTTTGGATTGATTTTTCCAAACCTTGCATTAATCCTTTATATTTTGCTTCATCTCATTTATCTCTTTCTAAATCTCCTCTTGTTTTATCACCTCATTGTTCCTCTATATTTGGTCCTTCTCTCTTTTTATTCCTTCCATTATTTTTCTAGGTATTCCTCTTATGCCTGACCCAAAGTCTCTACTTAGTAGTTTGACACCTCCAAGTCTATATCACCATGGATTTCACCTCCAAGTATATTTCACCTTATATTTATTCCTCTTGAGCCTTAATATACTCTTATTCTTACCTTCTTAAGCCTCAATGAAATATAAGACTACATAACCTTTCTTAGCTTCTCTTTTCTCAAACAAACTTCAAGTTTCTTCACTCTTATATTTATTTCACACTTTCCAATATCTTTTAATAATATTTGTGATGTAAAGAGACATCATTCTCTGCTTCTCATGTACCTCTAACTCTGATACTTACAACTATCTTTCCCTTCTGCATTCACTCTCTCTCCTAGTTCTTGATACTTGAAATTGTCAAGTCATATTATCTACTTCTTTGACAGACCTATTTGCCTTATATATACTTCTTTGATAATATATACCTTATTTCATTCCAATTCAAAACCTCATTTTTACCTTAAGCTTTCTTATGCAACTTGTTCTTTCTTTAACCAAGGATCATAAGTACAAATGTTCAAAACTTGATTTAAAATACTTTGAATTAATGAAGATTATTGTGATCATATCCCTAATCATTCTATCATGCTTTTACCATCTCAATAAACCACACAACTTTCAATCACAACCCTTCAATCACTGATCACTTCTTATTCTTGTTTGCATTCTCTAGTAGCCTTTTTTGGATTTTCTCAATTTCACGAATGGGTAATATTTAGTCTTGAGAAAATAAGATACTTTTTGGACACCCTCTATCATTTACCATCTTTTCATGAAGTTTCATGATCTATATCAACTTATAATTATACTTTTTATACCTTTACCAGACCTAATTAGGTCTCTCTTGCTTTTATTTAGACACGATCATCATGAAACCATACTCATAAGTACCATACAAGGATAAAACCTTAAAATTTTCTTAATACACATTAATTCACAAATAATAATCAAATTTGGTGGATTTAAACTAGTATAATTTCAAGATATTCATGTTTACTAAAGAAACCCTAACCTAAAGTTGCCACTACCTACACAGGCATGAGAGGCTTCAAATTTTTATTTCATTAATATTTATTTTTATCAAACCTTTCCAAGACCTCATTAAGGTCTGAATGGTCTATTCTTAACTTTACAAATACTTACTTTCTATTGATAATCTCTAAAACACCCTTCCAACACCTCTTTTTAACAAAATTTCTAGTTTCTTGATAGATTGATAGGGTTCAAATAAGTCTACAGTCCTTCCAATTGAATTTTCTCACTTTACACCACTAAATGACTCAAAAACAACTCTAATCATCCATTAGTAACCTATACTCTCTCCTTTAGCAAATTCAACACATTTTACTTGTTACAAACAAAGTTACTCCATTATGTCTTCTCTTTAGGGTTTTAACCCTACATACACACTGAGAGGTCATTAATTGGTCTTATTTGAGTTTGACTACTTATTTATGATTCTTGATCATTTCATAGGGTTTTCCTGACCCTGATACAACTCCTTTGAATGTTCTTGTATCTTAACTAGTCTATTAGAATAATAAACTCACTTGTCCACTTCTTAACTGTGACTGTGAACTCAAAAATTCAGTCCACAAATATTATGTAATTAATTAATCAATACCCAGGATAACTAGTGATCATATAGGGACTATATATATTATAGACACCTTCAGGATTCTCTCTGACAATCTTCTTTCATACAAACAATCTCCTCAACTATTGAATATTTACCCTTTCTATCTATCACCTCTTTGTCTACAACACAAAACTATTTTGGTCATACAAATTACTCTTCAAGAACATGTTACTTCATTATCAAACATCAATAAATAATTATAGTAAACTTAATATGAGAATATACAACAAAAATACTCATTATTTATTATATTTATGATGAATATATAAATAAAATAGTTCAAGGTCCTACTCTGTCCTTCATGGATAGTACCAAATCTTACTTATTTATCTCATTTCTTACTTTCCACCTTAAACCTCCTACTCTACTAACTCTCTCTATGAATGTATCTCCTCCCTACTTACCAAAACTTGATGCATTCTTCCTACATACATGAGAAACTACTTTCTTGATAACCACCTTTTATGATAACTACCTTGACATGGTAATTTTATTCAAGACTCTTTGGCTATATCATTTTCCTTATGATATGCATGTAATACACCTTATTACACCCACCTAGACTCATTTATGACCTTATAGTAACACTTAATAACATGACACTTCTTGACACCTACACAAAATACTCCTAAACACACTAACACAATTTAAATATTCAAAATGCCCATTTTGATGGGAAAATGTGAAAGGGATACTTAAGGACACCTATAGACTCTTCTAAAGACTAAATCCTCTTATAAGGGATGCTAAGAGACCAAACACACTTACTCATGACTAGATTTACATTGCTTACTTGATGCTCCTACATCATACTCCCTAAAAATAAAATATTTGTGGTTTATTCTTCTTTCTGGTCTTCCAATTCTTATTCTTTAGATCTTCCTTATTTATTACTGCTCCATCATGCCTCAAATTTTCCTTATCTATACTCCTATGTTTGCCTACATCAAATACGATTATGTGTCTTTGCTTCCATTACTTCTTTTCACCAACTAGAACTTGATGTGCACTCATACATTGATCTTTTCCTCTATCATATGGGATGTATATGCCCCAAAACACTGTTAGTACACATGTAATCTCACCTTCCCTTGTTATCATCTTCATTATTTCAACAAAAACAAATGTAATTTCTTGCATACCTACTATCTCAATGAAATTCAAGATTCCATATGGTTCTATGTCTTCAATCTACTTCATTGCTACCATCAAAGCTTCCCCTTCATCTTCTTTGTCCTCTATCATGTGGACCTCAACTGCTACAATATATACCTTCTCTTCATTCTCTATAATTTCACCATTTTAGGCTCTTTTTAAATCTTAAATTTCTATCTCTATATTATTTTGACTCTCATAAACAAACATGTAATCAAATTTAATACCTCCTTTATTGAATTGTACCTCTCTTTCCAAGCCTTCAATGAGGCCTTCAAACTGATTTATTTTTGCTCTATCTTTCTCATCATCTTTTACACTTTCTAAATGGCCACAAATGATGTCTTTATTCTTACTCAAGTTAATCTCACCCTCTTCAAGGTATTGTTCACCTTCATCTTTTTTCTCATTATGTTGCTCATTCTTGCACACTATGTTTCTCATCTAAAGTCTTTTCATCTCTTTCTTAAGTTGCTTGCAAAGAAACCTTTTTTGCTCTCTTTCCTCTCTCACAACTTTCATGTTTCTTCTCTTCATCTATATATTTATTGGACACTTGATTATTTTCTTCTTCATGACCCATCCACAATATGGGTTCTCATTTCCCTTTATTTTTTGTATTATGAGCATCAACTCATATAACTACTACCTTACCTCTATCATTTATTTTTACATCTCTTTCCTTTTTTTGTATTCTTATGCATTTATCTCTTTGTGATAACTCATCTCATCCTTTCCCTATTTTATTTTTTATTTTTCTTTATTCATCTTACCTATCTCTCAATATTTTGGTCTCTCTTGGACCTATACCTCTTTGACAAGTCTCCTCTACTTGCCTCTTATGACCTCACTTGGGTCTCTCTCACTCTATGACCTCACTTGGGTCTATCTCACTCTCTTATCATTTTCATAGGACTCCTCTTTCTCTCTCAAAGATCTTTTTGAGCTCACTCTTGAGCTTCCAACATCTCTCTCTCTCTCTTATCAAGCCTCACTGGCTTCAAGGTTGGTTACCACACTCTCAACTTTCCACTCACACCTCAACACTTTTCATGAACATATCAAAACCTCAAAATGAAAACTAAATCAAATATGTACCTTTTTTGATTTATGATTGTCTTTCTCCTCATCCCAATGAAATTACTAATTTGATACCAAATGATGTAGAGATACATCATTCTCTACTTCTCGTGTACCTCTAACTCTGATACTTACAACTATATTTCCCTTCTGCATTCACTCTCTCTCCTAATTCTTGATACTTGAAACTATTAATTCCTCCTATCTACTTCTTTGACACATGTATGTCCCTTATATATACCTCTTTGATCATATCTACCTTGTTTCATTACAATTCAAAACCTCATTTTTACCTTGAACTTTCTTATGCAACTTATTCTTTCTTTGATAAAGGCTCATAAGTACAAATGTCTGAAACTTGATTTAGAATAATGTGACTCAATTAAGGATTTTGGGATCATCTCCTTGATCATTCTATCCCAATTTGAAATTATCACCAAACCACACAATTTTCAATTACAACCCTTCAATCACTGATCACTTCTTATTCTTGTGTTTATTTTCTAGTAGCCTTTTTTTGGCTTTTATCAACTGTACAGAAGGGTACTATTTAGTCTTGAGAAAATAATATACTTTTTGGACACCCTATATCATTTACCATCTTTCCATAAATTTTCATGATCTATATCAACTAATAAGTACACTTTACATACCTTAACCAGACCTAATTAGGTCTTTCTTACTTCTATTCAGACATAATCATCTTGAAACCATACTCAAAAGTATCGTACAAGGACAATACCTTCAAAATGTCTCAACACACATTAGTTCCCAACTAATGACCAAATTTGGTGACTTTTAACTAGTAGAATCTTAATATATTCATGTTTTCCTAAAGAAACACTAACCTAGGGTTGTCACTACCTCCATAGGCCCAAGAGGCTTCAAATTTGTCTTTCATGAATATTTCTTATTATCAAACCTTTCCAAGACCTCATTAAGGTCTGCCTAGTCTATTATTAACTTTCCAAATAATTAGTTCCTATTGATAATCTCTAAAACACCCTTCTAATTCTTATTTTTAACATTTTTTTTGGACCAAATGACTCAAACATAACTCTAATCATCCATCAGTTACCTATACTCTCTCCCTTAGCAAATTCAACACATTTGATTGGCTAAAAACATAGTTACTCCATTATGCCTTCTCTTTAGGGTTTCAACTTTGCATATAGGTTGAGAGGTCATTAATTAGTCTTATTTGAGTTTGACTACTTATTTATGCTTATTGATCAATTTATAGGGTTTACTTAACCCTAATATAGCTCCTCTAAATGTTCTTATATCTTAACTAGTCTCTTAAAACAATAAACTCACTTTTCCACTTCTTAACTATGACTGTCAACTCAAAAACTTAGTCCATAGAGATTATACAAGTTATTAATCAATACCCAAGATAACTAGTGATTATATAGGGAGTGTATATATTCCACACACCTTTAGGGTTTGCTCTCATAACTTTATTTCATAACAACAATCTCCTTAACTATTGAATCTTCACCTTTCTATTTGTCACTTATCTATCTACAACACAAACTTGTTTTGGAAATATAAATTACTCTTCAAAAACATGTCTATTCATTATTAAACTTCAAGAAATAAATACAATATATTGAATATGATAATATACAACAAAAAGACTCATTATTTATTGTGTTTATGATGAATATATACACAAAATAGTTCAAATTCCTACTAAATCCTTCATGGACAGTACCAACTCTTCTATATTTGTCTCATTTCTTCCTTTCCACCTTAAACCTCCTACTCTACTAACTCTCTCTATGAATCTATCACCTCCATACTTACCAAAAATCATTGCATTCTTCCTATATACATGAGAAACTACATTCTTGATAACCACCTTTTATGATAACTATCTTGACATGGTAATTTACTTCAAGACTCTTAGGCTATATGATTTTCCTCATGATATTCATGTAATACACCTTCTTACACCCACATAGACTCATTTATGATCTTATAATAACATTTTTTAACATGAAACTTCTTGACACTTACACAAAATACTCCTAAACACACTAATACCATTGAAATATTAAAAATGCCCATTTTGGTGGGAAATGCCTGTTGGGTGAATATTTTGTCACCAGCTAATTGATGAGAAAAATAGGTCACTTCAACCAAAGCATAGGGAGATTGGTCAGCCAAGTGTGTAGGTTTACCACATCAAAAGGGGACAAATCTCTCCTCTCATCAAGGGGACGTTCCCTATAAATATGAGGGACTATATATATATATATATATATATATATATATATATATATATATATATATATATATATATATATATATATATATGTATATATATATATATATATGTATATATATATATATATATATATATGTATATATATATATATATATATGTATATATATATATATATATATATATATATGTAGAAAATAACACTCAGGGGTAGGACAACACCATCCATCTCTATTTTTTTAGAGATAATGTTCACTAACAAAGGAGAAATCTAGGTGGAAATGTTGAAGGCACTTCTCTTCTTTAAGAAGTGCTCTTACAGCAAACAGCCAAAGTTCTTTCTGGTAGGTAACAAGTATCTAGTAACAAGGGGCGTAGTAACTAGCAGATTGAGATGTAGCACAAAGTCTCCACCTTGACTACCCAAGAGTGAAATACGAAGGATAATGAGGGCACAAAGTCATCACAAGATCCTTTACATAGAAACAAAAATAGACAAACACACTAAAGGTAATTATGGCAGCATAAAGTCTCTCCATAGTTGGCTTCAGGACACCTTCCTGATTACTTCCACTAGTTCTACTTATTTCATTAAAATAGACAAGAACACATTCAGGAAATAGACATAAGAACAATCCCCTAAATGACATAAGCTATAACAGTACAAAGTTTGAGAGTAACCTACTTTCTCATTCAAACAAAGAAATATGATCAACAATCTAAGCTCAAAGTCTCAGTAATTACCTTTCAATTTTGGTAGAGTTTTTCTTCTATAACCAAAAAGATCTCCTTAGCATATAATAAGAGATTACAATATATAGCAGCCAAGAAAGGCTTGGCGCTTTGTTTCACGGAATGGCCCATGCTGCATTCAATGCCTTGAATGCATTTTCAATTTTTTCAAGGGGCCATGCTGGAATAGGGTGTCTACCTTAACTATGGCATGTCAATTCATCTCAAATATCTTCTCTTCTACATGGGTTGTTTGGTATTTTTCTTGATGTCTATGCAACTATCCACTTCGCCTTTACTCCAAGGGAAAAAAATAGGCTACACTTTTAATGCTTGCAAGCTCAAATATCTAGTTGGTGGACTATTCCACCTACTGGAAATAACTCCTACATAGATATTTCTAGTCTTTCCCTCTTTCCTATTACAATTTGAGCTCTCGAGCTATCTTTTCCCTTTCTGCTGGCTCCTTCAGCTCCTTCTTCAGTTGGTCACTGAGTTTGTTTTCAAGTTTGGTGTCACATTTGAAAATCAATGGATATTTCATTACCCTTAATTTGACCTCTGTGGGGACGTCATTGGTTCAATGTTTCAATGGTTCAGGTGGCCTTCTCAGCTCCTTGGTTCCATCACTTCTTTGGTTCATTCGCTTGAACCTTCTCTTTGGACTGGTCTCTAGAATCTTTTGCTTCTTTCCTTTGCTCAGAGCTTTCTTTGAACTATTGAACCCATTGAACCTGTGAACCATTTTGGCTCAAGGTCCAACGGTTCATCTTCTTCCTTAGAAGCCTTTGTTTTCTCTAAGCCTCTCAAGCTTTGAAAGAGTCTGTAGAAATAAACCTATAGAGTCCATAAAAACAAACCTATGGAGTTTGTAGAAATAAGTCTATAGAAATAAACCTATGGAGTCCATAGAAACCAACCTATAGAGTCTGTAAAAATCAAGCTTGTAGAGTCTGTAGAAACTAGCCTACAGAGTCTGTAGAAACGAGTCCATAGAAACCAGCCTACAGAGTCCATAGAAATGAGTCCATAGAAACTAGCCTATAGAGTCCATAGAAATGGGTCTGAAAAGTCCATAGAAACATGTCTTTGACTTAATGTCTTTGTAACCTTCCAAAGGGAAGGTGTCCCTTTGGGCCTTGAGAAAAGTCCATTTCCTAGTCGCTAAGAGCCCCTCGCAAGGGTACCTGCCCTTTAGGGTCCTTCGAGGTCCTTCAGGTGGTCTTCAAGCGGTCTTTGTCTTCAATTCCTTTAGACAAAATGTCTGAAGGAATTCCTTTGGATATTTTGTCTAAAGGAAATCTACTCTTGCCTTAGCCACTTTCCATCAGGATTTTGATCATTCCTTCAGACAAAATGTCTGAAGGATTTCCCTTTTAAGATTTGGCTGTGGAAAATCTTTTCAAAAGATATCTCTTTGTCTGATTTTTCTCACTACCCTCCACAAGGGCATTTGCCTTTGGTTCACTATCCTTTGTAAGGGTAGTTGCCCTTTCGGCTTTGGGGCATTCCTTTTAGCTGTTCATTTGAACTGACTGATTGAACCAACTTTGGTTTAACGGTTCAATAGTTCAAACTTGTGTTCCACGCATTCAATTGACCACTTGAACCAACTGATTTAAACCAACTATGTTGAACCAACTACATTGAACCTTTGAACCTTTTTGGTTCAAGGTTCAACGGTTCAATGGTTCAATGTTCTTTCTTTTCGCTAAGTCTTTTAAAGCCGTTGAACTTGCTGAAGCGGTTGAACTTTGAACTTTTGCCGAAGCACTTAACTCTTTAAGCTTGTCGATGTCATTGAACCTTTGAACCATTTTGGTTCAAGGTTCAATGGTTCAACGGTTCATTCTTTTGTTTAAAGCTTGCCGATGAACCTTTTGGTTTAACCTCGACATTGAACCAACCTTAAAATTGTCTAAGTGTTGGAAACTTGTTTCTTTGAGAGAGCTCGCCTGTTGAAGCCATTAAACTTGTTGAACCTATTAGTCCCTTAACTTAAAAAGCTTAAATAATGAATAATTTGAATGCTAAGAATAATTTTTGAGAAGGGAAGAAATAATTTTGGCCGGCAGGACCAAAAATGGTTCATATGTTGTCCCAAAAATGAGTGACAGATTTTGGGAACAACAGTTGGCTCCAATTGGGGAACTTCCTTCAGTTGAAATTTGGAATAGCTGAGGGGAGTAGAAACTAGAATCTCCAGTGCCTTCAAGTATGTCATTGGGCTATAGAGTCATGCCAACCAAAAAAGAAAGGCACCAAAAATGAAAATGAAAAGCACAAAATAGAACTAAAGACTATACAAATATACATATGTACAAGTGATCTTATCTGATACTTCAAGAATTGAAGTGCTTCAGATGCTACCCATTATGAGGTATAGAAAAGGGTGTGTCATCTAGGTACTTCAATAGGAAACTATTTTTACCATTGAGCTCATGGATAGTAAACAGGCCTCTCCATAGGGAATCAAACTTCCCATGCATTCCCTTTGGTTCTCTCCTTTTGTCCTATAACAAAACTTGATCTCCAATCTAGAAATCATGGTTTTGTATTTTTTGGTCGAAGAGCTTCTTCACCATACTTTGATGTGCAATGATTCAGTCCACCACCATAGTTCACTACTCATCTATCTCAGTTAAGCACATGATCCTCTTGTCAATGGAGCTTTCATATGTCTAATCTTTGACTGCCCTTGCCAATTTCAACGCTGGCAACTCCAAGGTGATTGGTATCTCTACATTGAGACCATACAAAAGTTGGAATGGTGACATACTTATCACCCTTTTGGGTGTAATTCTATCTACCCATAAAGCATCAACCAATGTTTTATGTCATGTTTGTTGGTTGTCATCCACCATCTTCCTGATGATGGTCACCAGGTTCTTGTTGCTTGATTCTTCTTGGCCATTCCCTTGTGGAAAATAATCAGAAGAGTGGGAGAAGGTAATCCCATAATAAAAAAAAAATTGAGTGATCTTATGAGAAGAGAAATAGGCTGCATTGTCTGTGACAATCTTGGTTGGGACCCCAAACCTAGAAATGACGTTCTCCTTGAGGAAATCGCATATTACCTCTAAAATAGCATGCTTGGTCAGAATTGCTTCCACCCATTTGGTGAATTAATTTATAGCTGTGAGGACATAATCATGTCCAGCACTTAAAGATGGGTTTATAGCACCAATGAAATCGATTCTCCATTGCTGAAATGGCTCTTCTATGACCACTAGCTTGAGAGGCAAAGCAACTAACTTAGGTCTTCCAATGAACTATTGGCATAGTTCACATCTTCGTACCCATTTGTATGCATCCTAAAATAGAGTAGGCCAATAATACCTAGCTCGTAGAATCTTATAGGTAGTTACAGGAGCAAAAAAATGTCCTCCATAGGCCAGATTATGGAAGGACTTTAAAAGTTGGTTCTGTTTTTCTTTATCCACGCAGCGGAGGAACACTCCATCAAGGCTCCTCTTATACAGGCCATTATCCCAGAGGAAAAAATTGGTAGCTTTCAATTTAACATTCCTCCTTTCTTTACAAGGCAAGTGAGTAAGACACTCACCATAGGTAAAAAAATGAGTAATATTTGAATACCACTCATTCGCAGTGGAGACAAAGAGAACTATTGGTGTGTCTTCCACTTCTATTTCTTCATGCCTGTTTCTTCAAGTCTATTGTTAGAAATCAATTGGCAGAGGCCCCTTCCTTGTACAAGATTCATTGGTTTGATAATGAGATCAAACTCCTAGATTTTAGCAATCCAATTGCCCCTCTTGGTTCCAAACTCTTATTGAGTTTTTATGGATTTGACTATGGTATCAGGAACCAGGGCAGTAGTGTGGGAATTCATATGTAAAAGTAGAAATGCTTCACTACCTTTACCACTGCATAATAATGCTTCTCCATGTTTGAATACTTTAGCTCATGAGCTTTGAGAGGATAGCTCATGAAGGATATAGGAGATTCCACACCTTCTTTATTTTGTTGAACTAGAATTGCTGAAAGTGTGTGCTCAGAAGAATAACTATATATGGTGAAATCCTTGGTATAATCTGAACAAACCTAAATTAGGGCATGGGAAATACCTATCTTAATGTCCTAGAATGCCAATTTGCCTTCTTCAATCTAGCTGAAGGTGTCCTTTCCTTTCATCATGTTTACAATATGGTGAGTCTTCTCAGCAAACTCGGGGATGAACCTTCATAAAAAATTCACTTTTCTAAAGAAAAAGTGAACTGCAATCTTACTTGTAGTTAGGGTAAGTTCCTAGATAGATTTGACTCTTTTTGAGTCAATATTTATGCTTTCTTAGGATATAATGTATCTACGAAGCTTCCCTTTTGTTACTCCAAAAATAAAATTCTTAGGATTTAGAGAAATGCCATTCTGGTGGCATCATTCCAGCACTTGTTGCAAATGGTGCACATGATCAGGGCGATGCTTGGAAAAGATGGTCAAGCCATCAAGGTTTACCACAATGAACTTACCTATTTCATCTTTGAAAGCAAGGTCCATTGCTCTCTAGAAAGTGGTGCCAACATTTATCAAGCCAAATAGCATTCTTCGATATGCAAAGGTGCCCCAAGGTGTGGGGAAGGTAGTATTATGCTAGTCTGCTTCACCAACTTCTACTTGATTATACCCTAAGAAGCCATCTAGCATTGATAACATCTCTGAACTGGTCACTATCTGAAGCAGTTGGTCCATGATGGGCAGAGGATAGTTATCCTTTAAGGATGACTGATTCAAATTCTTGAAGTCTACGCAGAGGTGAATTTTTCCATTATTTTTCCTCACAAGTACTATGTTTGTAATCGATGTGGAATGATAGATTGGGAAAATTATCCTAGCATTCAGCATTTTTTGTATTTTAGATAGAATAGCACTTGATATCTTTAGATTGTACTACTTATATTTTTTCTTGTAAGGCACCAAATCACTTTTGAGATGAATTTCATGGTGAATTTCTTTAGGTTTGAGTGACTTCAAATCATCATAGGAGTATGCTAGGACATCCATGTACTAGCAGAGTAGAACAACAAATTTTAACTTCTCTTCTGGAGTGCAACACTTCCCAATGTTCACCATCTTGGGATTTTCCTTAGTACCCAAATTTATCTAATCAAACTCCTAAGAGGAGCTTGAATCTATTTGTTGCTGTTTGATGAACCTATCATGTTTGTCAAATAAATTCTCAAGGGAAACCAGGCCTTTTGGGATTTTATTCCCTTTAAGTTGTAGGAATTCTTCACCTACATCTGAACTTGATTTAGGGGCTAGTTCAAGTTTCTGAGGCTCACTGCCTTCAAACTAAAGCTGTTCAAATCTATATTTTTGTTCCATGAAGGCAATGATTTGGTTGTCACCATTAAATACTTGCCAATGATTGGCATTGTTAGGCACACTTGGTCAAAAGAACAGTTTGATAGTGTACTTGTCTCCTTTAAAATTAGGGTGGGGAACCAAAAGATTTGCTGAAATAACCAATGCATTAGCTCGATCATTGAATTCTCTAGGAACTATAGAGATGCTAAAAGCATCAAAACATTTAATTTGATCCCAAACTAGATTGTAATAGTGGCACAATCTCTCATTTTTGGTTTGGTATATGTTTCTCACCTGACAAACCACCAGCTTAGCATCTCCTTTGGCATAAAGGAGCTTGACACCCCTATCTTGGGTAGCCTTCAATCTAAGCAATAGCGATTCATATTCAGTAGTATTATTAGTATTGCTAAATTGTAATTTATATGAAGGAAAAATATCTTCTTGGGGAGATATCAACACAATTCTAGCTCTTGAACTGGTAGAGGAATAGCTACCATCAAACTCTAGTAGCCATACCTCATCAGAAGCTGACCTTACCTCAGATTCCTCTTTGTGTGGAGGGGAGGATTCTTCTACACTTGCACTAAGTCTTGTTACCTCTTCTGTTGTTTTGCCTGAATCAATTTTTTTATTGTCACCTTCGGGAACTTTATCAGCTAAGATAGGAGCATCCTCTGTAGTCAAGAAGTAATTACCCATGCTTGAAGACTTAAATACAATTTGAGCTTCAGGCACTGATATTTGAGTGAACACATATTTTACTTCCTTATCAAAGAGCAGCCTCTACATAACACCTTTGCCTGGGATCCTTGCCTTAGATAGGTCCATGCTCAACTCACCACCAACATCCTTGCAGAAATTTCACCCAAGAAGGATGTTGTATGAGGCTGGGATGTCGGCCACCAAGACTGTCATCTTGATCCTTTTGTCTGGGAATGCTATAAATGTAAATTGGGCATCCTTGATTTGTCCTAGTAGTGGCACTTATTTATTCTCCATAGAGAAACATCTCCCAAATGTCTTAATCAGTGTGTGACCAATGGATTCAACTACTTTGGTAGGCATGACATTGTTAGATACACCTGATTCTATGATGCAATTGTTCAATTGATGTCCATTTATCAGTAGGGAGACATAAAATGGTTCAGTCTTTTTGAGAGTAGCAAGAGGAGCAATGACAAGGTTATTTTGGGTGGTTGTGGGAGTTACCTTTGGAATAGCTGGTCCTACAGGGATGGTTTTATTCTTCACACATTCCACTAACCTATCCAACTACTCAGGGTTAGATTATAGGAATTCAAATTCAGACATTTGAATTTTAGTTTTTTTGACATGGTCGACTATGTCAAATGTCTGAAATGAATTATGAAGAGGGGAAAGGAGTTCATCTTTCTATTTTTTTGGAGGGGGGGATTGATTTGTGAAATTGAAGTTGAAGGTGAAGGCAAGTTTGGGGTACTTACTTCTTTAGCAATCACCGGGTCCTTTGGCTGGAAAGGCAGAGAAGTTTCTCATTTGGCAATTGAAATTGTAGGTTGAGGTCACTCCTCTATTTTTTATTTATCACTTGATGGACTGACTGATTCTTAGATTAGGTGAACATAGTGTATGATCCCTCAACTGTTTTACCTTCACTTTTGGGTTCATCCTAGTAATTTAGGAAACCAATGTTGGAGTCACTAGCTAATTCTTCTTCTCCCTCTATGAAGAGATTAGAATCATCTTCTGAGTTTAACTTAGTTTGGAAGGAGAAATAATATTCTACTTCAAGATATCCAACTATTGAATTGGTTGGAGGTGCTTCAATGTCCAATTTTTCCTAACTGGGAGGAAGACGATTTGGCTGCCCTTGATTCCTGGCAACATTGCCTTGGTATGACTAATTAGGGAATGTCCTCCTTGGTATATCTTTGTATGAAAGAGCAAAATAAATTCCTTGTGCCATTTGCTTTCTAAGATCTAGCAACTCATTTTCTAGCTTTTGCACCATTAGATCAGTGGTGCCTGTAGATGGATATTCTAAAGATGAAGATTTTCCTCTATTAAAATCTCTCCTTATCTTTCTTGCTAGGATAAGGTCATGTTCCACCTTAGTAGCCAAGTCTTAAGTAGCAGCAATGTCTATGTGGCTAGCACATCTCAACAAAAAAATCACTTCAAGTAGCTGTGAGTTGATGAAGAAGCATTTGGGATTCTCAAGTGTAGGCTAAGCAATCATGGGAATCATGTTCCTTAGCTTGTCAAATTTGGCAATGAAGTCCTCATGGGTTCATGAGGTTCTTTCTTCTTTTATGTGAGCTGGGCTAGCAGGGCATGTGCATCTTCTACAGGTTTGAACCTTGCTTCAAACTTAGCTTTAAGAGTGTTCCATAAAGTCACTAACTAAGCCTGCAGATGGTAAAACCAGTCTATAGCAGCACCTTGCAATCTTTCCACGAACAGCATGACTGCTACATCCTCATATTCCATGCCTATTACACCACAAGATATGTTGAAAGCTGAAATGTGTTCATTAGGATGAACTCTCCCATCACCAAATAATTTAGGGAAATTCTTCTTTGAACTATGTGGTAGCTCATGCAAAGGTGGAGTTAAATTGAGCGGGCCAAAAGAGTTACTCTAAGGGCCTTGAACTGCCATGATTTGATTATGGAAAGTGGGGATAATAAATCTAGGTAGAGTATGTATAGGCAAAGCTCTAATACTAGCAGAAAAATAAGATCTACCTTGTATTGGTGACCTGATATTTGTAGGAGGAAGACTCCTAGTTTGTTGAACTTGAAGTTGTGGAGGAAACAAATCGAAATTGCCTTGCTGCACCAACTCAAAAACAGGGTCAACAACACCTTGGGCTCTCTGGATTCTTGTATAGCATGTATTGTCTAGATTGTAGAATAAAAAATGGAAAATGACTAGCCTTACTTTAGTTTAAAGCTTGAGGTTTCAAATTGTGCGCTCTTCCCCAATGGAGTCACCAAAAATTGTTGGCATGGAGCCGGCAGAGAAGTGACTTTTGAAATGAAATATTCGATCTCCAGCATCTCTGGTTTTTTAGCTCAGAGTATATAATGGAAATGGATAAGGCTATAATTATAATGGATAAGACATAAGTGATGCTTCAATCTGAAGCTTGAGGCTTCAAATTGCACAAAATTGATGTGTCCCCAGCAGAGTAAATGGATATTGAAAAAAAAATGAAACTATTCATTCTTCCCCAGTGGAGTCACCAAAAACTATTGGGTGAATATTTTTTCACCAACTAACTGATGAGTAAAATAGATCACTTCAACTATAGCATAGGGAGATTGGTTGGCCAAGTGTGCAGGTTTACCACATCAAAAGGGGACAAATCTCTCCTCTCATTAAGGGGAGGTTCCCTATAAATATGAGGGGTTATATACTATATATATATATATGCAAAAAATAACACTCATGGATAGGAAAAAACCATCCATCTCTCTTTTTTTAGAGATGATGTTCACAAATAAAGGAGAAATCTAGGTGGAAACACTGAAGGCATTTTTCTTCTTTCAAAAGTGGTCTTACAGCAAACAGCTGGAGTTCTTTCTAGTAGGTAACAAGTAACTGGGGGTGTAGTAACCAATAGACTGAGATGTAGGGCAAAGTATCCACTTCAAATAACCAAGAGTGAAATACGAAGGATAATGAGGTCATAAAGTCATCCCAAGATCCTTTACACAT
Organism: Torreya grandis; assembly: GCA_037957365.1. Taxonomy (NCBI): domain Eukaryota; kingdom Viridiplantae; phylum Streptophyta; class Pinopsida; order Cupressales; family Taxaceae; genus Torreya; species Torreya grandis. The sequence goes on along the minus strand of JARHVA010002177.1, from coordinate 784,269 downwards.
AAACAAAAAATAGACAAACACGCTAAAGGCAATTGTGGAAGCACAAAGTCTCTCCACAGTTGGCTTCAGGACACCTTCCTGATTACTTCCACTAGTTCTACTTATTTCATTAAAATGGACAAGAACACAATTAGGAAATAGACATAAGAATAATCTCCTAAATGACACAAGCTATAACAGCACAAAGTCTGAGAGTAACCTACTTTCTCATTCAAACAAATAAATATGATCAACAATCTGAGCTCAAAGTCTCAGTAATTGCCTTTCAATTTTGGCAAAGTTTTGCTTCTATAACCAAAAATATCTCTTTAGCATAAAATAAGAGATTACAATATATAGCAGCCAAGAAAGGCTTGGCGCTTTGTTTCATGGAATGATCCATGCTGCATTCAATGCCTTGAATGTGTTTTCAGTTTTGTCAGGGGGCCATGCTAGAATAGGGCATCTGCCTTAACTATGGCATGTCAATTCATCTCAAATATCTTCTCTTTTGCATGGGTTGTCTGGTCTTTTTCCTGATGTCTATGCAACTGTCTACTTCACCTTTACTCTAAGGAGAAAAATAGGCCATGCTTTTAATGCTTGCAAGCTCAAATATCTATTTGGTGGACTATTCCACCTACTAGAAATAACTCCTACACAGATATTTTTGGTCTTTCCCACTTTCTTGTTGTAATTTGCGCTCTTAAGCTATCTTTTCCCTTTTTGTTGGCTTCTTCAGCTAGTCACTGAGTTTGTTTTCAAGTTCTATGCCACATTTGAAAATCAATGGATAATTCATTACCCTAAATTTGACATCCACAGGGATGTTATTGGTTCACTATTTCAATGGTTTAGGTGGCCTTCTCAGCTCCTTGGTTCCATCGCTTCTTTGGTTCATTCACTTGAACCTTTTCCTTGAACTAGGCTCTGGAATCTTCTGCTTCTTTTCTTTGCTCAGAGCTTTCTTTAAACTATTGAACCCATTGAACCTGTGAACCATTTTAGCTCAAGGTCCAACAATTTATCTTCTTCCTTAGGCCTTTGTTTTCTCTAAGTCTCTTGAGATTTGAAAGAGTTCATAGAAATAAACCTATGGAGTCTGTAGAAATGAACCTATGGAGTCCGTAGAAATGAACCTATGGAGTCCATAAAAATAAGTCCATAGAAATCAACTTGTAGAGTCCGTAGAAATCAACTTGCAGAGTCTATAGAAATCAAGCCTGCAGAGTCCATAGAAACTAGTCCGTAGAAACTAGCCTACAAAATCCATAGAAATGAGTCTGTAGAAACCAACCTATAGAGTCCATAGAAACCAGCCTATAGAGTCTGTAGAAACGAGTCCATAGAAATGGGTCTACAGAGTCTATATAAACATGTCTTTGGCTTAATGTCTTTAGAACCTCCTGAAGGGAAGGTGTCCCTTTGGGCCTTGAGAAAGGTCCATTTCCTAGTCACTAAGAGCCCCCCACAAGGGTACCTACCCTTTGGGGTCCTTCGAGCGGTCTTCATCTTCAATTCCTTCAGACAATTTGTGTGAAGGAAGTCTTCCCTTGCCTTATCCACTTTCCATCACACTTTTGATCTTTCCTTCAGACAAAATGTCTGAAGGATTTCCCTTGTAATATTTGGCCACAAAAAATCTTTCTAAAAGATATCTCTTTGTCTGCTTTTGCTCACTGCCCTCTGCAAGGTCACTCACCTTTGGTTCACTACCCTCCACAAGGGAACTTTCCCTTTGGGCTTTGGGGCACTCCTTTGAACCATTCATTTGAACCGACCGATTAAAC